>OZ035880.1:185811467-186411467 GCA_964034835.1 Muscina levida | reverse complement strand
ATTTGTTCGGCAATTTCCTATTGAAATGAAATGAAAAGATAAGCCAACGTACAGAGACCTAGGCAACACTACACACATACATATACATATGCACGGGTATTGCTGGGGGGCTACGTTTGTATAGTTTCAAGATAGAAATAAACGTTTGAAAGAGTTTAAATATGTTGTTGTGTTGGCGTTTTTTTTTTGCGATTTTTTATTGTGTCCATCCCATAGGCGAGGTGGAAAGTTACAACTCCAATCAGGCAGCAACAAGATATCAAATGTACAAAAGAACATAAAGTGACCATTAAAAGTGTGATCGAAAAAGGCGATGAACAGTGGGCAATGGGGGCAGAAAATATTTTAATGGAAGAGGAAAGTTTGAATGTTGAAAACACAAATTATAAAAAAAATATAATAAAATAAATATAAGAAACGTTAGATCAGTAAAAAATTAATAAGGAGGAATTACAAAAAAAAACTTGTTCCAGTTCGTAATGTACAGCCATAATTACAGAGAGTACAGAATAAAACCAAAAGTTTGCCAAAAAAAATTGGTTAAGTAAAGTCATACAAACAAAATATTATTTTATTTTTGATTATTTTGAGAAGTGTTAGAAGATACCCTCTTATGAAATTTGGGGAGATGTTTAAAAACCCAGTTCTTCACCATATGTAATATATTTTACATATTAAAAATTGTTTTTTTTTTATCATTCTTTTCTTAAAATTGTTAATCGGAACACCACATTTCTTTTGCCTCTTGCTGCAATCCATAATCTGCAAGAGCCTCTGTGTTTACATATAACATTTAGTTTCGTGACGTTTATCCATCCATGTTTACACTTCGGAGCAACTTAGTTAAATATATTTTAACTTTAATCCAAATATGACATACGTAATGTTTTTATTCCCTTTATTAAAAACGCACAAAATTAACACATTTTAAAAAAACTTGTATTTATTTTATTCTGCAAATCTCACCCAGAATTTCTGGCAACAACTGTTAGTATTACCCATTCACTACACTGTGCACTGGTAACATTTAAATTGATCACTTTGTGTTCCCTTGAAACGGCATGTTGCTACTGCCATTGCTGCTACTGCCTGCACTGACTCACCCAGCCTAAGACATAACACTTTGTGCAGCAGCAATACGGCAACACCAGCACTTTTGATAATTGTTTTTACTTGTTTCGGGTACTTTGTATATCCTGTTGGACACAATGTACAAGCACTGAACCAAGTCCTCGTTGACACTATCGCAGACATATTATTGTTTTGATAGCCATTGCCACCACAACCACCGCAATCATCATCATCATCATCAGCCGAGGTAGAACAATCTTCTTTTGCACTTACCTGATATTTATGCAATTGCATTGCAAACATATTATCGAGTGTAAAACGCTCGGGTGTCATATCAAAATATTGTCCGGTCTTGTCCATTAGCTGCAGCCAGTGACGTTCACGCAATGCCTCATTCTTTAGGCTCACCATTAGTGGGACGGTGCCTTTGAATTGTTTCATTTGTAATTCCAGCATCTGACCAACTGCTAATTGTCGAACCTGTTAAGGGCATCACAACATAGGGGAGGATGAAACAGAAACAAGTGAATAGATTAATGATACTTTGTTGGCAGCAAGGATAATGTGGTTAGGGTTGTGGTTCGGGACTGTAAGTTCAAAAATAAAGTTTAAATATGGGATTGCACGTTATAATGTCAATTGGTACTGAATGAATCACTTTCATGCATATGAGTCTTATAAGGAGCCATTTTTCGCTGCAAAACTAGTTCACATAAATTAAAAAGTACTTAGGCTGATTTCCAATTAGTTTATTGTTGACTATGTTTGGAATTTATGTTTTTTGTTGGTTCAAATAAAAATACGATATTTTGATAAGTATAATTTTATTTGTTCACATTTAAAATATAGCAGATTTTATCAAAAAAAAATTAATAATTTTCAACCAATCAGTGTTGCACATTGGTCAGATCTGTAAAAAATTTGGCCTTAATATGAAGGACACTTCCAATCGGCATAAAACATGGTACTAAGTATGTTTTTGGGGACGCCGATTTCTAATCTGGAGTCAAATTTAAAAAAAAAAACAAAATGGCAGATACAAAATGGCGGACATTTTGTTCAGCAGGAAATAATGTCCTCCATTCTGTATCCGCCATTTTGTTTTTTATAAGTCTGACACCGGATTCGAGATCAGCGACCCCAAAAACCCCCTAATGTTGTGTTTCATCAATATAAGAAGTCTTCTGAATTTTCGGATTAAGTTTTTCATTTTTTTTTCGAAGGAAGGGTAAATTCAAAGGGATAAATAAGGAAAACAAGCAAAAATAAGCAGTTTATTCTGGGACATTTCAATAGAGGAAACATAAAATTTTAACGTAGTGAAAAGAATGTGCTGATGTTAGATTATTTAACATAAGTTTAAGTACAAGAACATTTTGAGGATTCTGGCTCGCGAGCTTGCACCATTGTCACTTTTTAGATAATAAAAAAAAAATAAAATTTAAACTGTTTATTTATTACACAAAAACGACACTACTGCAACCTATTTTCTGGAGCTTCCTTTAATTCATCAACACTTGTTGCTGTTAAAAACTTTACTTTAAAGTCTGGGCTTCAATGTGGATAGTTCTTCTTCTCTTTATTTGGCAGTAGCAGGAGAAATTCATCCAACCTTCGTTTTTGGTCGCCCCTTCCTACGCCGCCCATCAAGTTTATTGCCGGAGACTTTTCGAGCTGGAGCATTTTCATTCCTTCGTACATACGTGTCCAAGCCATGCGTGTCTAGGCCAGCACATTCGTCAATTTGAACGCGCTTAATGTCGTTGTACAGCCCATACAGCTCATGATTCATTCGACGACGAAACTCACCGTCAACAATGATGGGAACAAATATTTGCGAAGTATTTTTTTCTCGAAGACTACAAGAATAGATTGATACGCTTCGGTTATTACCCAGGATTTTGCGCTGTAGAGCAAGACAGGTATGATCAGTACCTGGTATAGTTATATCTTTGTTCATCGAGAGAGGGCTTTGTCATTCATAAGCGCAAAGTTGCAGCGGTTTGGGATCAGACTCGTCTTTCAATTTCCGGGCTGACATTTTAATTTTTGTTTTGCTCTTGTTCTGTTTTGCTGATCTATGTATGTAAATAATGAGTTTCGTTTCATTGTTCGGTTGAATATCTATTCTATTATTGCTAATAGAATCTGTTATAAAAGTGTTGTGTGAAATGGGTGCTGATGATGATAGTTTGGCAACTATCGAAATAGCTATCCGTCCTACCAGCTTTCACAAATTCCACTTCACACAACTCTTGTAAAACAGATTCTATTAGTAATAACACTATGTCACAAAATTTCAAAAGTTTCTGTATCCGGGACTTTTAATAATAAATTTTAATGTAAAATTTCACGCTGAATTCAAATCTGCTTTTTGATCAAATTTCCATTTTTAGTTTTTTGAAAAATTTTAGGTCTACTAAAATGCCGTTTTCTCTGGCTTTAATTCATCGATGTCACCGAACTGTGACGAAAATAAAAGATAATACAATTCTTTAAAAAAAAAGAAAGCTGATTAAAACCCAATCATAAATGACGAAGTTATGGCACTTAAAAGTTAGATTTTTATAAAAATTTAGAAGATTTTTCAAGTTTTTTGCTGCCTTTCATTAAGTTTCTTTCCGTGTTTCGGTAAAAATTACTCCGGTTTTTGACAACTACATTATAGAATAATATCTTACAAAAATTTTTTGCACTTGGTTATCAAAATTAAGTACACATACCTCTTCTTGAGAGTAGTAGTAATTGTTGTTTTGCTTGCCTTCCGAAATATACCCAGTAGGAAGTGTCTGCAAGACATCCTCAAGGATAGGTGCACGGCCATAGTAAATCGTTGATGACACACGTCCATACAAATCGGCGACGAAATTTTCATACAAGTGTCCGTTTTGTCAAGCACGATCTGATGAGCGACAATGTCGGTCAAATTATGGTTGATGCCTAAATAAGCGACATGTCTCCCACACAATCATGCACGACATTATTGTTCCATGACATTGAACTTTTTTGTTTGATGCACGACAACATTAGTGTTTTATCGGTCAGCATGTCGTCAACCGAATGTTCTGACGACAAGTACATACATTTTTTATATTTTGTCTTGAGGACAGCGTTGACGACAAAGTCGTGTATGACGATACTTCCTTTTTTGTTAAACAAGTCATATAGGAATTTAAAAATAAAAATTGGGTTATTTCAACAAATGCTGCAAATGCGTAGAGATGGGAAAAGGGTAAATACCCGGGTAAATTACGTAAAAATGGGTAAATACCTGGGTATTTACCAAAAGTATGGGTATAAACTGTCTTGTAGAAAATTTAGTGAGCAATCACATTGTGCATTGAAATTTGGTTTTTTTAAAATAATATTTATATAAAAAAATGCTTACAATATAAGCCATTTCATTGTATAGTTTGTTTAAGTATTTGCTGGAAATTGCCTTTCTGTTAGGCAATTTATATGAAGGTTGTAATTCTTCAAAAAACTGTACCCAGGATGTTCCACAATTGAGTTTGGTACTTAGGGAGAATTTGATAAGCTTAACACATCACTAAAGTGTTTTCGGTTGAAATTTTTATCACTTCATTTGTGTTGTTTGCACATATTTTCCATATTTGCACATAAACTTCCATATTTTTTGGGCTTTTGGATCTTCCCATTGTATTAATCCGTAAAATGGGTAAATACCGGGTAGAATCCCATCTCTACAAATGCGAAAGTATTTTTTATCCGGAGCAATTTTTACGGAAACACGGAAAAAAAACTTTATTAAAGGCAGCGACAACTTGAAAAATCATTAACATTTTTACAAAAATCCAAATTCGTTATTTATGATTGGATTTTAAACAGCTATCGTTTTTTAAGAAATAATTTTATTATCTTTTTTTTTGGTCACAATTCGATGACATCGGTGAACAAAAATAAGAGAAAATAGCATTTTAGTAGACCTACCTTCTTTTCAATACACGAAAAATGGAAATTTGACCATATCTCAAAAACGGTTCTACTTCAAATATCTGAGAGCAGATTTGAATTCAGCATGAAATTTTACATAAGGATCAACTATTTAGAAACGGAATCAAAAATTTGTTGCATTGTGTAATAGAATAGATTTTGGACCGAACATTGAAACCAAACTCATTATTTTTGTTACAGTGGAGACAAAGTAGACAAAATCATCTATCACTTCAATGTTATAGTTCTCAACATTCATTTGGCGTCCCATACGAGTAGACTCGTTGAAACAGATAACTTGGTTTGTCCTCATTTATCACCAGACCCAATTCCGCCGACTGCTTCTCAATGTTCGAAAAGGCTGCAGTGACATTCTGCTGTCCACGGCCAATATTATCTATGATATCGGAATACGGCGGCAGCATGTGATGGTACGTGTCTTGTTTACTGCAGCCATTCGATTGTTAAAAAGATCGAATGACAGATTATCGCTTTGTCTAAAGCATCGCTTTGTAAAAAATGGCTTAGGCAGATATGTTTTAGACAGCTAGATTGAGTTAATTCGGCAACCGCCCTCAGCTTAGCTCACTTGGGTCCATATATAGGTCCCGTTTCGATATCATTTCAATTCTTGCAATAATTATTCCTTCTCCACTCGCTCTCAAGCCGTTTATTTGCTTTGATAAATGCGTGTACGGTGACCAAACCTCTCATATCTCATGTCACCTAAACCAGGACAGTAGCTTAGAAGTTGCTCTGTGGTCTCCTCTTCTTTCTCATTGTTGCAGCATCTACAAAAATTGTGATATTTAAGTTGGAACCTCTGAGGCCGAAGCAGCATATTTCATATGTTTTAATTTGATGCTCATTGCGTGGCCTCGACTTTAGCATATTTGCTAGTCGGCCAGTGACCAGTTATTTAGTGCGACTCCATTTAGTCTGAGTTTGGCAAATAGAGGGATTTTGTATCTCCGAGTATGTATCACCAGTTCCAGTGTGCTCGGACTTACACCCAGCCCATAGTTGAGACACCATTTTAGTAGAAGTCTTGCTATCTCAGATACAGAAATTTCAGAGAGAGTACTCATCCTTGTGAAGAACTTGAAACCACCTTAGATATATTTGTTAAAAGATGACCGTTAAATTAATCTTTAATGGTTTCATTGAGTCGATAACATATTTTGTGGAACATTTTAACTCTCTATCTCGATTCCTTACGTGTCATTTTCTTCCTTACTCCGAAAAACTCAGAAAAGGACCTTAAAACGGAACTTTACAACAATCAAATATTCTACTAGGGTTGCTCTAAGATCAACAATGTATATCTCCAACAAAGTTAGAGTGATGTATGTTTCTTATCCTTTGAGAGAATTTTCATATGAAACATTCCCCAATTTTGAACTCTACTTAAGGTTAAACTGGCACGTTCACCAGGGCATACAAACAAGTTCGACCTTGGGTGGATCTGTTCTCCTGGGATTTAAATACACTAAACTAGGTTATTCATTTTCTAAAAAAATTATTGCGCCCCCATACAACAATGTCTATTATATGTCACAGTGCTATCGAATATGAAGTAGTTTCCGTGGATTAACTCTTCGTGTGGACCAACTAAGCATTGGATAGAGCCTCCGGGTTAAGGAATAATCTCATATATTCATGAATTATTCTCTCTAAAGTTTTAAGTGCCCGTGGTATGAGATACTTTACTCCCATTAGGGGTATATACAAGCTTGTAGGCTGTCTATCTTGTTGGAATATGTGACATCTGCAAACAGGCTTTGAGGATTGTCAAAAGGCAAACGTTGCTGTTCTTTCGAGTGGTCTGGCAGTCGGTACCTCAAAAGAATTGAACTGAATTGCTTATATTAATATTACATCTTCGTAAATTGCACTCAACTATGGCCGTGCTATGTTTGATCATGGCTCTCTGGAAGAGAGAGTGGCTTAGTGGAGGATCGGATGTGGAAAACAACAGTCTAGCCCGTAGGTGGCACTTAGAGGAGAGTTACATAGAAGACCCTTAGAGGAGAGTTACACTTAGAGGAGAGTTACATACTCAGTTCGAGTAGGCGTTCTAAAGGGTTTCGTGCGTTTCCTTCTATGGCTAATAGGTCCAAGATAACAATTAATGTTCCCACGATTTCCTTCTCAATCTCTCCCCTTTTCCTTCTTTCCCCTCACCTTCCTCTCCAATGGACAATCACAATGGATCGGCAGATCTTGGTGTGTAGTGTGATCTGGTTTTTACTATATTACACGTGTACACTAGGGATATAACTTTTTAACAATTTTTTAAAATATCAAAATTGGCATAGCACAGTCCAATAGAGCATAAAAAACTATAAGGGAATGTATATTTATTTTTTCGCTAAGGTCAAAAAAGTTCACGCACCAACCGCGATGAAGTTTTGAAAATTTTTAATTTTCTTTTTTTTTAAGGAAAATTAATAATATGTTTATTTAAAAGAAAAAATAGCTTAAGTATCAAATTTCATTAATATTTAGAGATGGTAAGAGATTTTTCCGCAAACCAAAACGTATCTTTAATCTTTTTTAACGAAAAAATAAAAATGTGTAACGAATAATCTCTCCTAATGCTAATAGTTAATTTGTTTACTAACACTTGCAACATTTATCGCAGGTGGCAGCCTGTTGATAAATGACCAATGAGCCTAGGAGATCTAAATCCCCATTTAACGAAGTTAATATAAATAAAAATTTTTAAATAATTTTGTATACACCTGTTTAGAAAAACCAATTGGTGCGTGAACTTTTTCCAGAAAAATAACAAAAGATTATGATTTTCGTGGTTACTAGGACATGGTTGACCTCATGGTACTATGCCGAAAAATTGGTTATACCCCTAGTGTACACAACCTAATCTTATCTAAATTGCATTCAAAATTTGTTAAACTAATTGTTTGCACCAATTTGTTCATATAAAACATGCAACAACTAGTTTGTTTCATTTGGTTGCTGTATTTGTCATTCGTTGGAATCTCTTATCATTCAATTTGCTCAAAAATGAATACCATAAATTATTTTATATCGATTTTCATAATAAATTTTCAGGCAACAATTTTATCATAATCATATGTGTGACATATTTAGAACAAGCCAGTACACTTCGTACCATAACTTATTTTGCTGCAACAACAAAAACAATGCTAGAGATAGACGGAAGTGAACATTGTTGTAAAAATACATGCTGCAAAGCTATTACCATGGACAATAGTGCAAAGCAATAACTGACATTGGGTTAATGTAAACGAAAGCTACTATTGACGATGTGCCTTTGCAATAGTATTTACAGCAAAAATTGGTATTTTATACTATACTGAGTTTACAAATATTCTTTAAAATATGATGAAGTATTCTAAATTAAGAATATCTTTCGTATTTTGTTGGTCGGTAAAGCTATAATTACAATATATGGGTGAATCATCTGTGGCGATGCCAGGTAGGGTAGTATCATATCTGACATTTTATTTGAGCGTGGATATATGTATATTAGTGCAAAGTACCAGCTATTGATCAGCTGAAATATGTAAAATGTGTAAAATTGAATCACCCTTTGAATTACATTTTTACAAGTCAATCAAACACCGTAAATACTGTGTAAGAAACAGAAAACAATATTAGTTACTTACTATTTTCTTTTGTCAGTTAATTTTTTTTATAGATTTTTCTAAGATGCAATATAGTGTTCAGATAATTGTTAAAATTTTTCCTAAATGGGACATTATCACATTAAGTAGAATAATATATTCAAACTCTTTCATTTAACATATGTGAACACATAGGTGTCCATCTTAAATAAGGATAATACTTATATAATGTCTCCTCATTCGGAGTTGTTTTCAGAGTTTTATACTCATTTATTCTACTGTTGTATTACTATTAAATGCAAAATATTTTCAATAGCAAACATTTATATCTGCACCTAACATACCAATATACATAATTATAAGTTCGATTTAGTTTATTTCAAAAAAACTAATAACAACAACAACAGCGTCTGTGTTTTGATATTTGTAATATCCGTAACAAATGTCGGTTGATGTTCTGCAACATTTTAATTATTATTTTAATTCCAATCGAATTGATTTATAGCTTTACATGAATTCGGTTACATATAAATCCAAAAACAAACAACCGCACACATTGACACATGAAACTAAACTCTGTGAAATTCTCCACCATTTGGAATGTATACCATGCATTAAAGTGGTAACTGGTAGCTGGAGGAAGGATGAGTTTTAGTTCGATAATCGCGGGTTTTTGGCAAAATGCTTCAACTAGTGGAAAATGGCCATTAAACAAACAGACAGTGTTTACAATTTATGGTTTTAAAATGTAAAATACTTGGTCTATTGAATTTAAGCGAACTGCAGCATGTAACACAGATAATATATATGAAATGACCCAAATGAGGTTTTATGGCTGGAGGCGGCAAAATGTAAAATCCCTATGAAAATGGCACAAAAGTCTAAGGTAAACAATTGCATTGTAGTTGTGGCAGAGTTTGTTATTCCTTAAATGAAATTCACGTAGAACTTTGATAATTTTCGATTTGCCAAACTAATTACGAAAGTTTTATTGGCACATCAAAAATCACTTTAATCCAAATATCATCATCGTGGCCATACATATACGACAGGTCATATAAAGGGTGTAGACTAGGAGTGATGGGTGTGCTAGAATTTGAAGTCCTTAAATTGTTAAATAACATTTTCTTGATGCTTTACTAACGACATTTTCCTCAAATTTTTGGTACAAGTACGAATTACTTGAATTTAATGAATTTAATAATTTTTATGAAATTTATGAATTAAATTAATTAAATGAATTTAATGAATTTAATGTATTTAATGAATTTAATGAATTTAATGAATTTAATGAATTTAATGAATTTAATGAATTTAATTAATTTAATTAATTTCTTAAATTTAATGAATTTAATGAATTTAAACAATTTAATAATTTTAATAATTTTAATAAATTTTATGAATTTAATGAATTTAATGAATTTAATGAATTTAATGAATTTAATGAATTTAATGAAATTAATGAATTTAATGAATTTAATGAATTTAATGAATTTAATGAATTTAATGAATTTAATGAATTTAATGAAATTAATGAATTTAATGAATTTAATGAATTTAATGAATTTAATTAATTTAATTAATTTCTTAAATTTAATGAATTTAATGAATTTAAACAATTTAATAATTTTAATAATTTTAATAAATTTTATGAATTTAATGAATTTAATGAATTTAATGAATTTAATGAATTTAATGAATTTAATGAATTTAATGAAATTAATGAATTTAATGAATTTAATGAATTTAATGAATTTGATGAATTTAATGAATTTAATGAATTTAATGAATTTAATGAATTTAATGAATTTAATGAATTTAAAAAATTTAATGAATTTATTGAATTTAATGAATTTAATGAATTTAATGAATTTTATGAATTTAATGAATTTAATGAATTTAATGAATTTAATGAATTTAATGGATTTAGTGAATTCAATGAATTTTATGAATTTCATGAATTTCATGAATTTTATGAATTTTATGAATTTTATGAATTTAATGAATTTAATGAATTTAATGAATTTAATGAATTTATTGAATTTAATGAATTTAATGAATTTAATGAATTTAATGAATTTAATGAATTTAATGAATTTAATGAATTTAATGAATTTAATGAATTTAATGAATTTAATGAATTTAATGAATTTAATGAATTTAATGAATTTAATGAATTTAATGAATTTAATGAATTTAATGAATTTAATGAATTTAATGAATTTAATGAATTTAATGAATTTAATGAATTTAATGAATTTAATAAATTTAATGAATTTAATGAATTTAATGAATTTAATGAATTTAATGAATTTAATGAATTTAATGAATTTAATGAATTTTATGAATTTTATGAATTTTATGAATTTTATGAAATTCATGAATTTCATGAATTTCATAAATTTAATGAATTATATGAATTGAAGTTATTTTTGGATTATTTACACTTCAGTTACTTTTGATTTCTTAGTATCTTTGAATTAGGTTAAAGTATTACGCTTTAGTTTCTCCCCTTTCGGTTATCTGTCTCACCAAAATCTAACCTTTTTTTTCTTAACCTTCCAATCTCTTACCTGTTTGCTAAGTTTGCGAAATTCTTTCAGAAAACTTTCCACACCCTCTGTCAACACAGCTGGATCCAAATCGGCCCATAAAGCTTTTGACCATCCTTCTCGAGCGGACTTTTGGCTTTTATACAATTTGTAAACCTTAGAGAGGAGAGAGCAAAAAAAATAATTGGAAAATATTCAATCATTACTAGGCTACACACTGTCGGCCTTCCTAGTTCGTATGCAATTGAAGTTTCTAGAGCTTGTTGGTAGCACCAACAACACAAACAATATTTAATTGAAAAATTAAACTTTATCTATGGTACTGATGCCCCCCGCACTACCATGAGTTGACGCTCGTTAAGATTTGGTTTGCTGGTAAATGTTAACTTACAATTTGCATTCCCTCGTAGTCTTCCTTTACACGTGAAAAGTCATTGTAGTCCTGCATGGGCATATCGAAAAGTTTCTCAGCATTGGCTGGCAGTTCCACAACAAGTTAGAGATGAATAAAGGAAAAGATTCATTCATTTCCATTATTTAGTTAGGACCAAGTAAAAGTAGAACAAGTAAATACAATTAATAGTAATAAAGAAAGTTTTACATTTCACTTAGGTGTGGTAAATATTTTAAGCTGGGAAACACTTGATAGAAATATGAAATATTAAAAATAAATGTATTTTTATCTTCACTTTAACTGCGAATTACCCAATTCAATTCTTCTGATATCGAGTTCATTAATTTTTTGTCCATAAGGTTCCATTAATTTGTAGCCTCGGTCTAAATCTGTGCCCACGGCACCGGGTCCTTTTGTTTCAAAGTCTCTGATGAATTCTTCCAACTAAAAAAGAACAGTTGAATGTTATAGATAAAAGATATATAAGAAATCTCTAAAAATATACCAAAAAATTTACGCTCTTTTGTCCCCTCTCTATACCTTCTTTCTTAACGGCATTTGAATTGTACTACCCCGAATTTGAAATTGCACTAGCGATATTGACATGGAACAACAAAAGCATTGAAAACATTTCCACTCAACAGGAAAATAAACAAGAGACGCACAAAGAAATGCAAAGAGAATCGTGCGTAACTGAAATTGTTACGTTTTCTTTTTGTAGTAGGAATTAAAAGAAACTGCGAAACTTTTGAAATGTTTCTTGAACGAGTTAAAGAAATCGGCTAAAATTAGTAGGCAGCACGAAGTTGTCAGCTGCAACTGTGTGAACGTGGCACAGTGTTTATGAGGATGTGAATTAAGGACTTTAATGTCCTCAATATCTCATTCATAGTTTATTTATCGTATTCTAATCAAATAAGTCAAATACTCTAGTTTTAAAAAGTTGGAGCCTAAAAAATATATAATATACAACAACTTTGAAACTTGTTACCAACACTATAATATGCAAACCTAACAATTATACAATTTCTCAGTCTACATTTGTTTAAGTCTTCCGCAATTTAGTTTTGTGAGTGCATACAAATTTTTTTCTTTTTAGTTTATATTAATTTGGATCATCTGCTTCAAATATTCTTTAAATGCCACAACATAAGCAACAATATCTCCTATCTTAGCTCACGCATTGTATCTTGGTCAATTTCAATCTGATATTAATATTCACGACATAAGTTTTCTTTTCCATGGATGCCATTTGGTGCCATAAAATTAATGTCAAACACTGTGTGTAGTCTGCAGTACAGCGATGCAATAACAAACAACTTCAAAGTCATGTTCTGATGCAGCACTACCATCTTTGCCGTTATCTATCGATGGATGATGGTAGCCGTAGCAGCTGTTGGAAAACACAAACTACAACAAACAGCAGCAGATGTGATTGTCGATCTTAATGCGTATAATAAACACTTTAAGTTAATTCGTTTTTCTTGGTATCAGACAGCAGATTCCTTCAGAAGGAAAGAACTGCGTTTTTTTACATTTCAATGAAGGATATTTTAAAGTGTGTGAGTATTGGTGAATGTGTGCATGCGAAGGATTTAACAGGCTTAACAGCATCAGCTCCAAAAAGCAGCTTCTGTTGGCTTTGGCGGCTGCAGACACAGTCGTTTGTACTCAAAAAGAGAGATAGGGAGAGTGCAACTATAACTTGGCAAACGGATGAGGATGTGGCAGCCAGCTCATACCGCGTTCAAGAAGGAACCAGAAATCAGTCTAATGTGCATAGTTCTACACACACACACACATGCGCGCTCATTGTACTCGTCTGAGAAGCAGCAGAAATGATGAAAGGATACTATGGAAGGAAACGAAAGTTGAATGAGTGGAGAAACCGCTATTGCTTGCTTTTTATAATTGACAATATTACGACGGATGCAGGCGGAGGAAAAAAAGGGTGCTGTGCGTAAGCCGTGGGAATGTTTAACGTTAAACGAGGTATGTAATGGGATCAGAAACGAGGGTGGCAAAAAATCCGATTGAAAAAATGTTATCAATCCGTAAAATTTTTAAAAAAAAAACTATTGTTATTAAATATTAAAGAGAAAAAATAGATCAGTATAGTAAAACCCCCAAAGGGTCAAAGGCCAAACTTCTTTTTATGACCTTTTATATTTTTGCATATGTTGATGTTTTCGCTTAGCTTTTCAGCTATAACTCTAGAACCTTTGATAATTTCTCATATCATTCTTCAGCAGAATTGAAGCTAAGGCTTAAATAAATCTATATATATAAAAATGGTGGCAAAAATGTATAGTAATTCATCAATTAAGAACGGCTGGACCGATTTTGCTGAAATTTTTTTTCAGTTGTTCGTAATTGCCAGGAGAAGGTTTATGTAAAAGAAAATTTTGAGAAAATCCTCCGGAAAAGCCGGAAAATTGGAAAAACCGAAAATTGCTTTTTTGTATGAAATTTTGTGTGCAATTGTTACGAATGATTTTTTGATGGAAAAATAAAAATATTTTGTTGGAAAATTCGGAAAATTCTGGAAAAATTCGAAAAATTTTAATTCTATTTTTCGACGAAATTTAGCTTTTTGTCGTACGATTTGATAGTTTTGAACGATGTAACTTGCGAAAAATTTCGGATAATTATTCCGAAATGACTTTCCGAATGGAAAAATAGATAAATTCTCGGTGGAAAACTCGGAAAATTCCGAAAAAAATAAAAAATTTTAATTTTTTCGGCAAAATTTTGCATTTCATCGCCTGATTTGAGGAAAATCGGAAATTAAATTTTTTTCGGTTTTCGAATGGAAAAATAGAAAATTTTAGTTGGAAAATTATGGAAAATGCCAAAAAAAATTCTTTTTTTTCGACTTTTGCATTTTATCGTATGTTTTGGTAATTTTGGCGATGTAAATGTGGACAATTTCGAACAACTATGACTTCGAATGGAAAAATAGAAAAATTCTTGGTGGAAAACTCGGAAAATTCCAGAAAAAAATCGAATGATTTGGATGCCTTCGAGGAAATCTTCCATTGTATCGCTTGATTTGATGATTTCAGACGACATAAAGGTGCAAAATTCGTTGTGTTGTTAAAAAATTTCGGATTATTGTGAAATATATTGTGAAAAGCCGGGAAATTTGAGCGCAATTGTTACGAAATGGCTTTTCGAATGCAAAAATAGAAAATTATTAGCAAAAACCTCGGAAAATTCCGGAAAAGCGGAAAAAATTTAGATTTTTTTATCGACGAAATTTTGCAGTTTTCGCATGATTTTATGTTTTTGATGTTGGTTGGAAATATTAACGAGATAAATAATATCTATCTATATATATAAAAATGGTGTAAAAAATGTATAGTAATTCATCAATTGAGAACGGCTGGACCGATTTTGCTGACATTTTTTTTCAGTTCGCAAATGCTAGGAGAATGTTTATGAGTAAGAAAATTTTGTAAAAATCCACCGGAAAAGCCGGGAAATTGGAATAACCGAAAATTGGTTTTTTGTATGGAATTTTTTGTGCAATAAAAAATGTTGTTGGAAAATTCGGAAAATTCCGGAAAAATTCGAAAATTTTAAATTTTTTTTTTCGACGAAATTTAGCTTTTTGTCGTATGATTTGATAGTTTTGGACGATGTAACTGCGAAAAATATTAGATAATTATTTCAACATGACTTTCTGAATGGAAAAATACACAAATTCTCGCTGGAAAACTCGGAAAATTCCGAAAAAACGAAAAATTTAATTTTTTCGGCAAAATTTTGAATTACATCGCTGGATTTGATGAAAATTGCAAATTGAATTTTTGTGTAAAATTTTGTGCTCAATTGTTTTCGAATGGAAAAATAGAAAATTTTTGTTGGAAAATTCGGAAAAATGACAAAAATTTGATTGTGATCGAGAATTTTTGTTAGGAGGTAACTGCATTTAAAGTTGTTCATATGAATATCGACGGCTTCACAGCTATTGCTGGTTGAGAATGTGGAATCACACGATATTGTTCTCAAGCGTCGGGAGACTCATCGGTCATATGATACACTTAAATACACGTTAATGTTCTGCCTTGGAGATGGTGAATATCACCACAATTTAAAGATAGTCAATACAACGACAAGTTTGTCTACAAGTCATCAGGAAAAGAAACGAACAAAAAGGTAAGCTCAAATAACTTTTATGCATATCGATCGCAAATTGCGATAGCTGTTGCACCATCTGCTGCCACATTATTGAAAGGCGGTCGAACTGCATACTCCGCTTTGAAGTTGCCGATGAAACTTCTCACAGTTGACAAGCCATTGGGCACAATATCCAGAAGTTCGGCGACAGCGAAATTGTTGCGAGAATGCAAAATCATCATTTGAGATGAATGCACGATAGCGCATCAACGAGCCTTGGAAGCAGTTGAACAAAATATGAAGGATTTATGAGGTGATTCGAAACGATTTGGTGGGGCTATGACATTTCTGTCGGAAGATTTTCGTCAAACTCTTCTGGCCATCCCAAAATCTACTGCTGCTGATGGATTTAATGTCTTTGAGAGTCACGTTGCAAAACGACCCATCGGCTACTGCATTTTCAAAATATCTACTGGCTCTTTGTAATGGTCAAATTCCTGTTGATGTTTCAACTGGATTAATGACGTTCCCGTCAAATTTTTTCAAAGGAGAGGAAGTCCTTATCCCTCGAATTTCTATTATTCCAACCGATTTTCCCTTCCAATTCTAGCTAATTCAATTCCCCATTCGATTGGTTTTTGCGATGAAATCAATAAATAAAAAGCCTAATCATTGGAAGTTTGTGGGATCAACCTCGAATTTCTCAGTTTTTCGCGTCTTGGCAAACTGTCTTCGTTATTTGTTTTAGCGCCGAAAAACAAATCGAAAAACATTGTTTATCAGACCGCTCTTCACTGATTTCGATTATATTCAAATAAGTAACATTAAAATTTGAACTATATGCGTTTTAATATTACTCTGGAGCTTATATGAAGGCGTTAACTTGGAGCGAGACGAAGTTCGCCGAGTCAGAAGTTGTATGGCAGAACAACGTTTGCCGGGTCAGCTAGTAATTTATATTTATAAATCCGTGTAATAGATCAATCTAGAAATTTTTCTATTATTGAACCATAAATTCACAAAAGTGGAACGAAGTACGTATGATTAATACAAAACCCTCATAACATTTATATAACTAATACGTATTGTTAATGTTAAGATTTATTTGAAAAACAACAAAGGTTTAAAGTATTGATCAACGGATCCCTAGAGGGGGTCAGAGACTTACAAGAACTTGGGAAAGTCATCCATATCATACTAATTGGATCCCCTCATATAAAATGCCACATATAAAATATTGAATTATATAGCAAAAACATTTCAAATATTTTGCCAATTTTTTCGATTAAGAACTAATAAATACATATATTTTTTGGTTCAATATATTGGCTTATTATTCAGAAAATATTTCTACATCCCATCGGCAAGTTAATACTCATATATTTGCTTTATAGCTCCCTATTAAAACACAACTTTCCTTAACACGACGTCTGCACCCTTCTACTCTATAAAAATGTAATGGAACGTATTTGCACACAAATCCGCTACTGCCCTCGCTGTGGCCTATTTTGTATTCATTACAATTATTAGACTGCCTCCCCTGCTCTTTGGCAGCAACTTTGTAGCCAATCCTATCAGCATTCACTTCGTCTGTGGAAAGTAAAATCCAATTAAATTCACATTGAATTGTAATAAAAAAGCATAAAACTGCGATGCCAAGAATGGGGAAAATGGCGCAAAAAGAACCGGAAACAAAGGCGAAACGAATTAAAAACGTAAGCAACTAAATTTAAAATGACTACTGAAACGAACATTAACAACAAAGAACTGAGCTGAAAATGAAAGAAAGGGCACAGCAGCAACAGAAGCAGCGGCAATAGTATCGGCAACAACACGACCAATAACAATTGCAAAATACAATAGAAAACGTCAGAAAAATAACAGGCAGCAAAAAGTAAGGAGGAAACACATAGCAAACGCAAAAAAAAGAAATGCTTAAACTCGTTAAACAAATGTTAAATATTGCAAAACCAGTGAACCCTTAACCAACTTCCATACAAATCAACAGATTCTCTAATTAAACAAAACCCGCAGCAGATTTAACTCACACTCTTCAAATCCTACTGGTATCATAGGACTTAGCCTCTTATGGGGCTAACAGTCCAGAGGATATGCTCTTTTTAAAAAAAAAAAAAACAAAGGAATGCTAAGCATTTCTTAATCACCATTTGAACCGGAGTAAAAGCAAATAAATTCTGTAGCAATTTGTTTGGAAATGTTTTGTACTTACCTCTTTCCAGAATCCAGATATTTCAACGGACGTCATATCAGCGAATTTCTGTTTAATCGGTTGCACTTTGTCCAAACGATATAGTGCTGAGCGGTATAGGCGATGCCAGCGTTTAGCCAAATGATGGGTCATTAACATGTCTTCAAAATTGAACTGTGTGGATAGAGAGAAAGGATAAGAATTACGAGAGGGATGATTATTTGTTATGTTAAATCGAGTTAAATTTACGTAAACATTTTATTTATTATGTAAAGAATTTAGTGGAGCCTTGACTCTAATATGTCTTATTAAAGATAAATGAGCACCTACGACTTTTTTTTAGCGAAAACAACAGATTATAGCACTCAGAAATTAATACCAATGATTTCGGTCTTTTGCGTTCCGAAGATAGTTCGTTAAACCAAGTTTAGATAAAAACTCCTAATGTGGGCCATACAGCGAACATGTGGTTGCTTCCTTATATGGCGCATATCAAGTTAATTGCCGAATACTTTATCGATGTCGTTACATAGCTCAAAATTCATTCGACTATCATTCTGTTCGGTAAACATTCTGTTCGCTAAATATTATTCATAGTATTTTTCTCCCGAAAACTCCTAGAACAGATTGATCTGCTTTTGTCATTACCCACGATTTTGCTGTACAACAATATTGGTAGGGTCAGTGTCTGATAATATTGGATCTTTGTTCGTTAAGAAAGGACTTTGTCAGTAAATTGCCTGGGTACTGCATAGTAACAGCGATTGGGGATCAATACTCGCCGCTTGATTTCCAGATAAAACTGCAATTATGAATATAAGTGAAAATTTGCCAAATATTTCCTCACTTTCGGCATTACTACAGGGTGGCCCAAATAAGAACAGCTAATGTGAAACACAAATAACTTTTTTTATTTTTTAACATGGTTTATTTGTTCTTTTTGCAGATTATAACTGGAAAATTGGAAATTTAAAATGAATACGTACAGTCCACAACAACGCATTAAAATTATCGATTTTAATTATTCTTCTCAACGGTCAATTGTTCTGACGCAGCGAAATTATCGCCGTTTTTTTAACGTAAGATCAGCGCCCACATCTTCCATGATAACAAGTTTAGTTCGCCGTTTTGAGGATCTGAGTTCAGTTGCCGACCGTCCAGGATGAGGTGCTCATCGAAATATTCGTACTGAAGACAACGTGGAAGCTGGGCAGCAGCTTCTCTTGAGGCTCTTTGAGAATGAGGATAAAACGCCAGAAACGGTCTCCGGGGCTTCTTACAGAACAATGATCGACAACTTTTTGCGGGCAATGGTGGAGCAACATCCTAATTTGTGGTTTTTACAAGATGGAGTCACTGCGCATACTGCTAGGCAAACTATGGACATGCTGCGTGAAATTTTTGGTCTCATTTGGGCCACAGTGTATGTTCTACTTAAAACTTTCTTCTTTTGACCCTATATTTTCGCTTACTATTGAGGAGATATTTCTATATATAAATCTCTTTCATATATATCTCTTCATATTCAACTGTAAACCTATTTCATATACAACTGTCCTTAGCACAACATCTGCCCTATACGCGGCGTCTTTTTATTCATCTACCACTTAAAAGTTTAAGTTGCCAATATTCACACAGAGTCCCAAACGAGTAAACTCTTTGTACGTTGAAACAAGTAACTTGGCATTGTTCTTATTTATCACGTGACTCACTTCTGCTGACTACTTCCCAATGCTTAAAAAGGTCGCAGTAACATCCCGCAGTTTTCGGCCAATGATATTTATATCGTCGGCGTACGCGAGCAGCATGCGACTTTTATTACAAATGGTACCAGTCGTGTCATCTGCTGCTCTGCGCAGGATCTCTCCATTGGGATTTTAAAGATACTATGAAGTTTGTAAATAAGTGAAATGAAATGAAAGAGATCGCATGACAGACTATCACCCTGTCTGTAGGCTCGCTTGGTGGAACAGGACTCTGTCAAATTTATGTCTACTGTTACGGACAACTATGTGTCTGTCATATCAGCATCTCAAGGAAATCGAACTTATCTGTGGCATAAAATAGTTTTTGTCCATTCGGACTGTCGAATGCTGATTTAATGTCAAATACTGTTCATGTGCCCTTTACAGGATTTGAGTTAATATCTGATAAGTGGATTTTCTAATTCTAAAGAGACACTGTTTAGGCTTAACGAGAAATACGGATATGTTGTGCGAAATTTCGCATCGATAGTTAGACGTTAGAGTGTGCCGCAAAAAGGTCAAAGTTCGACTTTTGTGTTGAAATCAGTTTATCGCAGCTGAATCATTTCCTGTTTTAGTTAGATGAACTAGTAACATGCCGTTGAATAAGTGAAGTGACGACCTATAAGAGCATATGTTTTAACTTACCAAAAGTGGGGGTATTTTTGAAGAAGAAATTAACAAAAATTGTGTAAACTGCTTTACGAAGAAGGTTATATCAGACCACTATATATTTCCAAAATTTAGCATGCATCAAGTCAATGTCTACAAAAAAGTATATGTGCATTATTTCAATATCTCTAACCGTTCCCGAGATATCAGGCTTTAAAAACCGTTGTTTTTCTTCGCGCATATATTTCTCCCTCAAAACAGAAAGTTAATTCTTCTCTTCCGTTCGGGGTGGACAATCTACTCGGTCATCGATGATTGATTTTGTCACTTTGGGAACGAACAGGGCATAGAAATGTAATTTCGCATTTGCAGTATATCTGCGTGTATGTAACCTGATTTAAATTTCTGTCTTTACAGGTGTTAGTTCCTGGTCCACACCCATAACATTATACCTGTAGGTAGAATTTTTAACTTTCACCTCTATCTCTTATTTCAGTTTTATTACTCTTGCATTTTCTCCATACACGCTTTTTTCAATTTCATCTCCTTATGCCGTTTCCTTGAGGCAAGACTTGACTGAGCGCGGGTTTCGAGTGCACAGTTAGCTACCACTGAGTATTAGTAACATTGGTATATGGGGCGATTGATTCCAGTAGGGAATTTGCTGGAATAGGCATTGCCTACCTCAGGGTTGTGGACAGTGCGTACCTTGGCTCCAACTAGGTGGCGATTCGTTTATACGCACGTTTATAACGCTGGAGACATGCCTTTCATCAAAGACCACGTGGAAAGTTTAATTTGTCATCTTTTGATCATCTTGTGAGAATCCTTTTGTGGACATCAAATTCCACTCCTACTATGTATCTTGTCGATGCAAAGCAAACTTGTCTAAATATGTTATCGGAGGACTAACTGTGTAGACTGAATTTTCGACTGCTATGTAGTGTGCATCTCTGTGCCGTCCATTGCATTTCACAGTACGACGGTTATGTCAACCTAATATTTGTCGAGGACATCCGTTAATTGATGACACCATCACTGTAAAGATTTTAGACACGCATCATGATTCCCATAACGTTTGCGAGGTTCGTAAATTTTAAGGGGGTTCCTGCGTTTCCTTTCTTTGTATTATCATAAAATTGTTTTATTATAGGAGTATGACTTATTACACCATCGCGCCCTATTCCCACTTTTTGAGGTTGCTAAAGCCACTAAACGAACTGTTATGTTGAGTTTCAGTAAAATGTGTTACCTATTCCCTGATGCATCAATAAAATAATGCCATTTAGAATTCCTAACATATGCCCTTCTTACAACGGCTACCATCACGCGATTGTATAAGCAGGCCAGAAAGTTACAACTTTCGTCGCAACGGAATTTGATACTAGGAAATGCAATTGCAAAATCATCGAATATATTATATGTATGTAATAACACAAAATGTTAGCATTGCGACTCTCTTCTAGAAACCTTTTGTATAGCCTTTACCCCACATTGGATTTTTTCACACACGACGTTAATTCATGCATTGCAGAAATGTTTAAAATTCTTCATCCCATGGTTTTCAAAAAATAATAATACTCACTCATAAGCCACAATGTTTAATTTGGTGCTCTTATTTAAAAGCCATTAACATAGAAATCCATTAGTTTTTATTAACAGCATTTGCATCTCCTCTATTTGATCTCTAAATGCAGCTGCATTATTGCAACGAAAGAATTCTATTTTATAACACAGCCAGGGATTAAAACAATTCCACATTAAAATGGGGCGATGCAAATGCGTTTATTCATTATCACTATTCCCTTTCCCCTCATGCCCCACGCAGCTCCAACCGACATAATGACAGTTTTACACATATTACACTTAATGAACTTTAAAGCTGATTTGCCAATTCGCTTTCACGAAAAATGTCAGATTAAAGAGTAAGCTAAACACTAATAGAGCTTAGGGCAAAAAAGCTATGTGAAACTGCTGCACCACATTACCTGTTAAATATTCATAGGTAAAAATAAATGTCTCTTCATTTGACAGGGGTTGTTATAGCGTCGAGCGGATTGGCAGGAGGGTGCAGGGTCAAAGCTTCAAATTTAGTTGATTTAACAAATTTTTCGTAATCATAGTTAAATTTCGTGCAAAAAAGAGTTTAGTTTGGTTTGTTGTTGTGTTTTTGTTTTTCACCGTCTCTGTTTGGTCCTTTGTTGGCCTCATTTCAATTTCCATTTCTATGCCCGTTGAACTCATTTAAGCCAAATTCCAAAACAAAAACAGGATTGCAAGGGTTTTATTGTGTTCTTTGCCCAGACGGGTATCCACATGAAAAATAGATGTAGTAGTGCACTATGAGTTGCGAACACAAAGTCACCGTTAATGCGCCCTCGTCCTGTTAAGCCCGAAAAATGAGTTAAATGCTGGCAACAATCGACATTTTGATAATATAATACTTTTAAACCGTAAATAGGCGACAAAACCCTTTATTCAAATTTGCATCAATTAATGGATGGCCTGGCGCGTGTGGTGCGGTGGTCATTGACGGTCGTCGTTGGTTATTCAAGTTGTTGTTTTGTGTAGACCGGAGCGTAGGTTCTCTATGTGTTTTTTTTTTCGGGAGTTAATTTCTATACAAAAATGCGACGCATTGTTATTATTGAATGAATAGTGTGAGTGGGAGGAAATGGACGGCTGTGATGATTTTAGTAGGTTTTTTGTTACTAGTGTCGGTCGCCTGCTTTAATACTGTGGATATTTTTTACATTTCAAATCCCTAAAGCAATTTAGGTGATATCGCGTGTTTATCACAATTAAAGCACATAGTTGGACAAGAATTGCTAAGAGTACTTAGTTGGTACATTGCAATGATGATTAATGGTGCAAATAGACAAGAGATTGAACATAATTGACTTTAGTAACTAGGAGTTGTTTGCATGGACTTGTTGTTTTGTAAAATTAGTGCAGATTAATTTTATTTCTTATAGTTTTGATCTTAAAGGCTGAGTGCAATATTATGTTTAAAATTAGGTTAAAAACTTTAATTTATGTATGTCCTTAAATACACTGTAACACAAAATGAAGGTTACGGAATTTAAACTTTAGGAGAGTATATTAAAATTACGGGAGGACAGATCCGCCCTAGGTCGAATTTTTTTTATGGCCCATTGAAGTTTTCAGTTTATCCTGAAATAGAGTTTGACATAGGACCTAAAAACTATGTTTCTGATTGTTTTAGTGCATTTTCGATATCAGATATCTTCAGTCTCTCTATCTTAAATCCTTATGTGTTATTTTCGGCCTTAGGGTGCTCTCAGACAAGATATCACCATCTTTACTAACGGAGAGTCTGGCTAAAGACCGTGAAAGTTCGATTTGATGTCGTGTGCAACATCATGTATTAAACATTATAGCGAATTATTAGTAAATTTCACTGCAATAGCTCAACGAATATCTGTAGTTTTGGAACCTCATTTTGTTCAGTGATTATGAAATTGCCAGTAAGCTAATATTTTGAAAAGATTGTCAAAGGTTGTAAAAGATTGTACCGTTTAATACTCAAAATTTAACTGTTTGGTGTGATTTATTGGTTGGTGGTTGTTTATGCATGAACTACGCAACCGTCCCTAAACTTTATTTGGTTCAACCATAGCTTGGGAATAATGATTAGAAATCCTAATGATTAGCAATTGGATTAGAAATTTTAATTGTGTTGAAAAATTGATTAATTATGATTAGTTAGCCATTTTAGACGATTACTAATTGATTAGATTAGAAATAATCAAAAATCTAATCACAATTAGTGACGATTAGCATTTGTAATCAAATCTAATCAAAACTAATCAAAAAAATAATTGATTAGATTTCTTGATTAGTTTTGATTAGATTTGATTAGATCAACTATTTTTTACTATTTTTGTGAAAAGAAAATATTTATTTATCACATTGTTGCTATATTTACATAATGTATCAACTTTTGAATATTGCATAAAATTGCATACGGTGCACCCTGTTCTTTAAATAAACTGGTTCACTTTGTTGTTGTGTTATTATTAATGTTAATTTTCAACGTGTTTTGTGGAAGTACAAGTATAATTATTTTGTTTACTTAATATTGAAAGTAAAATCTTCATGTCTTGGATCCAATTGTTTTCGAAGACCATGACTTCTCCGCCGACGATGATGTATGTGATCCAAATTATGTACCGAACATAGTTTCGGAGAACGAGACGGCAGTGAGTGCTAAAAGAATATTCAAAAACTGTTACATTATGTAAATATAGCGACAAATGTGATAAATAAATATTTTCTTTTCACAAAAATAGTTAAAAATAGTTGATCTAATCGAGTCTAATCAAAAATAATCAAGGAATCTAATCAATTATTTTTTTGATTAGTTTTGATTAGATTTGATTACAAATGCTAATCGTCACTAATTGTGATTAGATTTTTGATTATTTCTAATCAAATCAATTAGTAATCTGAAATTTTTATCAAAATTCAATTCTAATGATTAGATTATTTTATTTCTCTAATCGTAATGATTTCTAATTCTAATCGAAATTCCCAAGCTATGGGTTCAACCTCCCTGTTTAGTTCTCACTAAATACAAGATTGGAGCTTAATTACTTGAGACTCGGCTGCTATTGGCTGGGGATTATTAAGCTCAAGAGATATTGAGATGTCTTCTTGGGTATAACTTGATGGACTGCAATTATTTCAAAATGGATTGTATTTCTTATCGCTCATATAATTTCTCATATATTGCGTTTCAGCACATAATTAGGCGTTAATTGTCCAGTATATTATTTTATAAATTCACAATAGTGCTTACACTAATGGACATAAATTTTTATAATAAACAATTTCATTATAATAATAAAATATTAAAGTATAAACTGTTCAAGTTTATACACTCCCATTGAACTATTGGCCGAAAACTTACTCTGGAATTATAGCAGTTGAGTTTGAGCATAAGTTACTGCCTCGAGCCAATACTACTACTTACATTGAGTTCAGTTTTTACTCGACACCACCCCAATAAAGTTGTACATAAGCTGTAACAGCGGTATTATCGGGCTGTATTTCTTAAAATGGGAATGGGACTTTGCCCAGAGGTGGAAAGTTACAGATTGTCACTCACTTGGGAGTGACCAGAATCGATTCCTTTGTGGCACTGTCCAAGCAGCTAACTACTTCCGGTCTTAGACCAAGTATTCCCTGGGCAATGACTTTAAAGCAACCGCTTTGAAGTTAGCTAGAGTTAGAAGGCGAAATGTTGAGTAACCTAATCGGCATGCTACCACCGATGCGTCTTAGGAACTAGGTAACAGAAGTTACTGAAGCTCAACACAGGCTCTCTTAGTGGCTTTGGCAGCCCCAAGAAACTAAGATCGGGAGCGGTGGCCTAATAAGCCACTCTCCTTAAACTAAAACTTATTATGAATACACGAAGAAAACGAAAAACAAGAACCCCCCCAAATGTTGACGACCCCCGCAAACGATATAAGGACCATGTTTTAAGGATATGCACCTGGAATGTCCGAACTCTATACAGAGATGGGGCCTCTATCCAACTGGCGGATGTCCTCGACAAATACAAGGCTGATATCACCGCCATACAGGAAATGAGATGGACGGAACAGGGATGCACACGACGGAAGAACTGTGACATCTTTTACAGCTGCCATGCAGAAAGACACGAATTTAAATGTGGTTTCATAGTCGGCAAGAGACTTCGACACCTGGTCTCGCGGTTTAACCCTGTAAGTGACCGTATAGCCACCATTCGCATCCGGGCGAAATATTTTAACATTACGCTGATTTGAGTACACGCCCCGACGGAAGACAAAGACGATGACATCAAAGATGCATTCTATGAGCGCCTGGAGGATATATATGACCGCTGCCCTGCACATGACATTAAAATTGTTCTGGGAGATTGTAATGCTAAAATAGGAAGGGAAGATGCTCTTGGTTCAGCAGTCGGAAAATTCAGTCTACACAACAATACCTCCGATAACGGATTCAGACTGGTAAGTTTCGCGTCGGCAAGAAACATGGTTGTGAGTGGAACCAGATTCCCGCATAAAGATATCTACAAGGCAACCTGGATATCTCCCGATCAAAATACAAGAAATCAGATTGATCACGTGGTAATTGATGGAAGGCATGTCTCAAGCGTTATGGACGTGCGTGTGATGCGCGGTGCAAATATCGACTCGGATCACCACCTAGTTGCAGCCAAGGTACGCACTAGGGTGATCAGTTCGGTTTTCAGAAACCGGATACTCGGTTTTTTTCACTCATAAAAACCGTCGGTTTTTTTTAAATCCCTGTTTTTCGAATATCGAATAATCCGGTTTTTTTTTGTCGAATCTCGGTTTTTTTGGCGTTTGATCCTTTTTATTTAAATTCATTCAGAATTGTATTAAATGTGTACTCGTACATGTTTTTTCCAGCTACAAGAGTACAATATGGGATAAAATATGTGATTTCTATCTATCCAAAAAAGATAAGTTAAAGAAAAAATTGATTTACTTAAAGCAGAAAAACCAGCGCATCTCTATTGTGGTCGATGAATGGTCGGATATATCTTACATAAAATACATAAATGTTACTGTGCGAACACTTGATCCCGAAAGCAAAACGTTCAAAACCAATTATCAGTAAATTTATATGAAATTTTAAAAAGACGTATATCAGAAAGACGTATTCAAACACTGAATACTCTCATTTTGTATTTAAGTACGAGTAAACTCCCAATTAGTGACGCATTTTTCAAGTAAAAATGAAACAAAATAGTTGGCGTCCATTTTGTATTCACGATTATTTACTGAAAAACAAGATTCGTTTACAGATTTAAATGGCGAAATGATCGTTGATGCCACTGAAGATACTATAGAAACAGAACTAAATAAAGCTATAAAAAATGTTCAATATCCTAAAACTACCATTAAAAACTCTACCAAAAATGTTCTTTTGGAAGATTTTTTATATATGAATAAGAGCGGCAAAAGGACTGTAAACCTTGACAGATTATTAAATGCCTTGTACACAATAAGTCCAACTGGTACATTCAGTGAGAGGTCATTTTTAATGGCAAGTTTTATAAAAATCAAAGAAAAAAATAGTTATACACCCAAGCACTTAAATTGTATCTTATTTCTTAAATGTTAGGGAAAACTAAAGATTAAATTAAATATATTTTTATATAATCAAGTATTTACAAATGAATTGTTATTTGTATTATCTTAACTTTATTATAAAACGATTGAAATACACTGAGATACACAGTTAAACTGTACCACTTGAGGGTTGATTATTTGCTGAAGTTTTTTAGTTTTAATTGATGTTTTCTTTATTTCGTACACAATATCATATACTTAATTGATCTTTTCTGAATTTAAACTGCTGATGTTTAAATTCCTTTATAAGAATGCTAGGTGCTTTAATCGTTATGTGAACTCACACGATTATCCGTTATAACTTGTTCGGATAATAACAACAATTGTATTATAACTGTTTTCTTTATTTCCTCTCACAATCACATACATGCAGTTCACTCCGAAACTTTCACTACTGCATTCGCTATTTGCTGTCGACCGTCACAGTTGCATACATCCGAAATGTTAAGTACAACTCTTTATCCTCACAAAGTCAAGTGTGGACAGTGCAATCCCTTTGATATTATCGCTCTACCCCCTCGCCCTTGCAACAAAAACAAAGCAGATGAGATGAGGGAAATGCTATTGCATTTGAAAATTCTATAAAATGTCCATTTGTCCTCGTCCAGTTGAGTCCAGATGGGAGACCAAAAGTTAAGGAGCGGCAGTGGCGAGACAAGGGAAAGAGGAAAATACTTCATTTTTGGATTTGTTTCGTAACATGTAATTGTAGCTTATGGAAGACAGAACGTCGGGGCTTTGTTAGTTTAAAATAAAATGTTTCAGAAATCAGCACATTGTCCCATGTTGCATCAAAAAAAACAAAACAAGAAAAAACTATGTTTGCCACACGAACTTTAAATTCTGCAATACTGAATGTCAGCCTTTAAACAGTTAACATATCCTATGGTTACCTCTGTATCATTTCGTTTAGCTTTAAACTTAACCAGAGTTTAAACAACAGAAAGATGCATAGCATTGGGTGTGGGCGAACTCTAAAAGCCAATGTATCTTATTTGTGAAATGACTTTAACGTGCAGACAAAGATTAAGTGTAAAGAAAAACCACTGGATTTAACATAAATGGCATCAATATCAAATGTTACACGTACAAATGCCGTTTTTATATGTCTCTTATACTTTGCATTTGAAGAAGCTAAAATTTTACAGTGATTGCACAGAATTCCTCACAGCGCTTTTTGAAATCATAGACTTATGAGATAAGCGTTGATATTTTTATATTTGTTTGCTGGTGGGGATAATGGAATTCTATTTATAAAAGATGAACATAAATAAAAATCCATTTTGCGCGACCGCAATTAAATGGAATTATTTTTCAAAATGGCAAAATAAAGAATTATGATAAGCAGCAAATAATAAACTAAAAATTATCGTAGAAGAGTAGATATGAATTGTGATTATGGAAAATTAAATTGATTTTATATTTGGAGCTACAACAATTTAATCTCGGGTGCTGGTGTGTTTGTCGATTGTGAGGATATTCGTTAGATACAGATATTATAAAGGTCATTTCTATGGCAACTAAGACAAGGATGACTGACGCGTGCTCTATAATGGAATGCATTAATTATGATGATAATAATACCTCGCGGCCTATTTTGAGCTAATTGCGATTCCGCGGAATATCAAGGGGGTGGAAATCTATAATATAATAAAAAAGGTCATCCAAATGTGTGCTACAATTACCGAGGGATTAGTTCTTTACCCTTCGCATATATGGTCCTATCGAGTGTGTTATGTAAACGTCTAAAGCCAGTGTTATCCAACCTGATCGAGATTTATCAGTGTGGATATTCTCACTGCGGCAAACTATTGAAAACAGCCAAAAGAATAAAAACCATATTTTAGGGACTATAAAGTTGCATCCCGATACCGCAGACACTACTCGAAGTCATGGCTGAGCTTGGTACTCCTGCGAAGCTGATACGACTTTGCGAAATTACGCTTACTGACACGAAGTCAGTGATGCCAGAAGTAGGGAAAAATGCCTACTTGTAGGGATTTTTGCCACAAAAATCTTGCGTGGGGAGAAACGGACAGATTTCTTATTATTATTATTTATAATTTGCTTGTAAAGCATGCAAACCGAGCTATATTCAAAGAAAACTATACACATTTTAATAGAAGATTACATATACAATTTAATATTTATACATAAGCGACAACAGAAAATTTAAATTTGAATTCAGCCAAGATAAATTAAAAGGAGCAGAATTAATATTAGCCGACATACAAAATAAGTTGCTTTTTTAAAAATATGTATTAAATTACTTCAACACAATAAATGCTCTTTTCCAATCAAAAACCAATTGGTACATGCTCTCCCTTCTGAATCTACAAAAATATTTTTAAAGCTGGGTCAAAACTTTATAAAAAATCGGAGTTAAAGTTTAATTGCGCTGTACGATCACCTCATATACTTTGCCAATTGAAAATATATACGTCGGTACTGAATGTGAAGAGTTGTTAAAAACCTTTCCTCCGTCAAATGCCTACCAGGTAAAATCCGATTGCCTCAAGTTGTATATAACCGCAACGTCGGCTTCGATTAAAATATGACAGTGTTTTCCAACTTAAGTTTTTGTGCCAAAAATTTTCCATTAATATTGACCATCTTACACAGGAGTGGTTAACGATGAATTATAACTTTTCTGAAGATGAACAAATATCGTTGTCTAAGTTGGATGTGGAAAAGTATATGATAATTTATTATTTCCAAACCTTCCCAAACTAAAAAAAAAATCCTACTAAGTATGCCGCCCCCAATGTAGATGCTGAAAGGATTTTTTCAATTGCGACTGATGTTAGAACTAAGAAAAGGAATAAAATAAGCTATGAGGTGCTTAGGTCAATTTGTTAAGTTAATAAAATATAATTATTTATAGAGATTTTCTTCAAATTTAAAACATATGTAGTGTAGGGAAAAATGTAGGGGAAATAAATAGTTGTCGTAGGGAAAAAAGGGATTTTTTGAAATAAACGTAGGGAATTTTCCAAAAATCCTCGGGCATCACTGCACGAAGTCTTTAGTGAAGATTAGCAAAGTCCTAACGGGGCATTTAATACCAAAAGAGGCCAAAGACAAGGCGACAGCCTATCGTGTGAGTGGCATGCTATTGAACAAAAGCCATATGCTACTTGAGTACCCGTAGATATCATCGGTCGAAAACAGCAGCAAAAATGGGTCTAACGGTGAACGAGGACACAATGAAGTTGTTAGTTTCATTCTGCGGGATTCTGCGTGAACGTTGACATCTACCTCTTCAAAGTGGTAGATGATTATATCTAGCTAGGCTTCGACATCAATTTAACAAATAACGCCAGCCTTGACACCCGGAGATGAATCCTACTTGCGACTAAATACTGTTACGGACCGACCCTCTCTCGAAGAACAAAAAATCAGCTATACCAGATACTGGTTCTAGCAGTCTTGATATGTAGCAAATGTGAGAAGGCGCAATGTTGAATAAGCGCTGCCCTGCACATGACATTAAAATTGTTCTGGGATTCAGCCTACACAACAACACCTCCGATAACGGATTCAAACTGGTTAGTTTCCCGTCGGCAAGAAACATGGTTGTGAGCGGAACCAGATTTCCGCATAAAGATATGCACAAGGCCTACTCCAACCAACTCTTTCAATTGCTTCTAACCAACCCCCCAAATTCTGATGTTCCCGACACCCAGCATATTGCTAATTCTATGACCACTGCCGCAACGATCGTACTGGGTTATGCAAAACCATGCTCAGACAAGCCCCAGTACGATGAGGAATGTCGCGAAATGTCTGAAGAAAAGGATGCTGCATACAGGGTAAAACTGCAGCCAATTGCAACGCGTGCAGTGAACGAGCGTTATAATGAGAAGATGAGGGAGACAACACGCCTCTTCAGGCGGAAAAAGCGTCTATGGAAGATATCGAAAATTACAGGGATAGTGGTGGAGCCCGAAAGTTCTACCAAAAGGTAAAAAGTAAAGGTTTTGGAACAAATATAGAGGCAACACTTTCGATCTATACTCGTTCCCGATGGCAGCATAAGTGACGAAATCACACAAATCATCGACGATGTAGTAGACTGTCCACCACCGAGCCAAAACGAGATCAATACGGCAATTGCACGGCTTAAAAACAATAAAGCTGCAGGAGCCAATGGACTACCGGCAGAGCTTTTTAAAGCCGGCGACGATGAGCTGGCAACGTGCAAGTACCAGCTCATAAACACGATTTGGTTTAAGGAATGCATCCCCGATGATTGGAATCTTAGTGTTTTATGTCCTATGCTTAAAAAGGCGATCCAAGTGTGTGTACGAAATATCGCGGGATCAGCCTTTTACCCATCGCATATAAATTCCTGTCTAGTGTATTATGTGAAAGACTAAAGTCCATTCTGGCGAACCTGATCCCAAGAAATGCTGAGCGACACCTACCATCTGTGCATCGATAACAAAGCTGCATTCGACAGGCCGATACGACAGAAACTATTAAATGCTATGACTGAGTTTGGTATCAACGCGAAGCTGATACGACTTTACGGGATGACGCTGACTGACACGAAGACTTCAATGAAAATTGGCACAAATCTAACAGAGCCATTTTCTACCAAGCGATGCTTCAGTCAAGGCTATAGTCTGTCATGCGATCTCTTTGATATCATCATGGAGATGATCATGCGGAAGGCAGCAGTAAACACGAATGGCACCATCTTTAACAAAAGCCACATGCTGCTCGCGTATGTTAATGTTATAGATATCATTGGCCGAGTATAGTGGGATGTAACTGCGGCCTTTTCGAGCATTGAGAAGCAGTCGGCAGAAGTGGGTCTGGTGATTAATGAAGACAAAACTAAGTTAATTGTATCAACGAACAAAGAGCCTACCCGTTTGGAACGCCCTAGAACCCACAGTGGGGAAAAATTCAACATTCGTTGGACTAAAGAATCTCATATGTCCACTTAAAATTTTCCATTTGAAATTCAAAAAATATTAATTTAAATTCAAAACGCGTCTATTGAAATTCAAAATACGCCAATTGATATTCAAAACTCATCAATTGAAACTCAAAACACGTCAATTGAAATTCAAAATTCGCCAATTGAAATTCTATACTCGTCAATTGAAATTCAAAACTCAACAGATGAAATAGTTTGAAGATTTTTGAATTTCAATTGCCGAATTTTCAATTTTAATCGCCGAATTTTGAATTTTAATCGACGTGTTTTGAGTTTTAGTTGACGAATTTTGAATATCTATTGACGTGTTTTGAATATCAATTGCCGAATTTTTAAATTTCAATTGTTATTTTTCGAATTTCAAATGGAAAATTTGAATTTGAATTGATATTTTTTGAATTTAAATTGGAATATTTGCAAATCAATTGACGAGTTTTGAATTGCAAATGGAATGTTTGAAAATCAAATAAAATTTTTGAATAACAATTGATTTTCTTTAGATTTCAATTGGAAATGTTTTAGAGCCAAAGCTGACTAAAGTGTCGTTTAAATTTACACTAAAGAGAGTTTTGAAGACATGTGCAAATGAAATCTTACTGTATTTCCTGTCATCCACAATATCTATATTAACAGATCTTAAGTCAACTTTTTTGTGAAATAGGCTTAATGATGCAGAATTGTCCCAAAATTCTTAGTCTATGCCCTGTACAAAAACATCATGTATATTTACTCAATTTTGCAGTTATTGTATCAAAACAATTCAAGTCCGAAGACACCAGCGGCCATAAACTTTAAATCATCAATAACTCCGAAACACAATTTTGTGACTTGACATAATTTTGCAGCATACCGACGATATATGTTATTGAATAATTTTTCTTCTTATTAACCATTTTTAAATTTAGTCCACATAAGCTCTTCATTAGCCAACTTTCAACTACCAGCTATGTACTTACATTTATATTATGTTCACTCAGCACCGTGTACGTCTCTTGCATTTCACGTATTATGATTTCGTGTGTCAGTGTGGTCGATTGAATTGTTGCTATAGTTTGCATAACCAATTTAAAATCGCTCAGTTCTTTTGTAGCCCTGTTCAAATTTTCACTGAGAGTCTATAACGAGAATGAAATAAAATAAAAAAAAATCGGATTAGAATGAAATTGTTAAATTCAAATTTATACAATAGACAGAGATTCGTTATTTGCTATCGACTGGAGTTTCGTTACATTTGATATGCCAGAGGAGCACCGACAAAGAATACAAAAACAAACTCACATTTTAACGAGTTTGATTTTTGCATTCATACAAAACTTGTGCAACATGCAGCAAATATTGCTGCAATTGCACTTTCGAAGTGAAGAGCGCTATGACAAAAGCTACCTGGGTAAATACTATTTGCAAGTGGCAGTTGTTGGCAATTGCTGGTGCTGTTGCTATTGCTGCTGCTGTTGTTGGTGTTATTGATAATGCTGCGATTGCTATGACTGCTGCTTCTCCAAAAGTTTTGTACAACTGATTGTTGTTAAGTCTTTGCAAATATTCAGTGGAATACGGAGCAAAAAAAGTTTTACGTAATGAAATTTCCATTATAATTTAAGCAAATTGTATTTGTTGGCCAAAGGTGCAAAAAGTTACATTGACTGTATTTTAAATATGATAAATAGGGAAGTAACTAAATATTGAAGACTAATTAGGGCAATTGTTAAAACGAATATTGGAGAAATTTGTGGTTTGAGTTAGAATTAAGAAAATTATATGTATAATTGTTGTAAATTTATACAAAATTAGTAAAAAATTTAGTGTAGATTATAGTTATGCAATAAAACACTTATATGCAGCCTATTCAAGCTAAGATCAATATTAGTTAATCTACCTCAAGTTATCTAAATATAAAATAATTAATTATATGAACTATGGTATGTGGATTGCTCACCCTCAAGCATTGAGGAACTGAGGAAATGTTGATCGCTGATTTTTAGTACGTATTATGTGTTTGCAGACCAATGATGGAACTATAAATATTTAATTGTGTCATCATATTTCTTTTAAGTCAAATTTTTTCTTATAAACAAATTTCTAAGATGACCAGCAAATAATCATAGTAAATGAACAACGGCCGCAAGTATATTTCAATGCAGCATAATATTTAAATACTATTCCTTTGGTCTACTACCATTTGTTATATGCCAAGAGATTGTGACCATAATTCTCGTATTACACATGTAACGAACACAAAATAACTTTGCATCGATACAATCGCTTCGATACAGTTACAACATTTGCCATTTGCCACAGCCATAAGAAGCTAAATACCAAATGCAAAGTTCAGTTCTAGAGTTGCTCAACTGATACATTTATTCCATTTTCACATACCCCCACAACTACTTGCAATTTTCTCTGTCATCTTATGTTGAAAGGATTTTATTTTGCAAATTCTATATACATTATCGTATACAAACAGAGGATGACATGGTCCCTTCTACTCTGTCCTGCATATACTTACTTTAATTTCCAATCGCATTTTATCCATATTGGCTACAGTGCGCTGTGCCAACTTTTCACCCAATTTGGTGCACCATTGTTGGGCGTGATGGCAAATGGTGTCCAGCAATGGCTTCAAATTTATGCGTATACATTGGACATCGTAGTACGTTGGCAACTGCTGCAATTCGTTCATGATATTTGCATAAAATGTAAATTTCTCGTCAAGCTGCACTAGGGGCACACCACGATCCACATATTTTTCACAAATTGTTTCCTTATCAAATGCCCACAGATTGTAGTATTTACGAAATCTGTGCAAAAGAGAAGAAACCGAGAAAGAAGGAAGGCGATGTTAACAAAAAAAAAAGAACAAAGTAAAAAATATGAATTGGAAATGGCCATACAAATAGAAATTATGCGAAAAAGTACCCAGTTGTATGTATGTACGAGTATAGTAAGAAGAAGTTATAATGTTTGCTAAGAAATGGCACAAATATAACGAAATAATATAAATTTATAATAACGCTGGCGGACAGAGTCGACTTAACTGCACCACTATGAAGTGACAAAGGATCTTAGTATAGTTAAGGTTTTAAGGAAAATGTTATAGAGAAATAAAATATACCTAAACAATACCTATAAAAAGTTGTTGGAACTTTGCAAAGCATATCACTGAAAAATTATATCATGTTAGCAATTTAAACATTGAAAAAAAAATAAAAAAATTGTCCATATACCGATGTTATTAAAATAGTGTAATGTAGGAGAACCTTGTGATATATTGAAATGTGGGAGAGAGGGTGATTGTTGTTTTAATATAAAGGACAACTATTTTTTTTAATTCCAGATTAATCTTTAAAAGCTGTTGAAGCAGGAAAAAAATTTAGTCATTCCGAAAAGTTTGTTTTTATTCATATTGCTTCATACAAAACCGTTAATATATACACACACCATTTACAGGGTGGAGCGCGGTAATTTGCTTATTTGGGAATGAAATAAAAAAAAAAATTAACCTAAGAAAAAAGTATTTTATATTTTAATTATACTGAACAGTAAGGTCCGAATGCAAAGGTCTCTGGGGTTTGTTTCACTCCATTACCGCATTTTTTGTTTGTTTTCACACCCACTGAGGTGTGAATTGTCTCAATTGTATAGTTGCAATAATGTCTACACAAAATGATCTCTACTCACGTGTCCAATGCATGATAGCAACTGAAATGTAGACGAATACAAATCTCCCGTCGGCCACTATAACCCACGCACACTCTCCACTCTCTTCGGCCAACAGTGCCGCCACAGCCTGCAGTGGAAAAAAGCAAATTACCGCGCTCCACCCTGTAGTTGAAACGGTTTCAATATAACCTACTTTTATTTTTAGTAGGGCAACATTAAAATACAATTTATTTTGAATGAGTCCTATTTTTTGCTTAAGAAAAGACAAAATAATATGTGACCACTGTCCTTGATTTTAATGTTAAGATATGAATAAAGACGCTCTTGGTTCAGCAGTCTTAAAATTAAGTCGGCAAGAAACTCGTCAGTAAGTGAAACGAAATATCCACAAGAAACTCTATATTATGGACGCCCTTGTGATGCGTGGTACAAATATAGACTCAGATCACCTCCTAGCTGCCTTCGAACTCCGGATATGCCCTGACTTACACAAAGTCTTGGCTGAAGATTGGCAAAGACCTTATTTTACCAGAAGAGACCTAAGAAGAGGCGACAGCCGACCTGATGATCTCTTTAACAAACCTATAAAGGCACGATATTCAACAAAAGCAAGCCTTCTCAGATATACAGAAGGAATCAGGTGAAATAGGTCTAACGGTAAATGAGGGCAAAACGGAGCTGTCAGTTTCACCAAACAACGAAAATACTACTACTTGTAGACAAATTTGTACACATCTGTCCTGTTTTTGGTACCAAAAAGTACTTTTATTAACCCAAAAATACTTTTATTGTCCCAAAAGTAAAATAAAAGTACTTTTTGGTACCAAAAACAGAACAGGTGTGTCTGCAGATTTGTCTGGTACAAAGAAAGAACTTTGTGAGCAGAAAAATACTTTTTGGTCAATAAAAGTACTTTTTGGTACAAAAATTTACTTTATACCGAAAAGTACATTAATAGTACTCTGATACATAAAAAGTACTTTGTGCAACAGAAAACTGCTTTTGGGACGACAAAAGTCCTTTTTGATATAAAAAAGTACTTTAGTACAAAAAAGTACTTTGTGGAACAGAAAAATACCATTTGGTCAATAAAAGTACTTTTTGGTACAAAAATTTACTTTACACCGAAAAGTAGAAAAGTACATTAAAAGTACTCTGATACATAAAAAGTACTTTGTGCAACAGAAAAGTAATTTTGGGCCGACAAAAGTACTTTTTGATACAAAAAAGTACTTGGTACAAAAAAAAAGTACTTTGTGCTTTTGGGCCAATAAAAGTACTTTTTGGTACAAAAAAAGTACTTTAGTACAAAAAAAAGTACTTTGTAACAAAAATAGCAATAAAAGTTCTTTTTGGTATTTTATTGCATTTGGATTTTTTTATTGACTTGGCTCGCGAGCAGTTCTTTCTTAGCTCGCAGGAGCCACAAAATTACAAATGAGCTCTCGAGTTCTCGAGCTGGCTTTCGGCTCGCGAGGTTTAAATTCTCCAGTTCGAAAAGCCTTTGGCAATAAACTCGTTGGCCGGGTCTGGAAAAGATGACCAAATACTTGTTAGAAACATTCCACCTGGGGTGTGACAAATTCCAAGTCAGTTAGGCCAGTATAGTACTAGGCCAGTATATAAAAACCCACAAAGTGTTCTCAGGCCGACGTTTTTTTTTGACCTTTTATATTTTGAGCTTATATTGATGTTTGTTCGCTTAGTTTTTCATCTATAACTCTGGAACCATTGGTGATTTCTCTTTTCTTTCTTCAGCAGAATTGTAGCTAAAGCTTAAGAAAATATATGGGTATTGTTTTGTAGTTTTCTCAAAAAGTAGAAATATTTTAAAGATTATGTTCATATTATAAAATGTAGATTTTGGACAGCACTATAATGTTCTTTTAATAAAACTTTACTTAAAATGTTGTATTCTAAATTATGACTTAAACCGACGTCTTTCTCAGCAACTCGGTCTCTGCAAATGCTGAGGAAAGATCTTGGCCTACATTCATATAAAATCCAACTGGTACAAGAACTAGAGCCAGTGGACGATCAATTGATTTTTTTATTTATCATGTCATTGCACATTATTTGAAGGAGAAATGGTTCCAACACGACGGTGTAACATGCGATACAGCGCGTGAGACCATCACTTTGTTAAGCCAAACGTTGGTGTCCGAATTATCTCAAAAAATGGTAATACGAGTTCAATACAAAAATAGTATTCCGGATTATTCTTGATCCGTGTGAGAAGAAATGACAAAAGAAGTTTTTATGGCTAAAGGCATGAAGCTTCAAACGGAATTTTCTTTTGCGGCCAATAGGAAAAGGCATACAAAAATGTTTTTTTCTGACCAAAGAGATAGTTAGTATACAGATGGTTCACGCTACTACGGATCAAAATAAATAATTTTGACCTTTAGAGGAATGTCTGTTTCCGATTTGTGGAAGAAGTGGTTTTTCGCCCTAAATACAGAAAAAACTTAATCTACATGCCGGCACTATAGATATGACTTTGCTGATGAACTTTTTATTAGCATTTACAACAATAAAACTTAATTGGTTAACTTTAATGTTAAGAAGTTACATAAGTAAATAAACTCAACATATTATTGTAGAGCTTAAGTACCGTCTTCAAAGTACTTTGTAGACCTAAATGTGAAATATATTACAAGTAAATATGCAATAGCGAAGCATTGCCGGGCCCACTAGTTATTAATATATCCATGTTAAAAATCAAGTCGTACCAATTTAATCGAATGAAATCTAGAATTAAACCATAAATCTATAATATTGGTTACTAAATACGTAGGGGTATCATATGCAAACTCGCTACATATGTGCAGTACAGTACATGCGTCAGGGTCATCATTCAACATCATCAGTAATGACCTGTTTTCTACTAATCACAGATGATACTGCCTATGTATGGACAGAACTTGATATTAAGTGGGAAAAATTAATGATAATAGGCGATAAATGACATTTTTTTAAAGAATTCATTCGATAACAATTAGTTCAATCCAAATTTTGTACATCGATATATTAATAGAATTAATTTATTTAAGCCAATATGTAGCTTTTTGTTGAAGAAGGAAATAAGAGAGAAATCTTGAGTTGTAGCAGAAAAACTAAGCAACCAAACATCAATATTAAAGGTAATTAAAAAAGTTTGACCTGGGAATGCCATTCTATATTGGCATGTACTCTAACTTCATCCTGACTTGGAATTTTTCACCCCCAGACAATGACCCTGGTAATGTACCACAGTGTAATCAGTACTTTACAATTGTATGAAAAAAATATATGTAAGTATTGGCGTACAAAAAACACATAATTAATAATACAAAAGAACGTAATTATTTTCTAATTATAGGATTTTAAGAAATTAATGATTGCACCGAGTTGGTTTGCTTCAAAATTGTTAAGAAACTTCAACGTAACGATGTCTTACAGTGTGCTTTGATTCCTGATTCTTATTTCATTAACAACACTAACATAAGAAAAGTTATGAATTACACATTCCTTATTTTAAACTTCAATGCAGTCGATAACAAACCAAAAAACCTAGCGTTGCTTAGTTTTTAATAACCTCTTCAAAACGAACCGACTGTAGAGTAAACCTCGAAGAAACCGTGATGATAAACAGTGCTAAACGTTTTCGGAATACTACACGAATTCTTGGTGCATGCACTTGCAAAGCAATGCAAAGCCAAACAAAATATGAAATGTTTACATTATGTGTTGAAAAGTCACATCTCTATGCCAGTGCAGTGTCTCCGTTGCAAAGTCATGGTATTCGTTGTGGAGATTTTTGTGATGTCACCCTTTTTATTTTTGTCATTTGTGATCCTTCTTCCAATCCTTTGCACCATAGACTTTTTCCATATACCAAGTCACATAAAGATGACAATGTGTCCTTGTTTCTACATTTTGCATGTGAATATTTTTCTTATATTCCTTAAATTTTTCTCACATTTGTTCACTTTTTTTTCAGTTTCGTTTTGCTGTTTGCCTGATTTAGTTGGTGTTGTTGCATCTCAATTTGTATTAGCATTTGTATATGTGTGTGTGCGTATGTGTAAGAGAGAGTGTGTTGCAGTATTTGCTAAGATGCTGTCGTCATATGTTGTATGTTTTGGCATGTTATGGGAATTTAACAATGTTGTACAATGGCTTTTGCTGCTGCATCCAGATGCAGTTGCTCTCCGGTTGTTGCCTGGTTATGTTCCAATGGTTTTATTTTATGGTAAACACCACTTAAATGCAGTCTCCCAAAGCAAAAAAAAAAAACAAAAATTGTAGAGTAAAACGAAAAAAAGGACTCACACCCATACAGTAGCAACGACAACCTTAGACAAGATACAGAGAAATGGAACGATAGAGATTGAATAGAAATTTGAATACAAATCATCATGCATTTTATTATAGAAAATATGGAAAGAAGTTGTATGTGCATACATGTGGCACATGTATGTATGTATGTATGTATGCACTACTCACATGATTCATAGTTCAGATGATGTTAATATTTTAGATACATTTTGTGTATAGATAATTGGAGAACTTATAATTTAAGGAATTTTATAAGTGTTCAATGAGCCATAGACGGATGCAAAATTATACAACTTAAGAAAATCAAATAAAAAATTGTGTGTAATTTAAAAAAAAGAAACTCAACAACATGCACATTCAACAATGCACTACACATTCTGATTAATTTTTCGCATTACCATTCCACTCTATCAAACTTACTTTTTAACACAATTTCGTGCATCTTCTACAACACGATTGGCCAATTCCTGGATTTTCACAACCAAGCCTCCGATAGTTTTTATCTAAATAACACAAAAAAACACATTGACAAATTTATTTCAGACTCTAAAAAAAAACAAGTAGCAGCAAACTTACTTTGACCACATCCTCGAAAAAGGTAAAGGTGTATTTCATACCACCCTCATTTTCAATGGGAGTGCAGGGTATACAAGTGCCATTCATCCAGCGAGTAAACATTTTTAACCTTATCAAATAAATAGAAAACAACAAACAATTCAAATAAAGGTCATATGACGACCCCAGATCGATACTGATCAACGACACAACAGAATTTTTCTGTATAGTCAGATATTATATAGTCAGGCATTGTGTTACAGCAGTTAAGGAAGCACTGAAAAGCATTTACATCGGTGTAAAATAGAATAATTTTGATATTAATATGCCATTGTGCGATAAGATTATATTGAGTAAAACTTTTAGATCACTACGGTTCCGTCATCGTCATTGGAATAACAATTCATTTATTTTATTTCTTTGCAATGTCTACATCAATTCGCCCTAGTAAATGTGTGCCCACTTACCGCTCCAGAAAATCTTTGCAGGATTGCACAATCATATTTTTTATTTCATTTGCTGAAGGTTCCAGCATAATCTCCGACAGAACTATCACAGCGTTTATCTCAAACATAGGTTCATGGCTGAGCAAACGATCCAAATAACATTCCAGATTTTTATATGTAAAACTTGAAGAAGAAACTAAAAGGTAAGTCTTAGACTACATTTAAAGCCCAGCAATAACTTACTCCAATATACACTTGTAAGCCTCCTCCTCCCAAAACACATAATACTCTCGCATCTTTTCCGATCGTCCTGTAAATGTGCCCAGTACCAAACTTTCCAATTTAATTAAAACTGGACCCAGACAATCATAGATTGACTTCATTTGTGAACATTTCTCTGTTCGTGTTTGCTCGAGACGATCCATGTATGTCTGACAGTGATATATACCCGAACCACACTCCTTTTGCTCCGAGTCAATAGCTTCGTTTGAATCTCTCATTCGTATGATTTCTACTTTTCCCCTACGAGAAGTTTCTATACCCTGATCTTCTGTGCTTTCGCTACTGGGTGACTGAGTAGCGGTAACATCGAATTGTATGGCTGCTTCTTTATCTTTGCTATCGTCGATGGCGAAAATATTAAAGTTTTTGATTTGATTGATGCGATTTCGTATATCCACTCTAATGTAATTAATTTGCGATACTATCGACTGGAGTTTACGCATTAGAGCACAGATGTTGTCACAGTATTTTTTGATATTAAATGACTGCCAGGTGTAGCGGCCGACACCAACTTGTATGGCCACTTCGGTTTCGTACAGATGATCACGTAGAAAGTTGACCTTAAAGTTGAGATTAAAGAATATCATAACAATTTATAAAGATACTTAAACTTCTGTAATAACAAAATTTATCTGCTATAATTGAGGCACATGGCTAGAAAAAGGAATTTTATGCTCTAAAAAATCGAAAATATGCGCATATAACACTTAAAATTCAAAATATACACTAAAAATGCATAAAATATGCTATTTAAAATTATTAAAAGCTTAATTCAAAATAAAATTTGAATGTAATTTTGAAAAAAAGAACGCAAAATTCATTTTTTACTCGTATATGTACATACAATAAACAAACAATAAAGAAGTTTAGCAAATGGTTTCTCATAGTGAATGGTTGCGAAGTTTTTCGAGTCTATGCACTCAAGAACGAATTCTAATTTTGTTGTGAATTCTGGTGCATAAAACTTGTTAAACATTTTGCAATCATTAAACCAAAGTCTGCTGATTAGGAATCGTGGCTGAATCCGAAACAGCTGCACAGACTGCCAGGGCATTATGAGAATATCATTCTGCTAAAACACTTCTTTCATAAAATGGTCTTGAGCTTGAAATAAATTCTAAATCAACTTTCAAATTAACAGACCGAATAAAAACAAAAATAATAAAATTATTAATATATTAATTTTAAATCGATGTCGAATCGGAATTGTGAAAATTATTTGACTGCATTAAGCCACGTTCTAAAATCTTTTGTAATTGGATATGAAGGAAGCGGAATACCATCTTTCATTTAAAATCTATACACGTAAATGCATTTTTAAAAAGATATATTTTCTTTCTTTCGATATAAGAGAATTTACTTCAAAAAAAATGACTTGAAGTTTATTAAACTCCTATTCAATAAAAAAGTCACATACAACAGCTTTGTAACTCAATTGCTGCCTTTATCATATATGTGCTGCATCGGTTAAAATAAGAAGGATTTTTATTTGTCAAGATCCTTACCGAGTCTGACAGTTGTTGATCATATCTCCTTTTCATATAGAATACTCACAAATTTTTCTTTCTATAACCCCTCGATATCGGTGTAAAAATAATTTGTAAATTAGAATAATATTGTGTAAGAAATAATAAACCAATTTTAATTCAAAGATGTCCCACATAAAGTTAAAGGTGTTTTACTTTTTAAAGTGGGTTTTAATTAAAAAATTAAAAAATATGCAGCAAAAACATGTATTAATTGTGAAATTTGCTGAAATTTGCTGAAATATGCACAAAAATATAAAAAAATCAAATGTTTAGTAAAATATGCAAACACGATTGAAGGCCATTATAAAGAAAATTTCCTGATTTGTTTAGATAACTTAACCGTATCTATTTTAGGATGGCCAGAAAATTTTTTTTTATTCAGATGAATATTGTGTTATGAATTATGAAGCAACTTTTATTTAAAGATGTCCCACAAAAAGTTAAAGGCGTTTTACTTTTTAAAGTGGTTGTTAATCATAAAATCAAAAATATGCATCAAAATCATGCACTTATGCTTAAATATGCGCATAAATGTGCAAATACACGCATATTTCGTTAAATATGCAAAATATGCTAAAACGATTGAATGCAATTTTAAAGGAAATTTCACGATTCGTATAGATAACTTAACTGTATCTATTTTAGGATGTCCAGAAAAAATGCATTTGCATAAGTTTCTTGCCCTAAACATGGTCATTGCACTTGCAACTAATCAAAGAATTTTAGAGTTGATCTATTGTTAGCTTATTTTATTGAAAATAATCATATAAGATCATTTAAAATATGGGGGGTTTCATGTCACGGGACCCAACTTTTGAAACCAATGTCTTCCGATAGGGAAATTCAAAATAGTGCATATGGTAAACATTGAAAAAGCGTTGTTTTGAATTACAAAGCATTTATTTTGAAAGATATCCCGCTCACATCCTCACATTAAAAAAAGTTTAATTTTGAAAAAAATTAATGAAATTTTTTTTTAATGATTTTTAATATTTTTTTCCTTCGAAAGTTTCAAGAAATATCTATTTGATCTGTTTGTGACACATTTTGCTAGAAACAATAGGTAATAAATTACATGGATGAGAAAAAAACACATGGTTGGCCTAAACGTCAAATTTTGACCCCCTCTATTTCAGAGAGTTCTTGACTGATATCACAACACAACACATGATTTTCGGACTCGATTCTGAGATCTGCAAGTGAAAGTTGCTCCAAAAAGAAGAATTTCTGCATCATTCGTTTTGTCAACGTACATGCCATAATAACTTTATTCGTCACTTTTAAGGGTTATTTGTTATATTGTCATATGGTAATATTGCACAACAGTTTTTTACAATAGTTTTATTGTAACTGCTGCAAAATAAAACTAGTTGAAAATCATTTGATGAATTGAAAAGTGAAACTGTTGCTTATGTAGGGAAGCTTTATATAAACAGACTAAAGGAATTGTAATTTTTAATTTTTTTTTAAATTTGTTTCAGCTAAATCGAACTAGTAGTTCTCTAGTTATGTCAAACAAAAGAGCCTAAAACGTGAAAAATTCCCCTATACAATACTTACTAATTTCAAGTCGATATCAAATTATTATGGCATGTAACTTGACAGAACGAATGATACAGAACTTCTACTTTTTGGGGTTACTTTCACGTGCAGTTCTCCGAATTGAGTCCCAAATCAATGAGCTGAAAAATGTTGTACTGTGTATTGTTAAAAAATGGTGTCTAAACTACTATCCAATTGAACTAACCTTGGTTACTACTACTATGTTATCTATCCACTACAACCATCCCGATCGGAAGATATCGGTTTCAAAAGTTTGGGTCACTTGGCTTGAAATCCCCCATATGTGTTTCTAATATACATGTATATTTTACTTACCTCTGATAATGAAAGTTTATCCAGCAAAGCATTGTAATTATTGATAACTGTCGATACAGCTTCAAAATCGTTGAATAACATTTCCTTCTTCATAATTGCGGTTCTTAGCACTGACGGCAGCTGAAAGCCAAAATGTTCGAACTGTTGACCCTCGAACATTATTTCGAAAATATCTAAAACAAATCAAGGAAAATATAAACAAAAAATTGAAGAAAAAAAATAAATAAATATCTCCCATTTTAATATACATAAATCTTGTAAGAGGAAACCACGCCCCCGTCTTCTTACCTCTGGTCAAGTTGACAGTAAATTGCATTTCATATTCAATTAGAATCGTATCGCCCACCATAGCTCGCCATGTGGGTAGGCCTTCTTGGGTATAGGATTTAACCAGCACTGATATATTTGTAATAACAAAGAGAAAAAAGAAAAACGTTATTACTACGATATTATAATGATTATTATGATTATTATTGCCGCGATGACGATGATGACTGCTATTTATCGAAGTGATGAGATTTTGTTTGTGCAAATTCTGAGAGTTTTAATAATATCATCATCATTACATTTATTACTTTTTAAAGTCGTTTTTCTCATAGACCAGGATGGTTTTTTTTTACATGAATTTGATATGAGGCTCTCGCAACGTAAACAAACAAATTACTGCCTTCCACGAAGGGGCGAATTAAGATGTAAAAAATATTAAGTTGCAGACATAATACTGAGTCTAAGAATTTGAAAACCACAGGACAAACGAGGATAGGCAATGGAAGTCAATGGTAGCATTGACTAGAACGCTCAAACGTATTGTTGAATTTTTTGCCTAACTTGAAATAAAAAGAGGTCTAGCACGATGATAAGCATATGTTAATGTCAAATTTTATTTATGTGCAACACAAATCGTTCTAAGTCGGACGAGTTCCTGCTATGACTATTTGTTACCTCAGCTTCCTCTAGAATTTATATCTTTCCTCTGCCGGACTTCTCTATCAGCTACACAATATGTGTAGCTGTGGTATCTACTACTATTTAGGTGCTCTCCCCCTTAATCACCCCGACATTTTTTCTCCACCTCAAAAGTTTTATACTTTTAAGATGTTGCATCATTCGATTTGCTTTGATGGTTGTTTGGTTACTGATCGGTGCTTCTTATTAGCGGTTATGCATCAGTGAAAACCAATAACTTCTATTAAATGTTTTCTCAATCACTGCGTGGGATTGCGTCGTCATCGTAGTCGTCGTCGTCGACGTTCTCTTCATTTGGTTTCCGGTTTGGCCATTCAATTCATCCGCACATTTCTATCTTTATGACCGTTAAAACAAAGCACCATTATTATCCTTGAAATGTACTTTTTTTTATCTCAGTTTCAAAAGTATTGAAAGAAGACACTTAAAATCAACTTAAGTTAAAAGGAATTGAATACATAAGGACATCACAAAAGGAAAACAAAACCGCTGAATACAGTAAAAGTAGAAATAGATGATGAATATAATACTAAAGTATGATTGGTCATCATAATAATTTTCGTTTGAATAAGTTTGGAGGCTATTTGCAATGAAGCGTTGCCGCAAATGAACAGATGCGTGAGACAATTGAGATGGAAATGAAAGTAATAATAGGAAATAACGAAAAGTGTATATGGAGGGAGATATGCACAAAGTATGGATACTCTTAATATTTGAATAATGGGAAATTGATGACCAACGCCTCTAAACCAAAAATATTAAGGCATTTTGTGTAAATACTTACATTCACATTGTTTTATACAAAATTTATCCTTCTCCGTTGGTTTTACTTTGCCAGATCTCATTAGTTTTAAAAAGTTCACCGCTTTTGTGAAATGTGCATCCGCTGCTGGTTTTCGGCCCATCAACCACTGCAGCAATGTGGCTATTACTGTAAACTTTGTGATTTTACGTATGAATCCAGTGGGAACGGATTGTGTAAATTGATCAGTGGCGCTGGCCGCTGTTGAAGTAGAGGAATCCACGGATTTGCCTTTTCTCAATTTGAGAGTTTCCAAAGCATCAGAGATGTAAGATACTGTAAGAAAATATTATATATCACGTTTGTTTTTTTGTAAATATTTTAATTTGTTCTGCTTACATGTTTCCGGCTTGCATATCTGTATTTTTAAGATATTCTTTCTCATCACTCCATTTACCGTGTAGGTGGCCTGCGAGCAGTATGCTTCAAACAAATTATTCTCATACACATGCATTTTATTCACCAGCTCAAAATAAGACTTGAATGCGCTACGTTTAAGGTAGCTGTTTCTGAGATTGGGATCGTTTTCCATCTGGAATTCATATAGGGTAAAATATATATTTATTAAATTTTATTCGATAAAGAAAAATACCGAAAAAAACACCATAATAAACTGTGTATGTCTGTATGAAATTTAGACGAGTTAGGTTTAAAATGATTGAGTTAGGTTTGAAATGGATAAAAATTTTAATTTTTTATGTAAACCTTTTTAATCTTATTTAAAAGCTAAATCAACAATGTCATTTACGCAGGAATTGAGAGACATCATATTATTAAATACGATTAAGACATAAAGATGATTTTTTTCTAAAGCACAGAAAAGTCCATAATTCTAAACAAAAATTGCCTGAGTTGGAGGTATCATATTACGAAATTAAGGTGATGTATAAGATATATAAAACATTTTACATATCAAACAAATATTTATCTTATGGCTGTCTGCATATGACATTTTATTAAAATCGCTATAACACTATAAATGTGACTGTCTCTCAGAAGCAATAACCAAATTTTACCCAATTATATGTAAATTCAAAATCGTTTTGTCAAAATGACTATCACTTTCATTTTACAACATATTTGCAGTATGCAAAACATTTTCAAATTTTAAAGTCCCCGTATTTATTATAAACTATTGCATATTTCCGTCATCGAAGGCAATTGGTGTAAATTTAAATAAAATGTAACGGCCGCACTGATGCAGATACAAAAAAAAAAGAAATAACAAAATTGTTATTTCAATTAAACTGTGATGCCGTCGAAACTGTTGGGTGAATAAATTTATTTGCTTTATTTATTTGTGAGAGCAAAATGTTGCATTGCAGTGCAACAAAGGAACCAAAAAAAAACACGAACCAAATAAATTCTCAATAGTCAAAGTAACAAATTCCACGTCAGCAATATTTACAGCAACGGCTGGTGAAAAAGTCTGTAACATTGAAGGACAGCTTCACAAAGCTCAAAAGCATAATAGCAATTGACCTCTAATAAAATTGGGCGGAATCGAATTATGTAGTGCCCTAGGGGCAAACGTCAAAAAGGTTACAAACAAATTAAAAATATTAAAAATATTTAAAATATTAAAAACAAATGTGTTTTCATCGCTCTGTTCAAGGTCTATTTCTATTATTGATAATAGGGTTTGTTTTACAAAAGTTGTGTGGAATGGATTATGTTGACAGCTTACAGGGCGGATAGCTATTTCGAAAGTTGCCAAACTATCTCAACAGCAACCTTTGCTGTACCTTCCCACACATTATCATAACCTTAAGTGTTAAAAGCTTCAAGAAACTACCGAGAAGCCTAAACAAACCGGTCGAAAATCATCATCATCAGCACCCTTTCCTGTGATTTCTCCATACATCATCACAACCTTAAGTGTTAAAAGATTCAAGAAAGCATCGATAAGCTTAAACACACCGGTGCGAAGATGTTATCAACGAAAACCATACGTCAGCTTAATCCAGACAAGCTCTTGCCTACACATTTGTCCATCGGACAAAATAGCATAGCCTTGTTTTTGGCATAAGTGCCAACCACATGTACCTCCCGTGTATTGATATTCTGAAATTATTTTTTTGTTTATGGTGAAGCCGATGTAGACAAAATCATGATCCACTTAAAAGTTATAGATGTCAACGCTCACGCAGCCTCCCAAACGAGTAAACTATTTGTTCGTTAAAACAAATAACATGGTTTTGTCCTCTTTAATCACCAGATCCACTTCTGCCGACTGCTTCTCAATGCTCAAAAGGCCGCAGTACAATCCCGCAATCCACGGACAATAACATCTATATCATCGGCATACGAGATTAGCATGTCACTATTGTTAAAGATGATACCATTCCTGTTTACTGCAGTCTTCCGCATGATCATCTCCATTACTTTGTTAAATAGATCGCAAGACTCTAAAGCCTCGCTTGGTAGAAAATGGCTCAGTCAGATTTTTTCCAATTTTACTAAAGACCGTGTCGATCAGTGTCATCCCGCATAGTCGTATTAGATTCACGGGTATACCAAACTCAGCAATAGCATCTAACAATTTCTATCGTATCGGCTTGTCGAATGCAGCTTTGTAGACGATGAACATATGGTAGGTATCGATCAGCATTTCTTGGGTCTTCTCCAGTATTTGTCTTAGTGTGAATATAAATCCACACTTATAAGGTCCAATCTGGTTCGCTAAAATGGGCCTTAGTCTTAAACATGACACACTGGGATGGACCTTGCAGGGGATAGGTAAAAGGCTGATCCCGCGATAATTGGTACACACACTTGGATCGCCTGTATAAAGCACAGGACATAGAACACTCAGATGTTTGGTCGTTATTATTTGTTAATACAGTTTTGTTATACAGTTTTGTTATTGTCCCTCCTTTAATAATGAATTATTTTCTTAATATCATATTTTCTTTCTGTCAACTGTTTCGCTTTCCAAACTTTCCCAAAGTAAAAACTATTACGGAAAAACACATTCCTTAAGCCAAATAGGCAACATGCATGCACTAGCTCATTGCCGCCGGCATTTAAAAGCTCTTCCGGCAGTCCGTGATGATCTTGTATTGGCTCGGTGGTGGACGGTCTACTTCATCGTCGATAATTGGTGTGATTTCGCCACTTATGCTGCCTGCGGGAAAGAGTAGGGATCGAATGTGTTCTCTCCATATTTGCAGCACACTCTGAATATCAGTGACCAGATTTTAGTCTCCGTCCCTGGTCTCTTTTGTTTTTACATTTTGGTAAAACTTTCGGGCTTCACCTCTATCCCTGTAATTTTCGATAGCCTGGCTCTCTATTTCTGCCATAGACGCTTTTTCCGTCCGAAGAGACGTTTCATCTCCCGCTTTTTGTCATTATAACGCTCCGTCACCGAACGCTTCACCGAACGCTTTCGCGACATTCATCATCATCAGCTATGGGCAGGGAGCTCTCTGGGAGCTTCAAGAGCATAAGAATTCGTATTGATACGAAGAAGTTACAACAAAAAACAACAACATAGGCAACATTAACGTGAGAGCCACACATGTATTTTCACACCCATTGAACGAAAACAAACAAATGCATTCAGTCTTGCTAGAGCATTCGCCCGACGCGGTTGTGTCGACGCTTGTTGTTAGCATGGCAATAAAAGAAATGCATTTTTTTCAGTAAAAATGAATTGTAATATGTTAATGTGCGTTGCCACGCGCATGGCAGCAATATTTATTAATCATTTCCTGGATTTTTATATCATACTTTTATTTATAGTTATGGAAAAACTATATAACAATTCCCTTCTCTACAGTGAAAGAGGGAAGAGAGTAACTCACCAACACACACTCATATTGCGTTTGTATTGGGCTGTCCTTTACTGAAATAAAACATTGAAGCACAAACACATGCAAGGCTTTCAAAGTAGTGGTGCCCATAGCTGATCATCATAGCAGGGTTTGTTTGAGCGTGGTTTTGCATAACCCAGTACTGTCGTTGCGGAAGTGGTCATAGAATTTGAAATTTGCTGTCACTGTACGTCGGGAACATCAGAAGTAGAGGGTTTTGTTTGGAGTAATTGGAAGAGTTAGTTGGAGTAGGCATTGGATATCTCGGTGGTATGCAGCTTTGTAATATATAGCTTTCTTTGCGTTTGGTTACGAGCGTTTTTGTTTACTTAATCGTGTGCGTACCTTGGCTGCAACTATGTGGTGATCCGAGCCAATATTTGCACCGCGCATCACACACACGTCCATAACGCTTGAGACATGCCTTCCATCAATTACCACGTGATTAATGTGACTTCTGTCGTATGCAGGCAAGGAGCTCATAAATGATATCTTTAATGTCATCGTCTTTATCTTCTATCGGGGCGTGTTCACAAATCAGCGTAATGTAAAAATATTTCACCTTTATGCGAATAGTGGCTATTTGGTCACTTACAGTATTAAACTATTAATCCACATCCAAATTGGTGTATTTCTGCATGGCAGCTTTAAAGTATGTCACAGTTCTTTTGACGTGTGCATCCCTGTTTCTGTATGGCGGTGATGTTAGCCTTGTATTTGTCGAGGACATCCGCCAGTTGGATAGAGGCACCATCTCTGTAAAGAGTTCGGACATTCCAGGTGCATATCCTTAAATCATGGTCCTTATAACGTTTGCGTGGGTCGTCAAATTTTGGGGGGCGGGGTCGGGTCCTTGTTTTTTTTTCATGTTTTTAAATAAATGGGTTTATTTAAGGAGAGTGGAGTATTAGGCCTTTGCGTACGATCCTAGTTTCTTGTGGCTGCCAAAGCCACTAAGAGAGCCGTTGTGTTGAGCCTACTTCCTAAGACGCACTAGTGATAGCATGCTATTAGGTTACTCAACATTACGCCTTCTTACATTTGCTACCCCTGAACGGATGTTCAATTGCATTGCCAAGGTAATACGTGATCTCTCGGACATTATGAGCTGCTTGGGGACCTCCAAAGAGAGATTCTGGTTATTCCCAGGTGAAAACCAATCAATTAGAACCAGAGACCGTAACTCTTATAACTTTTATTTATAAAAGTCCCTCTGTAAGAGTTATTTTCTGATTTTTATTATATCTCTCCGAACATAAGACTTATTTTTGATTTATATTTTAAAAGTCCCAAAATAACAATTATTTCTGATTTATATTTTATCGCTCAGAAATAAGAGTTATTTTTGATTTCAATTTTAAAAGTCCCACAATAATAATTATTGAAGACTTTTTGAAATAGAAATCAAAAATAAAAATCAGCCTGAGACTTATATTTTTTCTGATGAAATATAAAACTCACTTGAAGACTTTTAATTTTCATTTGTTCAAATAAAAGTCTTTTGGTTCAATCGATATGCAAACAATATTTATATTCTGGCCAAAATAATTACAATTGTGGGACGTTCAGACCATATTTAACTCATAGCTACACAATGCAACGAAAAAACGATGGTTTTTACCATCACCCTTAGGGATGAAGGTATATGTATATCATTTGTTACAAATAAAAGTTTAACGCATTAAAGGAAACGTGTTAGACCTCAAGTATCTTAAGATCAAATTGTTTCAGGACTTCTTAAGACCATTGAGCCATGTCCGTCTGTTTGGCTGGCTGGATGGGTCGTGGGCAGAATAACTCGAGTAAACTTTAACTGATCCTTATGAAAATGTGCCAGCATTTTTAAGTTAAGTAGACAAACCCATAGATAACCGAATCATTTGACTCACTCCTTCTTGTACCTCCCATATGAATGACCAAATTTGTTCCTTAGTTCTACAGGCATATCTTTTCTGTAATAAGAGTGAATTGTGTCAAATTTTGGACAAGGTAGTTGAATAATGGTTGAATATAAACCCATTTTGAATTTTTCTGTATATTTGGAAAGGAGAGACTATGGCCTTTCCAATTCTATATATATGTAGGTAACTTGTCATAAACTTTTGGGACTTTTTTTTAATTTTGAAGAAGTTTTTAGCCAAAACTTTTTTGCATTATCCTAATCTTTATTATATTATTCAGAAAGTGCACACTGTCATGATTAAAACGCATACTTGTTTATAAAAATCGGTTAACAAATCGTTAAGTTATTCATAATTCTCTTGTTTATTTTTTATTGATGATGGTTTGGCAACCATCGAAATAGCTATCTGCCCTGCCAGCTGTCAACATAATCCATTTCACACAACTCTTGTGAAAACAAATTCTATTAGCAATAATAGAATAGATCTTAAACCGAACAATGAAAAACATATTCATATTCTGCACAGATCGAAAAAAAAATAAACAAGAGAATACATACACGGGAGGTACACTGGGTTGGCATTTTATGCCAAAAACAATTTTATGCTATTTTGTCCGATGGACAAAGCATAGACAAGAGCTTGTGTGGATTGTGTTGACGTTGTCTTCGTTGATACCATTTTCGCACCGGTGTGTGTGAGCTTCACATTGATTGTGTGAAGCTTTTAACACTTAAGGTTGTGATAATGAGTGGAGAAGGCACAGCAAACGGCACTGATGATGATGGTTTGGCAACCATCGAAATAGCTATCTGCCCTGCCAGCTGTCAACATAATCCATTTCACACAACTCTTGTAAAAACAAATTCTATTAGCAATAATAGAATAGATCTTAAACCGAACAATGAAAAACATATTGTTATTCATAATTTTCAAGGAACCTGGGGGATAATTACATTTGGTCGGAGAAAAAATGCGATCTAACCCAAAAAAATGTAAAAAAATCCCTCTGGCGTTAAAAATAAATGTCAAAAAAGGATTCCTTGACCCCAAAAACAGTAAGATACCTGTGATATCATTTAAGATTTTTGTTTAAATTAATAAGAATCCCATTCAAAATGACCCAATGCCCAGAAATAGTTAATTTCTATGCATGAAGACTTTTTGAAAGTATATCTAGCTCACTAGCAATTTCTTCACTTGACTGCAGCTTCACCACCGATTAACATTATATATAAAATCCCTTCTATAAATTAACAAATACAATCGGAGGGGACAATCGGATGGAAACTGTATGTGCATGGATAAAGCTTCTTATAACGTAATGTACTAAGTATGTTTGTATTAAAGCGTTGTATTGGAAAAAAAGACAATATTATGCAATACAAATGATTTTTGGTTGAATAAAGAATCAGCTTCAAAGGACAAGAGTTCTATAAAGATTTCTACAGTAATTCTGAGCATCTGAGCATCCTAATGAAGCTATGATGCTCTTGTGAAACGATCATTTGGGATTAACGCGAATAACGTCTTCAAGCTGAAATACCGGCAAATACTTAGAATTGATAAAGCATGCATTTGGTTGCATTTGCGAACTTGTAAAACAGTGTTGCGTGAGATGGTACACACCCGCCAATTAGATAATTTTTTTTCGAGGTTATACAATTTTGCACCCTTTTTTGCCATGTTTAACTCACAGTTCGCGAACTATAAGTGAACACTTAGTCCAATTATTTTTAGCTAAACTTGCTCATCTCGTTGAGCTGATCAAAATCATATATACATTTCTTTTATTACAAAAAACAATAATGCCGATATCAGCAAAAGACTTTTATTTCAGGCCTGAAGAAATAAAAATCATTAGGTGAGTTTTAAATTTTGTTTTGAAAAATATAAGTCTTTGATTGATTTTTATTTTTCGTTTGGCAAAATAAAACTCACTTCGTAATTTTTATTTCAAAAAGTTTTCAATAACTCTTATTTAAAGACTCAAAAAATTAAAATCAACAATAACTCTTATTTATTGAGGGATAGAAAATAAATCAAAAATAACTCTTATTTGATGAGCGATATAATAAAAATCAAAAATAAGTGTTATTTGGGACTTTTATAATAAAAATCACAAAATAAAAGTTTATTGCGAAATTCTACAGAGGGAGTAAAAACCAATGTATTGGTGTATTTTAAATAATTTTAGCACATTTCCTTCATATTGATTTTTTTAGTTGTAAAATCGATCAATAACAGTTATTTTCGGTCCCTGATTAGAACTAACAATTTTGGATTTATTTTCAATTCGAAACATAAAATCAAAACCAAACGAACAACTAAAAATTGCGTCAACTGAATAACATTGAATGTTCGTATTAATCTTCAACCGTGCTATGAGAGCGAGCACTTTGCGTCCTGTCCGGTGTTGCTAACCACTTATGTTGGACACTTTAAAATGCTGCTGCTGTTGTTTGTTGCCAATTTAAACATTCATAATATTTTATAAACTACGCGAAATCACAAAATAAAAACAATAACAACAGATGAAACTTTTCGAGAGAGGTTAAAGATAAATATTCGGCGGGGCAATAGGAAAAATGTACTCGCACAGGCAAGATTTGCACACTTACCCGTTTAAAGGCCAATACAGATATTTTTAATTTGGCGCTCAATAAACGAGTCCATTGAATGGCGCCGATTTTCGCTGGTTGATGTTTGCCAATTGGTGGAGCCTTTTTGTTGTTCTAAAAAAAAACGAGAAAAAATTTGTGTGAAATAGAAACAAATCAAGGTTATGGTGTTTTATTTGTATTTTTGTGCATTGTATTGCAGTAGCAGTTTATGACACGAACAAAACGTATATTTATGAAGTGGATTTATAAATATAAAGTTTTTGTATTTAAATAAATGTATTTGAAAAGTATTAAAATTGTATAAATATTTATGGAAATCGTAGAAGTAGGAGGAGTTATGGCTACAAATAACATAGGTGTGTTAGAATTAATAATAAAGATTTAAGGTGGCTAAGAGCAGCAAATTATTTTAGATTGTTGAGGTTTCCGTTCTCTATTTATAGAATTTTTTAACAGGAGGGAATCGTGCTGCTATTTTTGTAGCATCATACTTAATATTTACCTGGGTGGAGGTATAGCTATTTCGGGATGTGCCAAAATAACATTATAAACACGCTTAACTGCATCGTCAGAAAATGGAAAGTACATATTGGTATAGTGCTTACTATTACTTTTAAAAACAAAACTGTTTATATAACAGATCGTCAGTAGTGAATATTACGAAATTATCTATTTGCATAGAAGTCATTAAAAAAAAAAACAACATATTAAAAAATTTTAATTTTTACATATATTATTGCGAATTGGAGTCATTATGAAATATTCACAGCTAACAACCTAAATTTTATATTATTTTATTTTATACTTAAAGGTTTTACTTATTGTTATATATCAAAGAACAACATTTTTCAGCCCATTGATTTGGGTCTTAATTCTGAGAACTGCACGTTAAAATAGAATTAAAAACAAGAAGTTCTGCATCATTCGTTGTGTGATTTGAAGTTAGTAAGTACCGTTTAGAGCCTAAAGTCGCTTTTGTTTGACATAACTCGACAACCACTAGTGTGACTTATCTAAAACATAACGTTTCCCTACATAAGCAGCAGTTTTACTTTTCCATTCATCAAATGATTTTGAACTGGGTTTATTTTGTAGCAGTTACAATAAAACTGTTGTACTCCGTGGCGTATGATTTACGTGGAATATTACTTATGATAATCATACGCCACAATAAAACAAAAGAGCCTAAAACGTGACAAATTCCCCTATACGATACTTACTAACTTCAAATCGATATTAAATTATTATGGCATGTAACTTGATAAAACGAATGATGCACAACTTCGTCTTTTTGGGGCTACTTTCACGTGCAGTTCTCAGAATTGAGTCCCAAAATCATGTGTTGTACTGCTGTAATAGATTACGTGGAAGCCATTTTAAAAGATGTCAACATTATATTAAAAAAATTTAAATTTGTATGTAGTTTGTTGAGGATTGGAATCGATATTCACTCTAGTATTTATAATTAAAATACAAATTTATAATTTGACTCTGGCACATATTTAAAATTAAATACGGTACTTTTATCACAAATTTCGTTTGACTTACATATTTGCTTTTTTATATTGTAGACATAACAAACTCCTTTATCCAACCCATTCAGGCGCGTTATATATTTTCACCCGTTCTACCATCTAGTACTCACCGTGTATTCATATTCCACTGTATTGATCTCTGTCACAAAAAATCTCAGCAAATTCTCATGTTTAGTTGATATGAAATCGGTCAACGTCTGCCTGGTATCCAATTGCTTAATGTCACGTATTAAGGCCAAACCCAAATCCGATGACCTTAACATTGTAATACTTTTCTCTATTACTTGTTTTGCTTCCGATTCCACCGCCTCCAAACGTTTGTTAAATGTACTCAAAGTATGTTCCCAGTTTTCCCAATTGCCAGGACGAAAAATATCATAATCTACATTGGATAACATTTCGTCTAGCAAACGATAAACTTTGCGCATTAGGTCATCGATTAGGGTAGGATCCGTGATGAGACACTTCAAGCGATTTCCAAACAAGTTATCATACTGTATGAAGACACGTCCGATGGAGGCAATATCACGACTTATGCGATTGATGTGATCGACTTCATTGAACAGTGCATTACGATCGAATTCCCAGCGAGAACCAGCGCCTGATTCTTCAATGTGTTTGCGACTAAGTAAGTAAGCAGTTTTCCAGCATTTCAAAAGATTGGCGCAATTGGTGGCGGTTTCATAGGTATACTTTGAAGAGTGTCTACAGGGATAGAGAGAGGTGAAGGAGAGATATTTATAAAAAAAAATACGATAAAATATAGTAATATAGTAAGTGACACAGTTCTTTAATGGGAACTCTAAATTTAAAAAAAAATATTGAGTATTGAGAAACTAGTTAACAAATGCAAAAACAGTACAACACATGATTTTGTGACTCAATTCTGAGAACTGCACGTAAAAGTATCCCTAAAAAGAAGAAGTTCTGCATCAATCGTTTTGTCAAGTTACATGCCATAATAATTTAATATCAATTTGAAGTATGTAAATATCGTATAGGGTAATTTTTTACGTTTTAGGATCTTTTGTTTGACATAAAATATAAATAATATATGGTGGCGTATGATTATCATAAGTAATATTCCACGTAAATCATATGCCACGCAGTACAAGAGTTTAATTGTAAGTGCTACGAAATAAACCCAGTTCAAAATCATTTGATGAATGGATAAGTGACTAGTGGTTCAGACTAGTGGTTCTCGAGTTATAACAAACAAAAGAGCCTAAAACGTGACAAAATTCCCTATACGATACTTACTAATTTCAAATCGATATTAAATTATTATGGCATGTAACTTGACACATCGAATGATGCAGAACTTCTTCCTTTTGAGGCAAATTTAAGGAAAGGTTTTCAGAATTGAGTCCCAAATCAATGTGCTGAAAAATGTACTGTGTAATGTTCGGTTTTGCGTTTTATTCTCAGCCACAAATATACTATTTTGTCAAAAATATGACATGTCCGTTTCAAGGTTTCGAATCGTCATTAAGGCATAGCTTTTTATATAGTCATTTAATGGACTTTCACTTATCTCAGATATTATATATCAGCCAGGGTTAACTTGTTTTAAAAGTTCTAGACAAAAAAACACATAAAAAAAATATAAGCACAACTTTTGCCACAATGGTACAGAAATACTATTTTGGCTAGACTAGCTTTATTAGAAAACAAAACGACATTAATTCCGAATGTGGTAAAATTAATTTTCCTACACATTCTGTCTGTGTATTACGAGTCCCTTATAGCCTACCATATATTACCAGTAAATTAACTACATGGCCTTACCAAAGTTATTTAATGGCAATGAGAAATCCCTATGCAGACTTATCTTGCTTCTCATTTTCCGCCTCAAGCTACGAGTATTGTACCCTATGGGTATATTTTTCATTTGCAGGAATTTTCTTTTTTTTAAAGCATCTATCTATTGTTTCATTTTGTAAACTGTAGTTTTTAAACTATTCAAGGACCCTTTGCATTCATATGTAAATGTGTTTTTTGTATGCTGCCTAAATATTTGGTAGGCAATCAATTCATCCTTATCATCAATCTCAACAATGGCTTATAGCATATTCTCTTTGGCCATTGTTATCTTAACATTTTCTCTCTCTCTCTCTCTCTTTCCCTCTGCCTCTACATACGGCAGCCTTTTAGCCCTAACGGTTCGTATAGTGTTTCCTTTTTAAAAGTAAATGTAGCCAAGTTTTGGCATGTAAAGCCTTGAGCGTTTCTTTGTCTCTGCTTCTTTCCCCAAGGGGCTGTTGAGCACAATACTTACCGAAATATTTTCTCAAAGCATACAATATTTTTAACCTTCTCTGTAAAGACATTGGAAATTTGACACAGTAAAATCTGCATTTTATCGTCATGACAATAGTAACTTGACATGGTCCATATGTGACGTAGGCCCACCATAACATTTGGTATAAGTAGGGTAGTCATTTTAAAACTTTCATAGCAGCGAATTTTCTGAAAACATCCAAAAATATTATGTTGAATTGATATTAGTTGCAAAGCAATTGTTATGTTGTGCGTGTGTGTGTGTATCATATGCCATGTGGGAGTGTTTTAAATTACCTCCAAGTAATCGGTGATGGTACCAACATAATCAGCATTTTCTTTTGCCAAACGAAACTTTTCATCCACTTTATTGACCATATCATGCCAGCGACTTAGAATTTTCGAATCATTTGATTTTAGGTTATCTGCATGGGAGTTATGGATAAAATAAATTGTTGATATATATCATTAGGGAGTCATAATTTGCAGGTCAGTATGGCTTAAAATAACAACAAATTCAATGGAATGACAAAAATGTTGGCTTTATTGGCATATATGGCACTGGGACAGCGGTTTATGAACTCCATGCTTTCGGTCCAATATTGCGATTAATAGTATGGTGTGCCATCTTATTGTAATCACTTCTCCTTTAAAAGATTTACAATGACATGAAAAATAAAAAAATCACTTTTCTTGTTTTTGACGTTGTTAAAAGAGTGCGAATGCCGCGTCCGAGCCACTGTGAGATATCCATATGTTATTATCAGCGACTTGTAAAAATTATTTAAATCTGTTCAAATATTTGAGTTTAATTAATTGATTTACACATTTCTAGTCTCAATTAAATATGGTTTCCGAGAAATGAAGAATTTCAATTTATTATTCAAAATAAACTGAAATCATCTTCACTGCATTTGCCTTAACATATTCATTGAACTCTTGTGTAGGTTAAACTATGTCAATATGTTCCATCTCTCGAAAACATCTTTACAACCCTTCTTATAATTAGCTGTTGACTTTAATTAACACTTACCCAATACCGTCACCACAAATTCCGATTTTAGCTGCTCCAAAATGCCATTTAATTCAATTTCCCGAAAATGCCACAGCCGATACTCAGCCATGGGGGTAAATTCATCCAGAGGCTAAAACAGAACACAAAAAAAAAACACAAAAGCAATGGAAAACGCAACAAAAATTAATTGTTGTCCAACGAAATAATCCCTTTTTATTTTTGTGACTATTGTGACCATTGTCATTACCTTTTCTTTGAGTGCCTTTATCCGCTTTTCAATGTAACGCATCCAGCCCTCGACTACATCCTCCAATTGCTCCAACGTGTAGGTGGGCACCAAATTTATCTTTTTCGGATCAATGGGTATGCGCACCTTTGACTCTTCGAACTCGACATCTTCTTGCCCCGCTGCTGTATAGGATGTGGGCAAATTGAATGCCCATACAATGTGACCCACCGTCCATTCTACTTCCTGCTCAAAGTCCTTCAATTGATTAAATAAAGCCTCTTGATGAGGTGGTAATTTCTCTTTGAAATTTTCCGTTTCGATGCGTTGTCGTTCTATCTTCTCATGGGTCTCTTTCAACAATCTGTCCCATCTTTCGCCAATGGTAAGTTTGACTTCCGGTTGTTCTGATGATTCGATTAAAGTGTTTGTTGGTGTACGGGTGCAACGGGCGGGAGGAAATGGAAGGCGTAGCCAAAGCATTGGAAATATACGAAACAACAAAAAAAGGGGAATACTTAATACCAATTATGGTTTTTGCCAATTCTAAATTTCCGATGTTTCCGTTTTATTAACACAATCTAATTTTTTCGATTTGAGTCCCTTTATTTCCAAGGTGAGCTACTCTACTCTTTTCTAACCTTAGCGTGTTTTTTTTTCAATTCCATTTTAACTGACCACAAACTGTTTGTTTTTACTTCAGATAATTAGATTTCCGTTTGTGTGAAACTTTGTTATGCTAAAGTATTAGAAATAGGAGGCGGTGTGATAAGTTGGGAAACGGGAATTTTAACTGGGATCTCAAGTGGTAGTTTTAGAAATTATGTGTCACTGCTGATTTATGACAATAAGGTGAATAACATTAACAAGGTTAAATAGGTTAATAAGGTTAATAAGGTCAATAAGGCCAATAAGGTTAATAAGGCTAATAAGGTTAATAAGGTAAATAAGGTAAATAAGGTAAATAAGGTAAATAAGGTTAATATGGTTAATATGGTTAATATGGTTAATAAGGTTAATAAGGTTAATAAGGTTAATAAGGTTAATAAGGTTAATAAGGTTAATAAGGTTAATAAGGTTAATAAGGTTAATAAGGTTAATAAGGTTAATAAGGTTAATAAGGTTAATAAGGTTAATAAGGTTAATAAGGTTAATAAGGTTAATAAGGTTAATAAGGTTAACAAGGTTAAAAAGGTTAATAATTTTAATAAGGTTAATAAGGTTAATAAGGTTAATAAGGTTAATAAGGTTAATAAGGTTAATAAGGTTAATAAGGTTAATAAGGTTAATAAGGTTAATAAGGTTAATAAGGTTGACTAGGTTAATAAGGTTAATAAGGTTAATAAGGTTAATAAGGTTAATAAGGTTAATAAGGTTAATAAGGTTAATAAGGTTAATAAGGTTAATAAGGTTAATAAGGTTAATAAGGTTAATAAGGTAAATAAGGTAAGTAAGGTTAATAAGGTTAATATGGTTAATATGGTTAATAAGGTTAATAAGGTTAATAAGGTTAATAAGGTTAATAAGGTGAATAAGGTTAATAAGGTTAATAAGGTTAATAAGGTTAATAAGGTTAATAAGGTCAATAAGGTTAATAAGGCAAATAAGGTTAATAAGGTTAATAAGGTTAATATGGCAAATAAGGTTAATAAGGTTAATAAGGTTAATAAGGTTAATAAGGTTAATAAGGTTAATAAGGTTAATAAGGTTAATAAGGTTAATAAGGTTAATAAGTTTAATAAGGTTAATAAGGTAAATAAGGTTAATAAGGTTAATAAGGTTAATAAGGTTAATAAGGTTAATAAGGTTAATAAGATTAATAAGGTTAATAAGGTTAATAAGGTTAATAAGGTTAATAAGGTTAATAAGGTTAATAAGGTTAATAAGGTTAATAAGGTTAATAAGGTTAATAAGGTTAATAAGGTTAATAAGGTTAATAAAGTTAATAAAGTTAATAAGGTTAATAAGGTTAATAAGGAAAATAAGGTTAATAAGGTTAATAAGGTTAATAAGGTTAATAAGGTTAATAAGGTTAATAAGGTTAATAATGTTAATAAGGTCAATAAGGTTAATAAGGCTAATAAGGTTCATAAGGTTGACTAGGTTAATAAGGTTAATAAGGTTAATAAGGTTAATAAGGTTAATAAGGTTAATAATGTTAATAAGATTAATAAGATTAATAAGATTGATAAGGTCAATAAGGTCAATAAGGTTAATAAGGTTAATAAGGTTAATAAGGTTAATAAGGTTAATAAGGTTAATAAGGTTAATAAGGTTAATAAGGTTAATAAGGTTAATAAGGTTAATAAGGTTAATAAGGTTAATAAGGTTAATAAGGTTAATAATGTTAATAAGGTTAAAAAGGTTAATAAGGTTAATAAGGTTAACGAGGTTAATAAGGCTAGTAAAGTTAATAAGGTTAATAAGGTTTATAAGGTTAATAAGGTTAATAAGGTTGACTAGTTTAATAATGTTGATAATGGAATTAAATATAAAAAGGTAAGTAAGGCAATAATGCCCAAAATTTTGAGTTAAAATATATAGGACTAGCTGACCCGGGCAAACGTTGTTTTGCCTTCAAATTTTATTGTCACTGCAAGACTAGTTCCGGTGCAAAAACACAAAAAAAAACTAAATATTGAGCCATCTGTCGGAACTTCAATCTACAGAGAAACACTACTCATGGCCCATAGAGCATGCATATAAAATTTGGTCAAAATCGGTCCAGTAGTTTTTGAGTTTGGCGATCACGAACATACACGATACTGCTTCTGAGATTTTTTCATTTTCTATATATACTTATCACACCTACCTCTTTATACTTAACAACAATGTTTACCTTTGTGTTTTTACTTTCACCCTACTCACCCAAAGCCTCGTCAGATGAAGTTACAGACATTTTATCTTTTTGTTCGTCATCGGCTGCTACTTCCTCATCCTCTTCATCATCGTCCGGAGCGGAAGGTGCTGCTCCTCCACCATCACTAGCGTTGGCTTCTCTATCTTCACCATCTGTTGATGCTTTTCCGTCCGATTTGACTGCTTTACTTAAAGCCTTTTGCTTTGCTTTCGAAGCTCGTTTTTCAGCTAATTTTTCCATTTTCCTTTATGTGTTTTGTGTTTTTTTTTTGGTGGTAACATTTGTTGTGTCGTCGCGTATTTTATTTGTGGAGAAAAACAATTTTCATGAAACAATCCAATAATAATTATTGTTAAATCAGTGAAGAAAAAGGGTTTATTTGTTGACAGGCAAACGAATGAACGCCACTGTATCTAAGGACTTGTACAAAAAAAGGGCAAAGGCGTTTAATGACCTGGGTTTTTTTGTTTTCTTAGTATTTTTTGCGGTCCTGATGCTCTACCAAGTCAACGGAGTAATTACTGAGCTCCAGGAACCCATTGGAAGATAAATTAAAACGAGCGAACTAAAAAAAGTGTACAATGAGAATGTGCCGAAAACACAACATGAAAGAAAAATCTTACGCGGTTCTCTGATTGCAGAAATCAACAACAAAATTAACACAAAAGTAATAAAAGCTCCTGCTGATAAGCACCAACGAAAAAATAGGAAGAAAACCCAATTATCTTTATACCAGTGTACAAAAAAAATTAAATTTAAAGGAAATAACAACACGTGAAGAATTTAAATCTCTTCCATCCCTGTGTTGAAAAAGAAGTAGGAATATGTTAAAAGATGTTGGAGGATGTTATAATATTTATTGATTTGTAAAAGGATTTTTAAAAATTCAAATGTTATAAAGGATTGTTCGTTTCGACATTTCACCGTTACAATTTGTGTTGTATTATGTATTTTGAACTTGAAACTATATTTAAATTTTTATATGTATTGTAAATTTGTTCTGTTAGCAGCGTGGACCAAAAGTCCATTACAATATGAATAGATAGCTACGTTGATCAGCCACAGCGGGCTGGGCCGAAGGGTTACTATATGCAAGAGCAACTAATGGGAATTCAGTGCATGGCGTAATTAACCTAAACACTAATGGTGTTCTTCGTACGTGAGTACTATCAAAACACAGAATTTGACAACTTTACACTCATTACAACATCAAGCGTAGAAATAAAGCTGCATCGATTTGTTTGGTTCGAAAATGGATGCAGAAGTTCGAGGAAACAGGCTCAGCAATAGACAAATCTAGATCATCTACCACTTCAAAGTTATAGTGGCTAAACGTTCCTTACGCGCAGACTCTTTGTTCGTTGAAACACAAAACATGGTTTTGACTTCAGACCCACTTTTTCCGACTGCTTGTCAATGCTTGAAAAGGTCACTGTAACATCTTCGGCATATGATTTTTAAAAAAGATGGCACCAGCCGTGTTTAGTGCAGCTTTCTGCATAATCATCTTCATAAGGATGTTTAAGAGATCTAAAGCATTGCTTGGTAGAATACTTACTTACTTAGCTGGCACATCTTTGCAATCCCACTGGATTATATACCGCACATAGAAAAATATTATAAACGCCTCGTCTTCTGCGATTCTTCTCCAGTTAGTCACACCGAGTTCTGTAAGTTCCGCATTAACCTGGTCTTTCCAACGGAGTTTTGGTCGCCCTCTTCTGCACCGTCCATCGAGTTCATTGTCGAAGACTTTTCGAGCTGGAGCATTTTCGTCCATGCGTACAACATGTCATAGCCAACGCAACCGCAGCATCTTAATTCGTCTGACCACGTCAATGTCAGTGTGAAGCTCGTACAGCACATGATTTATACGGAGCCGATACTCTCCGTTAACGATAATGGGCCAATATATTTTACGGAGTATTTTTCTCTTGAATACTGCCAGAACCGATTCATCTGCATGTGTCATAACCCATGATTCTGATGCGTACATCAAGACAGGTAGAACCAGTATCTGGTATAGCTGGATTTTTGTTCGTTGAGAGAGGACTCTGTAATTGAATCGCTTGCTTAGTCCGTTGTAGCATTTATGAGCTAGCAGGATTCTTCTCCGGATTTCGAGACTGACATTATTTGTTTTGTTTTTGGCGGAGCCAATGTAGATAAACTCATCTACCATCTCGAAATTATAGTCGTCAACATTTACGCCATTTCCCAAACTAGTAGATTCTTTGTTCGTTGAAACTAATAACTTCGTTTTGTGTTCGTTCACTATTAGACCCATTTTCGGTGATTCCTTCTGTATAACTGAGAAGGCTGCAGACACATCCCGCAGTTTTCGACCGATGATGTCTACGACATCAGCGTACGAGAGTAGCATGTGGCTTTTGTTGAATTTAGTGGCAATCGTGTTTACTGCAGCTTTCCTCATTATCATCTCCATCACAATGTTGAAGAGATCGCACGATAGGCCGTCGCCTTGTTTTAGGCCTCATCTGGTATAGAATGGCTCCGTAAGGTCCTTGCCAATCTACACTGAAGACTTCGTGTCAGTCAGCGTCATTCCGCAAAGATGTATCAGCTTAGCCGGAATACCAAACGATTAATTTCTGCCGTATTGGGCTGCCGAAGGCAGCTTTATAGTCGACAAAAAGGTGGTACGTGTCGATCTGTTTCTCTTGGCTCTTTCCAGTATCTACCGAAGTGTGAATATCTGATCAGTTGTTGATTTACCAGGTCTAAAGCCACACTGATAAGGCCCGATCAGATTGGATAACACTGGCTTTAGTCTTTCACATAGCACACTCGACAGGACTTTATATGCAATGGGTAGAATAAGGGTATGAAACATGTTTGCCTATTTTCACTGAAGACTTCGTGTTAGTCTGTGTCATCCCGCAAAGTCATATTAGCTTTGAGAAGATACTTAACTCCGTAACTGTCGTATCGGACTGTCGAATATAGCTTTGTTGTCGATTAACAGATTTACAGGATTTGTCGTAGTATGAATATCTGGTCGGTCGCAGATTTACCAGGTCTAAAGCCACGCTGATAAGATCCAATCAAGTGCGCTAGGATGGACTTTAGTCTTTCTCTTACCACACTAGACAGGACCTTGTATGCGATGAGTAAAATGCTGCGTTGTTACACACAATTGGTTCGCCTTTGTTAAGCACAAGACATAAAACACTCAGATTCAAATCATCAGGCATGCATTTCTAGCAAATCCAACCGGTATTATAAGCTGGTGCATGCACGTTGCCAGCTTATCGCCGCAGGCCTTAAAAATATCCGACGGTATTCTATCGGCTCCCGTAGCATTATTGGTTTTAAGCAGTGTTAATGGTTTGGTTTTAAGCCGTGTTAATCTCATTTTGGCTCGGTGGTGGAAAATCTACTCCATTGCCGATGATCGGCGTTATTTCGTACCTTCGGGTTCGAGCAGTAAATGAAAGGGTTCCCTCCGTATATGCACCATACTCTGCGTGTACGTGACCAGATTTCCATCTCTGCCCCTAAATGTAGGTATTCCTATTCCAAAACCTTTGCTTTTTACCTTTTGGTAGAACTTTCGGGCTACACATTCTTGCACACACGCTTTTTCGATTATGACGTTCCTGCTTAACAACATTTTTTTTTAGTTCACTTATCATTTACCTGTCATAGGTACATAACGTTGATGACACAACTATTGGCTATACGTTAAATCTTTATGGATCTTAAGAATGCCATACTTATAATACCAACAAGTAATTTATGAGCATAATTTATTACTTATTTCGAAAATAATATCAGATTTTCAGCAAAGCTCAAGGAATTTTTCAACGATCGCTCCGTTAAAATTCATTGGTTTGTTGCTGTTTCTTATAAGCCTTCTTTTTCACACATACGCAATTTCTGCGGCTTTTGTGTTGGCCTTTCATGTTTTATCTTTAATTTTTAAGTTTTTGTTTCTGTTTTTTTTTTTACTGATACAAAGAATTTCTTTGGAGGCGACGGCGCTGATGTTGTTAAAAGTGAATTGTGTTGCAATAAACGATTTTCACTGGCTCGTTCATTCATGAATTCATTCTTTCCTTCCTTCCTTTTGACTTTCACAGGATACAACAACTTAAGCTGCACAAAGAAATTTTTGTGTTGTGGCAAATATTTCGCCGACAAAAAGAATTAAAAATGAAACAACAAGAGTGGAAATCAAAAAATCGTGTAATTGCCAAAGAGTGAGAAAAAAAATCCGATTAAAAATAGCTAAAGACCCCCTCAGAGAGAAAAAAGAAACATCCAGATCGTTGGCCAGCAGGAAAGAGGGACTATGGGTACAATAACCGGATGGCTACTTTCACTGCTATCAGATGATTTTGTTGTAATTTATATGAATACACGAAAAAAAGTTAAGGGGGTATATAAAGAGATTCATTCCATGCAACTGGTATTTGACAAAGAATATTGCTTCGCGTTTGGCATGAAGATTACCCAGAGAAATATTCGAAAGGGGATAGGAATTAAAAAAAATTATATTAAACAACCTGTATCCAATTAGACATTATGATAACGAAAATCTGTTTTTTTTTTAGATCAAATTTTAGTCAAAGAGTGAACTCAATACTAGCATAGATTTCTTATGCAGTTATGGTCCACCAAGCTTAAGAATAAATAGTAAGTGAAGGTACTGCAATTTTTAAATAAACTCTCTTCCATGCGTGGGTGCGTATAATTTTTATGAATTTTTAAATAGGTCTACGTCTTTGAGTTTTCAAAAAGTGAGGTATTCCGTAAAAAATGTTTCTTTCTTATTCTGTGCAATTTGCTTCACTTAGCATTTGTAGACATTCAATGCCAATTAAAAAAAAAGATTTATTGTGAAGAGTATATAAGGTGATCGGTTGGACAATTTTTTAAATAAATGCTAAAGCACTGGATGTGTACAAAACTGTAGTTTACTATATTAATAGTTCAGCACTTGACTAAACAGGGTAAGGATAAGACTTTCCGTATTTCACTATACAATATACCATATGAACCATAACGTACGACAATTAATGTCGCAATTTTATGACCTACAACTTCATCAAATATCGAAATTCTCACAGCTCTTCAAAGTTATACAAAAGGTATACAAAATTTAATATGACAAGTTTTTACATTAAAGTTACATTTTGCATCTCCACCAAGGTATCCCCAAATTTTACTGGGTTCCCATTGTTTGTATGCCGCTTAAGTGTAAAACACGATGTTAAATATTGATAAACAATGAAAAGGGGCAAAAACGTTTCAAAAGAGATTCGAGCCCGAAAAACAAATTTAACAATGAAAATGAACGCATAAAACAAAAGAAAACAAAATAAAGTACCCAGAGCAAAGTATGTGTGAGATGGTTCCACAAAATAACACAAAATATAAACAAATTCCTTTACTGGCAGCAACGCAAAAAGCAGCTCTTTTCTGTCGTTCATTCGATACAATTTCGGTGTATGTAAAGCATTTTCATTCGCATTTGCACTCGTACATACCTCTTTTGCTTAAGTGCTTTCAAACGAAATTCCGATGGTTTTGCCAGTTCTAATAGACCGGGTGCTGTATCCTTTACTTCGGTTGTTTCGGCTCCCACCTCGGCGGGCGTTTGGGCCTCGTGACTTTCCATCTGTTTGCCTTCCATTAATTTTGGTTCACGAAATTGAAATTCAATAGCATTTTTAACGATCTGTAAACAGGCAGAAAAGGAGGCAACACGTTAAGTATTAAAACAAATTTGGACAAAGGAGTAGAGAAAAATAATTGCAAAGATAAAAAGGATGTAATATTCTTAAAATTATTGGCGGTTAATACTATTGAAAACAAATGTTAACCACAACAGCCACAAATTGTAATTTTAACAAAGAATAAGAGCATATATTTTTTTTGCCACGTGGTTGTTGTTACAGAAAACTCTACAGACAGGCACAAGGCTGGGTAAGGAGTAGTCACCTGGATGAGTCGTTACATTTGAAATGTTTATGATCTTAAGATCAAATATCGAAATATTTTCTAATTCAAAATCAGCAATATTTGTAACATTTTTAATATTTTTAATTATTGTAAAATTTTTGATATTTTTAATATTTTTTTATATTTTAAACATTTTTATTATTATTATTTTTAATATTTTAAATAGTTTTAATATTTTTAATATTTTTAGTATTTTTAATATTTTTATTATTTTTAATATTTTTAATATTTTTAATATAATACTAGTGGGCCCGGCAATGCTTCGCTATTGCATATAACTTGTAATATATTTCACATTTAGGTCTACAAACTACTTTAAAACGGTACTTAAGCTCGACAATAATATGTTGAGTTTATTTACTTATTCAACTAATTTTAAGTAACTCCTTAACATGGAAGTTAACCAATCAAGTTTTATTGTTGTAAAAGCTAATAAAAAGTTCATCAGCCAAGTCATATCTATAGTTTCGACATGTAGATTAAGTTTTGTCTGTATGTAGGGAGAAAAAACACTTCTTTCACAAATCGGAAACAGAAATTTCTCTAAAGATCAGAATTCAATTTTTATATTTATCTGTAGTAGCGGGAACTGTCTGTATACTAACTATGTCTTTGGGCATAAAAATCGCTTTTGTTATGCATTCTCCTCCTATTGACCGCAAATGAAAATTTCGTTTGAAGCTTCATGCCTTTAGCCATAAAAACCTCCTTTGCCATGTCTTCTTCTCATACGAACCAAGAATATACCCGAATACTTTCTATATATTGAACTCGTATTACCATTTTTTGAGATAATTCGGTCACCAACGTTTGGCTTAACAAAGTGATGATCTCACGCGCTGCATGGCATATTACGCCGTCGTGTTGGAACCATTTCTCCTTCAAATAATTTGCAATGATATGATAAATAAAAAAAATCAATTGATCATCCACTTGCTCTAGTTCTCCTACCAGTTGGATTTTATATGAATGTAGACCAAGATCTTTTCTCAGCATTTGCAGAGACCGAGTTGCTGAGAACGGCGACGGTTCCAGAAATTCGAGTCCCCTGTCACACTTGCGTTTACAGCGTCGATGACTTCTATTAGCTGCTCAGATGGGTGATTATATGCACCATAAACTTCACAAAGGGCTTCTGTAGGATTTATTACCGATTCGCTCTCCTGAATTGGTGTAATTTTCTAACACTTCATCGTAGATTCCGATTTTGGTTACGATTTTTGCGAATAAAAAAATTGGCCCACCTTACTATTCATATCTCTAGGCGAACTGCAATATACTGTGGAATTTTGACAGTTATAACTACTTATTTTGAAAGGGTGTAGCAAAGTCCACTTCCACCCTTACTGTAATTCATACTTCATCAATAACATCTGTAACAAATTACATCTTCATACCTCTGATAGTTCATGAGATATAGCCTTTTTTAATTTGAAGTTGCATGGCCGGTGCCACGCTCCTTTATCCAATCACAACTAAGTTCAGCCAGAGACTAACAACAGGTCATCGGTACCACTTTCCAAAATTATCTTATAAATCAGTCTATTATAAAAGCCGTCAGAGAGATTTTTGAAAAAGGGGCGTGACACCGCCCACTTCCACCCTGGCTGTAATTAATACTGCTCCAACAACATATATACCAAATCACATCTTCATACCTCTGATAGTTCATGAGATATAGCCCATTTTATATTCAAGTTGTATGGGCGGTGCCACGCCCCTTTATCCAATCACAACCAAATATAGCCAGGGACTATCTACAGGTCAACAGTACCACTTGGAAAATTTTCGTATCAGTCTGTCTATTGGAAAAGCCTGCAAAGCGATTTTTTAAAAGGGGTCGTGGCACCGCCCACTTCCACCCTGGTTGAAATTAATACGGCTCCAACAACATGTTTATACCTCTGATAGTTCATGAGATATAGCCTTTTTGATTTTCAAGTTGTATGGGCGGTGCCACGCCCCTTTATCCAATCACAGCCTATTATAGCCAGGGACTATCAACTGGTCAACAGTACCACTTGGTAAAATTTTCGTATCAATCGGTCTATTAGAAAAGCCGTTAGAGCGATTTTTGAAAAGGGGGCGTGGCACCGCCCACTTCCACCTTGGCTGAAATTAATACTGCTTCAACAACATATATACCAAATCTCATCTTCATACCTCCGATAGTTCATGAAATACAGCCCTTTTGATTTTCAAGTTGTATGGGCGGTGCCACGCCCCTTTGTCCAATTAGACTGAATTGTAAATCTAAACCATCCGGGGCGCCACCCAAACGCATACAAAAAAATTTATGCAAATCGGTCCAACCGTTTAGGAGGAGTTCAGTCACAACACACGTATAGTAGAATTTTATATATAAAGATATAATAATCTTTAAGATATATGAATAACAGAATTTGTCCGGGAAAACCTCGCCCTTTAAATTTAAATATTTTAAAGGTCAAAAAAATAAACCAATCGTTTTTAGTTTTCAACTACACTCAACATATTTTACAAAAATTTGGAGGCAGGACGAAGTCTACCGGGCCAGCTAGTTTTTAATATTTTAAATGATTTTAATATTTTAAATGATTTTAATATTTTTATTATTTTCAAAATTTTTAATATTTTTAATATTTTTAATATTTTTAATATTTTTAATATTTTTAATATTTTTAATATTTTTAATATTTTTAATATTTTTAATATTTTTAATATTTTTAATATTTTTAATATTTTTAATATTTTTAATATTTTTAATATTTTTAATATTTTTAATATTTTTAATATTTTTAATATTTTTAAGATTTTTAATATTTTTAATATTTTTAATATTTTTAATATTTTTAATGTTTTTAATATTTTTAATATTTTTAATATTTTAAATAATTTTAATATTTTAATATTATTTATATTAATTATATTATTGCACCACTGCAGCTCTAAACCGTTAAATTTATTAATTTTATGTCTCTCTCTCTACGCTGTAGTGCATTTTTTGCCTTCTATACTCTATTTTGTTTTACTTCTCAAAAAACCGACGTAATTTACATGAGAACATAAAAGCATTTTCCAATTGATTTACTTTTCAGAAATTAACATAGCGCAACGACTACAATTTGCTACTTCGTGTAATCTTTGCCAATAATCGCCTTCCCATACAATCAAAAACAGCAAAAAAAAAACAACGTAATACAAATTGGTCGTACGCTAATTCTGTCCCTCTCTCCCTTACACACCGAAGAAAGGGTTTTGAAACCACAGAATGTTAATATCTAACATAAGAGGAACGGCAAAAACGCAATAAAGAAATGATGAAACACAGTTCGGAAAGGGCATAATAATGGAAAATGATGTTAAAAACGATAAGTAAATGAGTGGCATTGAAGCGAATAAAACCCCATCGAACAAAAACCAACAATGACTGATGGTCGAACCCCAAATGTTTATTTTGCCAGGCAGAATGAAACTTCTAAGGCCATTTTGTGCCACAAGTTTAGGCATTTTCAGTTTTTCTCGTCTATGTCTTTTTCCGTTGTTGTAGTTGTTTTTGTCGTCGTCAAAGCCCTGCGGCACTTTTGACTTAGGGGAGAATTACTTCGTCAAGTGGAACACTGAAATGCCTGCAAGCCAATTTGATAGATGGTTAATATAAACGTTGATGTTGTTGTAATTGTCGTCCTTGTTTTCCGTGCACACTGTTGGAGCGGAAGGATGAAGAGAATTAATTACAATATTTCAACACTTCATTACAACGTAAATGGTACTTGTGATCTGTGCTTGCATGCAATCTTCAGCCAAAAACGTAAATTTCATTGAACTGCCTTCAGAGAAATCCTTTTTCTCGTGGTTGATTGGGGCCAAAAGGGATGCAAAATATTGATGATTTTGTGATTAATTGGAAATATTCCTCCCATAGTAGCGGTGATTTGTTTTTTCAGGGTGACAGGGGGCTGGGAGGGAATTGTGGCAATATTTAAAATTAAAATTTGCCATCACAAAAATATTTTAATGGCTGAAGTAATTAGTTAGCGTGTGTTGAAAACAACTCCAGGGGATTCATGGCATAAATTTCTAAATATAAACTGAAAGGATTTTCGGTAACTAGGCAATGATAAGTTTTGCTATGGTGGATTTTAATAACGTTTGTTACATAATGAAATGAAAAGGAGTGTAATTGATATTGCATAAATATCTTATAAATTGTTGGGAATTCTTATTTTATTTATAGTTTTAACGAAATATTTATAGAAATGTAATTTAGTATACTTTGTTGACATTATTAGAAACATGAATCAGGAAACAAGATTTGAGCTTTTTCGGTATAACTTGCCTCTATAATGTCATTATGACGCTGATGCCTTTAATAGTAGTGAATTGTGTACTTTAATTATATTATTTAATTACAAATTTATTTTATTTATATGTTTGTATTTTTTTTTTAATGAAGTACTTATCTAAATTGAAATAAATATTTAAAAATTTAAAAAAAAAAACTGGTTAATATTGAGCTAAAAGGATGATGCAGGAGGTACTAATATCAAAAATGCTTTGGACCAGGTGCTGTAAATTTTGAGTATAACCGGTTATAATTAATTTGACTAATCCATCATATAAATTGAAGTGTAATAAAATAATCGCATAAAATATACCATCGGTATCCTGCAAAAAGTTCTCAAGTGCATTTTTTGTGAAATGGAGTTAATGATGCAAAAGTGCCGCAATTGTAGTTATTGTATCAAAACACATCCGGCCATAATCTTTAAATCATTAATAACTCAGAAACACAAAAAGTGGTCTTGGGACATTTTTGTAGGGTACCGACGATATGTTGTGTTCAATAAATATATATATTTGTTTTTGACTTGAATGTCTTTTTTGGACTCCCTAAGTCGTCTTTGAATTTGAATTTTTTTGTTGTTTATTAACTGACAGTTATTCAAATCTTTAATCGAAATTGACTTAAGATAAACTAAATTATTTTGAGTCTTGCTGATTGCTATTCATTTGGAAATAACCAAAAGCTCTATTTGGAGGTTCCCAAGCAACTCCCAACATCCGAGATATCACGTATTTCCCGAAAATTTTGAGTAACCTAAACGGCATGCTACCAACGATGCGTCTTAGGAAAAAGCTAATAGAAGTTACTGAAGCTCTCTTAGTGGCCATGATTTAAGGATATTCAACCGAAATGTCTTACAGCTGCCATGCAAAAAGTGACGAATTTGGATGTGCTTTCATAGTCAATAAGAGACTTCGACACCTGGTCTAGCGGTTTGACCCTGTAAGTGATCGAATAGCCACTATTCTAGGGTTGCCAGGTACCGAATTTGAAATGTCGGGAAAACCGAGACTAAAATGCGGGATTTGTCGGGACAAAGGAAAAGATCATATTATATTGGTTTTGACTTTTTCATTAAGAAATATTATTTAAAAAATCATTGCAGTTTCATGCTGATAACATCCATTATTATAATGCATTAAAAAAAACTCAAACGAAAAACATTCAGACATGACTTATACATACACTATAAGCTAATACCCAGCCAACCAAATCCGGAGAGCTCCAAAAAAGGAGCTTGTAGGGACTCCCACAGCACTCCTCAGAGGAGTGTTTACGGAGTGAACCTAAAAAGGGCGTCCGAAAGAGCTCCGAATGGGATGATTTTAGGAGCGTTGACTCATATTGTCATTATATTATCTTTGCACTCCTAAAAAGAAGCGTGTAGGGACTCCCACAGCACTCCTCAGAGGAGTGTTTACGGAGTGCACCTAAAAAAGTCGTCCGAAAGAGCTCCGAATGGGATGATTTTAGGAGCGTTGACTCATATTGTCATTATATTATCTTTGCACTCTTAAAAAGGAGCGTGTAGGGACTCCCACAGTGCTCCTTTTAGGAGCGTTAACGGAGTGCACCGGAAAGAGCTCCACATAGGATTGTGTTAGGAGCGTAGTTATAAAGCATTCAACGAAATATAAATACATATACTTCATTTTGTATAAAAAATATTTGATGTAAATTCAGAATAATAGTCTTGAAGGCTTGTTGTTAGGAAAGGGACCTAAACAACCAAAATCTATTGATGTAATTGGTACAAATGCATTGAGAGGTAAATTACTACGCATACTAAATTATTTTAAACTATTATTAACATTTTATTATTTAGGCCCATTTACCAAAAAGTTTGCTGGCGCTGCAATGAAGTTTAATCGAGAAAGTGCAAAGTGGTTTCAAACTTGTTATCTTAAAAGTTAATTTTTTAATGTTTATTATTATAATTTTTAGTTTTTACCATTTTTCAAACTTTTTCTTAATTTTGTAAATTAATTGACATCTTTTGTACTTATATTTAATTTATAATTAATATATTCCTATGAAAAATTACTTATAAAATTATTAGAAAAAATATTGATTTTAATTAATAAACAGGAGTATTTGGGATGACTTTAGGACTCCTCTTTAAAAAAAATTAAAAGCGAAAAAGGAGTCCGCACGGAGCCCTTTCAGGGTATCTATATGAGCGTGTAGGGACTCCAAAAATACACATTTATAGGAGTCCGCGCGGATTCCTAGTTTGTTATCTAAATGAGCATGTAAGGACTCCAAAAACACACATTTAGGGAGTCCCTGGGGAGCGCTTTTTTCATATGTTTTGAGCGTGCTCTTTTCTCCGGCGGATATGCTCCTTTGGGACTTCTTTCGGAGCCTCCCTAGGAGCGTAAGCACACCATGGGCGGAGTCCTATCGGAGCACCTAGCGGACTCCGATGGTTGGCTGGGTAAATACATATACTTCATTTTGTATAAAAAATATTTGAAATAAACTCAGAATAATAGTTCTTGTAGGCGTGTTGTTTGGAAAGGGACCTAAATAAACAAAATCTATTGATGTGAATATTACAAATGCATTGAGAGGTAAATTACTACGCATACTAAATTTTTAAAAACTATTATTTTTTACATTTTTAGGCCCTTTCAACAAAAAGTTTGCTGGCGATGCAAAGAAGTTTAATTGAGAAAGTGCAAAGTGGTTTCAAACTTGTTATCTTAAAAATAATTTTTTTTATGTTTATTATTATAATTTTTATATTTTTACCACTCTTCAAACTTTATCTTCATTTTGTAAGTTAATTTACATCTTTTGTACTTATATTTAAATTTAAATTAATATATTCTTATAAAAAATTGCTTATACATTTTTTTTAGAAAAAATAGTGATTTTAATTCATAAACAGGAGTATTTGGGATGACTTTAGAACTCCTCTCTCTCAGATAATAAAAGCGAAAATGGAGTCCGCACGGAGCCCTTTCAGGGTATCTACATGAGCGTGTAGGGACTCCCAAAATACTCATTTGTAGAAGTCCGCACGGACCCCTTGTTGTTATCTAAATGAGCATGTAGGGACTCCAAAAACACACATTTAGGGAGTCCCTAGGGAGCGCTTTTTTCATATGTTTTGAGCGTGCTCTTTTCTCCGGCGGATATGCTCCTTTGGGACTTCTTTCGGAGCCTCCCTATGAGCGTTAGCACACCTTGGGCGGAGTCCTATCGGAGCACCTAGCGGACTCCGTTGGTTGGCTGGGTATTATTATTGCCACATATACTTTGTGTTATTTTTCCCAGAATTGACTAGTTTTACTCATTCGTCAGTTGTTAAAAATTACTGGAATTCCTGACAGCTTTTATCAATATTCAATCTTATTATTAGTTCAGCCTTTATAAGATCAAAAGACATTCTGTTTATTTCTTTCGTGTATAAATTGTTTCAAATACTAAATATTTTTTGAACGTTACTTATCGGTAAAGAAAATACAAATGAGATCAATTTAAACAAATTCAAGTGATTTTCTTTGCCTCAGTTGGTAAAAATATGTGACCATATTTTGTCATTTGGTGTATCTTTGGACAATTCTCCATAAACATCTCGAAGACTGCAAAGTCAATAGTGAGTCTTCAGATTAAATGCTGCAATTTGTCCAAAAATTTTACATTTCTTGAAAGTCGGGATTTTCCCCTGAATTACTTCAATACTCGGGACTCGGGATTTTCGCGAGAAGTCGGGAAAATCCCGCCTAATCCCGACCATCTGGCAAGCCTACACTATTCGCATCCGGGTGAAATAATTTTATATTACGCTGATTTGTGTTCACGCCCCGACGAAAGGCAAAGATGAGGACATTTAAAATGCATTCTATGAGCGCTGCCCTGCTCTTGACATTAAAATTGTTCTGGGAGATTAAATGGGAAGGGGCAATGATCTTGGTTCAGTAGTCGGAAAATTCAGTCTACACAACAACACCTCCAATAACGTATTCAGACTGGTTAGTTTTGAGTCGGCAAGAAACTGGTTGTGAGTGGATCCATTTTGCCACATACAGATTTCCACTCGGCAACCTGGATATCTCCCAATAAAAAAAAAAGAAATCAGATTTATCGGAAGGTAGGTTCATCACTTCGGATAACCACCTAGATGTGGTCAAAAACGGTCGTAACTAAACGTAGAGGAAGCTAGACATCACAAAGCTGCATACCACCGAGATACCTACTCCAACCAACTCTCTCAATTACTTCAAACATATCCCCTAGTTCTGATGTTCCCGACACACAGTAGCAGCATATTGCGTATTCTATGACCACTGCCCCAACGATCGTAGTGGGTTATGAAGAACCACGCTCAAAGAAGCCCTTTTACGATGATGAATGTCGCGAAATGTCTGAGGAATGGATGGTGCATACAAGCCAAACTTCAGCTAATGGTGACTCATGCGTAGACGGATCGTTATAATGGGAAGAGGTGTGGAGAGAACACTTTCGGTCTTTACTCGTTCCCGAAGGCAGCATATGTGACGAAATCACACTAATCATAGACGACAGAGTAGATTGTCTACAACGGAGCCAAAACGAGATCAGCAAGACGATCTCTAGGCTTAAAAATAAAAAAGCTGCGGGAGCCGAAGGACTACCGGCAGATCTTTTTAAAGCCTGCGGTGATGAGCTGGTAACATGCATGCAGCGGCTCATAAACACGATATGGCTTAAGGAATACATGCCCGATGATTGGAATCTGAGTATTCTATGTCCTGTGCTTCAGAAAGGCGATCCAAGTGTGTGTACCAACACTAGCGGGATTAGGCTCTTACTCATCGCATACAAGTTCCTGTCGAGAGTGTTATGTGAAAGACTTAAGCTCATTCTGGCGAACATGATTGGACCTTATCAGTGTGGCTTTAGACCTGGTAAATCCACTATCGACCAGATTTTCACACTACGACAAATCCTGGACAAGACCCAAGAAATCCAGATCGACACCTACTATTATTACTATTTCTTTTCTATTTCTTATTACTATTTCTTTGTGGATTATTACTATTACCATCTGTTCATCGACTACAAAGCTGCATTCGACAGCCCGATACGACAGAAATTGTAAGATGCTATGGTTCAGTTTGCTATTCCCTCGAAGCTAATATGACTTTGCAGGATGACACTGTCTGACACGGTCTTCAGTAAAAATTGGCAAAAATCTGACAGACAAATTTTCTACCAAGCGAGGCTTTATACAAGGCGATAGTCTGTCCTGCGATCTCTTTAACATCGTAATGTTGTTCGCGTATGCTGATGATATAGATATTATTGGACGTGGATTGCGAGATGTTACTGCGGCTTTTTCGAGCCTTGAAAAGCAGTCGGCTGAAGTTGGTCTGGTGATAAACGAGGACGTCTGGGACGCTGTGTGAACGTTGACAACTATAATTTTGAAGTGGTAGATGATTTTGTCTACCTTGGCTCCGCGACACAGTGGTCCAAATGCTCAATCTAGCCGGAAGAAAGTCATTTTGTTTTTTATTTCGAAACTAAATATTTTGTTTGATAATAAGTTGACAAGTGTCCACAGAGTATAACGGTACATTTTTTATTTATTTCAATTCTGTTTCAGGTTTGCTTTCTTGCTTTAAACACAATAATTGCTGTTTTGTTTTTCTATTAGTAGCTCAGTTGATATTTAGTATCGAAATTAAAGTTGTTGTTCTTAACGGATCGGTATGAAAAGTAAACTGAATTCACTTAAATTTTGCGAATGATGTTCGCTTTTAATATTTCTCCCATAACTTCCTAACGGACACTTGGGGGGGGTAATAAAAATTGGTCGATTAATTTATACTGGGATAGGAGACAAAACTTCATAAAAGATAACTATTTGACACACCCCTTCGGCTACCTCCCATACAAATGACCAAACTCACCCACATAGTATTATCTTTTATTGGGTGGTGGTATTTATCAGTCAGTTTACCTGACTGAAATTTGTATTATTTATATTATATTTATTTATTATTACTTTATTATTTATATTTGTATAATTCTATATATTTATTTTGTTTATTATTTGCACGTATTATGTCGAGATAGGCACTTCAATATTATTTGTATGAAATTATTTTATTATAGCTATAATATTTGTTTTTATTTATTTAACAAAAAATTTGCCACGCCCATTTTACAGTGCCCATTTTTTTGGTGAGTGTTTTTATTGAGAAAATCTATGAACGTGCAAAGTTTCATGTCAATGTGGCTTTTCAAAAGCGAGTTATGACTTTCTTCCGGCTGGATTAAGCATTTGGACCATTGTGCGCCTTAAACAAAAATAATAATGTCAGCCTGAAAATCAAAAGACGAGTATTGATCGCAAAACGCTGGAACTATGCGCTAAGCAAGAGATTTAACGACATAGCGCTCTCTCGAAAAACAACGATCCAACTCTACCAGACTCTGTTCCTACCTGTCTTGCTATACAGAGCAGAATCCTGGGTAATGACTAGGGCGACCAATTTTCAGCATATGCTGAATATAGCTGATGCTGCTTAATTTAACGATTTCAAGCGATCTTGCTTATTTAAAAGGTTGGTGCTTTTTTATGCTGTTTTTGCCCTTATTTAAATTTTTGATACATTTTGATAAAATATGTTTCTATCAACTGAAAATTTGTACATATCTCAAGCCCTTGCGGTTCATAAAAATATGACAGGTAGTATTAAATTTGCAAACTATCCTCTTATTTTACACACAGCCTGTGTTCAAGATTTTGTAATAGCCCTGTTTTTATCGATAGCTTAGGTCGTTCGATTCGTTATATTCCTATTGTTTTAAGGCGCCTTATGTGCCTCTATATCCTAAACCAATAACGACACGATGGGGAACGTGGTTGGAAGCAGCGGAGTATTATACTAATTATTTGGAAGACATAAGAGAAGTCATTCAAGAGTTTAACGAAAATGATTCGGAAGCATTGCGATAAAGCAAATAGGTTATTTCTAATGAAAATTTGTAATCCGACTTTTCCTTCACAAAAACGAACATTAAGTGCATCCGGCATGCCATCACAAAAATTGAGTCAAGTGGATTGCCATTGAATGAAAGCTTGGAAACAATACAAACAATTCAACATGCTATAGAAAATCATCTGATAAAAATTATTTTAAAAAATGACTGCCGTACTTGCGCGAAATCCTGGCTTTGTGGAAATCACTAAAATCAACAATATTATTTTTAAAAATTCCGAAACAACAGGTGCGTTTATCGGAAAATATTCGCCTGCTGAATCAACACTTTTTAAATACGCTCCCGTTTCATCGTGTGACGTGGAAAGTGTTTTTTCTATATATGGAAATTTTTTTACAAACCAGCGTAAAAGTTTCACCTTGGAAAATTTAAAAATGAACTTAGTGCTTAATTGTAATCGTGACATTGAACAAGATATAATCTCACTTTAAGAATTTTTTTTTTTGGTTTGAAAATTACTTTCTTTGTATAAATACCCCACTGAATAATTTTGTTAATTTACTTGTTGTTTTTTATTACTTCTTTAATAGATGTGATATTGTTTTTTGTTTGTTTTTGTATAAATAAAACAAATAATAAATGCTGAAAATAAAATTAATCGTGCTTATTTCAAGGGTTTTTCGTGCTGTTTTAAGTACTGAAAACCGTTTTTTTCGTGCTGAAAAATGGTCGCCCTAGTAATGACACATGCGGATTCTGGTAGTGTTCGAAAGAAAAATACTTTGTAAAATATTTGGACACGTCATCGTTAATGCCGAGTATCGTCGTCGAATGAATCATAATCTGTATGAGCTGTACAAAGACATCGAAGTAGTCAAATAGACCGAATGAGCTGGCTTGGACACATTATACGAATGGATACAAATAAACCAGGTAAAATTACTGTTATCTACACTTGGTTTGACTAACTACATACGGAGTGCAAAAGAATTGAAATTCTTTTCTACGTGCGGCTACTGATAGATGAATTTCTGTTGCTGCTGCCAGTTGAAAAGAAGAACTTATACTGGTAAAAAAACAATTGTTGTATTCCACTATTCTTCAATTTTGTTCAGCAAAACATCAGGAATAAAAAACATATCCATTTGTAAATTTAAAACCGTTTGAAATAAAATTTTTATTGGAGTATTTCTCTACCACTTACCATTTCCAAGTCAGCTTTCATTGTATTTATTAGACCGCCTCGTACAGTCCCGATGACAAAACTTTGTGGCATTTCGGCAAAACATTCATTGATATCCGCATAAGGTGCTGTGAAAATCAAAAGAGATTTTGAGTGGATATGAACACAACTGTAACATCCTTTAATATAGTGCATAGCATATCGTCCCAACGGTAAAACTAGTATTACTATCGATTAAATACACACACACACAAGAGTGGTACTGTAACTGTTATATAGGAAGGGGGTAGGTCTGATAAGAGATGCAACTGGTAGTGCAAATCTTACATGTTACATGGTCATAGCCACTAATTTTGAAAAACTTATATTATGTCTAAATTCATGTATTAGAGCCCTGCAGAAGCGCATTTGCTTTACCAAGTCAGCAAATGACTTACTGCAGTGAACAATGCTTGCAAGACACTCGCGGCAAAAATACGAGTGTTGCATGCGAAAAGAAACAAAATGTGTTTTTGTTTTGTTTTTTTGAAACCAATTTATGAACACTCCTTGCTTACTATAAGCTCAGATAAGATCTCTGCTTTCAAAATTAAAACAATAACTACCTTTTATGGCAATAAATGCAGTAAATCATTAGAATGTGTTGAAGTCTGCTACGTGGAGAACAAGCAAAATATCGTTCTTACTTTTTAGTACAATAACAGAACTTTTTCATGCAACAAAGGTACTTTAAGATACAAAAAAAAGACATTTTGGCGCAACCAAAGTACTTTTTGTTGCAATAAAACTACTTTTAGAGACAAAAAATTTTATTTCCTAGTGAAATAAATGTACTTTATGGTAGAATAAATTTACTTTTTCCAAAATAAAAGATAGAAAGTTGGCAGATAGAAAGTTGGCAACCCTGGTGATAGGACGTGTTTTGTGGCGGTGCTCTGATCGTGTCTATCAAATATTCATTTTATCAAGGAAATACTTGTTGTTTTATAAAAAAAAAGTGCTTAATTGATTCATAATAATATCAGCTGTTACTGAAGTTAAAATGCCTAAAGCTGTAGCTCGTAGAAGTTGTGCAAAAAAGAAAACAATTTGTTTCAAATGCGAACATGAAATCAAAGAAGAAACACAAGATTATATTGAATGTGACAGTTGTGAGAAAATGTTTCATTTCAAGTGCTCTGGTCTCTCCAAGAGAGAATTTGAGAGACTATTAGAAAATGAGAGTGATATGTTCACCTGCCAGTGTTGTAAAGAAGAAAGTTCAGAGAAGGAGGATGAAGAAAATGACATAAAGAATGAACTAAAATCAATAAAAACCGTACTGAAGCAATTAAAGAAACTAGAAAAACTTGATCAGCTGACTGAATCGATAATGTTTATGTCTGCAAAATTTGATGAAGTGATAAAAGATGTAAATGAAAATGAAGAAAATTGCTAAAATCGAAAATGAAAATAAAAGACTTAAAAATGAAGTTATCACTCTAAAGGAGTCGGTAAAGAATTTGAGCGATTACCGCGTTAGAAACGACTGTTTAATCAGCGGTTTAAAAATTGGAAATAATGAAAAGCCTCTTGATGCAGTAATTGAATTAACTAAGAACGTTGGAGTAGAAATACAAGAAAGTGAAGTTGAAGAAGTTTTCGTTATTGGAAACAAGAATAAAGCAAACGCGAATAAATCGATTGTTGTCAAATTCGCTTCGAAAGCTAAAAAAGAAAAGTTAATGGCCGCAAAACAAAAATTAAAAGAAAATGAAAGTACAAAAACTGTTTTTGTCAACGACTTTCTTAGTAAAGAAACCTTAAGTTTGCTGCAACATGCCAAAACATTAAAATCTATCGGTTATCAACAAATTTATTTATTTATTTATTTATTCATAATTCATAACGTAATACAAAAGCCTTATTAGGCCAATATAATATATTACATACTCAATATCCTGAGTTTCAAATACTTATATATACGATACAATTTTAATATATACAAAAAAAACTAAAATCAAAATTTTCTAAATATTCTAAATTGGCTCCCCAACCATAATATATAATGTTTGATATAAAAATAAAAAATTAAGTACAACTTAAGTAAAAAAGTAGTCCTGAAAAATAATAAGTAACAACTCCAATCATTGAAACAGAAAAAAAAACTACAGAGAATTTTTATAAAGATAATATTTTTAAATAGATAAGTGAGCAAAATATTCCAATATCTTTAAACGAAAAACGTTATTTGAATGAGAAAAAATCTGCAATTCTCCTGGTAATTGATTCCAAGTTCTTGCAATACGCACTACAAATGATCTCTCAAATATAGAAAAATAAATTCTCGGTATTATTACCTGAGGTCTACGACTCGAATGAGAAAAAGTAAAGCTGTTACATAAAGGAGTTGGAATGCCACTCTTAATTACTTTATAGAAAAGGAATATATTTCTATATACCACAAAATTATGAAAAGAACAACCCAAAAAATCTTTCACATACTCAGAGATATGCTCTCTTCTACGAACACAATAAGCAAAACGAACAATGACATTCATAATTCGTTTCAATCTTAATAAATTTTCAGCATTAGTTCCAGAAATCACTTCGAGGCCATACAAAATAAGAGGCATAAGTATAGCATGAGCTAATTTACATTTTACTTTATGTGGCAGAAAAACGGCTGACGAATAGAGCCTACGCAAAGAACTATAAACCCTGCGATGAATAGAGTTAATGTGATCTTCAAACGTTAGCCTATTATCAATGATAACACCCAAGCATTTGTGGCGATCCACGAAATCGACTCTAGTACTACCCAAAAAAATATCAAAGCCCACCTCTAAGTGATTTGCAGAACTAAATAGCACAGCCTTAGTCTTAGACGGATTTATATGCAAAGAATTTCTAACCGTCCAAGTGAGAATACGGTTAAGACTATTATTAATCTCATTTTCCAAAGTTATAGAGAGACAATCCGCGGAAAATAATAGCATAATATCATCTGCAAACAAAAACATCTTACACACAATGGGATCAATACATAAGGAAACGTCATTAATGTAAAGAACAAAAAGTAGAGGGCCAAGCACCGATCAATGTGGTACACCTGATATTAGGTTAAGGCAGTTAGAATATACACCAAACAAATCAACAAATTGCGATCTGTCACACAAATATGACAAAATAAGCCTACAAGCGGACATTGAAAAATTAAAGTTTTGCTTAAGTTTTTTAATCATGGTTGTAAAACAAATACTATTAAAGGCTTTGGTAAGATCTAAAGAAACTAAAACATTGACACCTCCACGATTAAGGTTATATCTTACAGTGTCTGTAAGATGTAAAAGTAAGGAGGTTGTGTTATACCCTTTTCGGAATGCGTACTGGGATTCAAAGATTTTATTAGAAACATGACGAAGCATTTGGTCTTTTAAAATGTGCTCAACAATTTTGGACATAACCGGTAGAAGTGAAATAGGACGCAAGTCCTCAGGACTATTAATAATTTCAGATTTTGGAATGGGCACAACTCGGGCAGTTTTCCAAGCTGACGGAAACGTAGACTTCATTATTATGGAATGTACAATATGCAAAATTAAATCTGAAATATAAGGATAAACAAGTTTTAGAAATTTGACAGAAATACCATCAATACCAACAGATTTCGACTTAACTTTACCCAAAGCCTCCAAAACATCTACCTCGTCCACACAGCTAAATGAAAAAGAGCCTTCAGCATCATTCATACCATCGAATGTGAAATCAAAGTCTAAACTTACAGAATCCACAGCATTAACAAAACAATCATTTATAACATTAACATCCAACTCACATGACATGTGGCTATCACGAGTACAACCAAGACCTCTAAGTATATGCCATAGGCCAGCAGAATCCAAGCCTCTAAACAATTGGGCAAAATATTTTCTTTTATATTTCCTAATTATTGATTTAGCCCTATTGCGGTACCTCCCATAAATTCTTTGCAATTCATCTGTGCGATTTAATAGATAACTTCTATAAGCAATGTCCCTTAATGATTTGGCTAAAACAATCTCAGGTGAATTTATCCAGTCGTTATCACAGTTTCGTATACTTCTCCGCACAATAGGAACAAACGCAAGCAAGTCATCCATTAAAGCAGAAAAAATATCACATTGGTCATCCACCTTACTGTTGTTAAAAATTAAATTTTCATTAAATTCGGATAAAAAACTATGAACACCCTCCCAATTTATTTTGTTAAAATCTCTATATTCAATATAATCTTCAAGATGGCGTAAATTAATTTTAAGGGACGCAAATATAAATGCATGGTGAGATATAGAGGGACACTGCACCTGATCAGACAGCGAACACATAGAACTATCACTCACCAATAAGAAGTCAATTAAAGAAGTTGATCCGTGCGCCATATCAAAATGGGTAGGTTTAGAATTATGTATAATTGAAAGGTTTAGTCTAACGCACAATGAACGTATAGTATTTGCTCTGAGAACATTAAACATGTTACAATTAAAATCACCAACGACAACAATATTAGAGTAATTTGAAAATAAGTCATGGTGAAGATCTTCAAAAGCCACTAAATCCCCAATAGGAGGTAGATAAACTACACCAACTAGAACTTTACATTCACCAGACACAAGTTCTACAAAGACCGATTCACATTTGCCAATTACAGAGGTGCTTAACACATGTTTGTATTTAAGTTTGCTAGAAATATACATTCCGACACCACCACCCCTAATATTTTTCCGATCATTCCTGCAAGAGATTTTGTTTTAAAATATTCTCTCATAATTCTATCCCGAACCATCACGTTACCAAATTTGACTAAAATGACCTTACGACTATTTATGTAGCATACATGGTTAAGATCACTAGCGGAAACAGGAACATTGTACACAGCGCCAAGTGCCACAACAGGAGCAATCAGATCTGTAAGACCCTCAGGCAAGCCACTTATACAGATGTCACCACGATTTAACCGGCGGTGCAGTATATTGTTTTCATCCACCAATACCGCAATTTTAGATGTAGTGGACGTCTCAACGGATTTAACTTGCTTGTTGCAATCAATAATATCTTGTTTAATGCTATTAATGCATGAGCCGAACTCAGTTTTAATTTGGGACACAGCTTCAAGGAAGTCATTTCGCAAAGACAATTTATCCTCTTCATTTTTCTTCATAAAGTCCTCCAATTTTTTATCCAAGGCACTTTGGTTGTCGTTGTGCTTTTTTATGAAATCGTCAAGCTTTTTGTTAATGCTGCAAATTTGTGCATTATTCCCTGACACTTCATCATCCAAACCACTGTCACAGGTTGCACATATAAACGTAAGACTTCTTGTGTCACTCATCATCTTCAGCTCTTTGTCAGCCACATTTGCACAAGATGCATGTAACCAATATTTGCAAATTCTACATTGCACACTCCCATGGGTTTTGCCAATAGGAAGTGAACATTCTCCACATTTGTAACTTTTTGTTACCGGCATTATAAAGCCTTCAACAGATCCAAAAGCAGCAAGTGGCAAATAGCAGCAACAATATTAAGATGGCGATCGACACAGTAATATTAATATTACAAGCAATCAGAGCAACAACAGCAGCAGCAGCCAACAGTCCAAAAAAGCAAAACACGATTCCGTTGTATTTCTTTTGTGCATTCAAAGTTTTTTAACAATTTTCAATTAAAGGTGCATCAATTTAGCAATAAGTGCAAAAAAATTTTAAGTAAACAATAGTTAAGTTAGTTGTAAACGATTAAAAATGAACAGCTGCGTAAACCAAACACGTCTACTCAGGCAGAGCGTTGCCAGCGTTGCATACGCTCGAAACGGAAGAATTTACTGCAAAAAAATCATATTTCAAAGCAACAGCTAATACGAAGCGCGGATGATGTTGATAAAATTCTTTTGGAAGCAACAACAAATAAATATTGGAAGAGAAGATCGGAAGTGCAAGGAAGGGCAATAGAATTGGCGGATGAATCTGATGACAGCAATGATAATGATGAAGGCGATGATGCGTATTTATCTCCATTAACAAGAAAATAAAATAATATATCTGCGAGTTTGTTAATTAATTTTTTTTTTCCCTTCTTTATTAATGAGTTATAATAAATATTTTAAAACTTATAAATCTTTTCAAGAATATCGGCCTTATTCATAAAAAATTTCTAAAGTAGATATGAAGCGTTCTCTAGTTAAAGTATTCTTTAGCCGTAAAAAACCTTTAATAAGAAATTGTATACATAAACGTTTTTTATCAGTACTTTAGCTTTATGTGTTCCGGTGGCAACGCCGACTGTTTAAGGTCATTAATGATGTATAAAAAGAAGCTTTATAATCGGATACAAAAGCTTTATAATCGGTTACCAAACATTTATTTGCACTTATAACAACTATGCACATAATTATAGCTCAATTTTACATTAACTACAATTCTCATGACGGTTAGAAAAATGTTGAAGTAAAAATAGCATTTTAAGATTGCATTTCCCCTCCCTCATGTTGAAATAGTAATCGAATACCGATTACATTGTTTACCTGTTTTGATTGTTTATACATCACGAATATTATTTCATTATTTACAAATTATTTTTGAAGAATTTTGAAGAAATATTTTTCAAAATGGAATTCATGAATGAAAAGTGTCTATTTAGTAGGGTGATCAGTTCGGTTTTCAAAAACCGGCTACTCGGTTTTTTTCACTCATAAAAACCGTCGGTTTTTTTTAAATCCCTATTTTTCGAATATCGAATAATCCGGTTATTTTTTGTCGAATCTCGGTTTTTTTGGCGTTCGATATTTTTTATTTAAATTTATTCATAATTGTGTTAAAAGTGTACTCGTACATGATTTTTCCAGTGTTTCGGCCGAACAACCTAATTGTTAGTTTTATAAATCTTCAATGTCTAATAAGTCGGCTGAAAAGCGAAAGAAATTACAAATGTTTGTAAAAGAACAGTTTAATAAGGAGCTTCAACTTATCCATGGTGTTAAGCACCACAGGAATTCTACAACCAATATGGTTTCTCAATTTTTAAAATTACACAAATGTGTGAATCATACTTTATTGGAGTAAGGACTGACACCATTTAGTGAAAATGATATCGCAACTTTGTCTGTGCTTAGTGACACCCTTAAACCTTTGGAAATGTCTATACAAAAACTTTCTGCAAACGCTGATGCTGAAAGTATTTTTAAATTTTTACTTTAACACTTTTCAACAATTCAAAACCAATTATCAATAAATTTATATGCAATTTTCAAAAGACGTATATCAGAACGACGTGTTCAAACCCTGAATACTCTCATTTTGTATTTAAGTACGAGTAAACTCCCAATTAGTGACGCATTTCTAAAATATTCAATATTAAACGCCTTGTACACTATAAGTCCAAATAGTACACTGAGTAAAAGGGCATTTTCAATGTCAAGTTTTATAAAAACCAAAGAAAAAAATAGGTATACACCCAAGCTCTTAAATTGTATTTTATTTCTTAAATGTTACTTCAGGTAAAACTAAAGATTAAATTAAATATATTTATATATAATAAATTATTTACAAATGAATTGTTTTGTTTCGTTTGTCTTTGTTAAAATAACAAACTGATCTCACTAATGTTTTGCATTGTAGTTATAATTAACCTAAAAGTTTACTTTTTATAGGTATAATTGATTTGTTTTCTGTTATTTTTTACTAATATTTTTTGTCAAAAATTGTGTTTTAATTTGTTATTTGGCATAATTTTGAAAACCGGATTATCCGGTTTTTTGTGAATTTCAAAAAAAGCAACCGGTTTTTTTTAAATATCATTTTTCGAATAATTCGAAAACCGGTTTTCGCAAAAACCCGAATAATTGATCACCCTACTATTTAGATACTTTTCTATGTGCGCAATGATTAAGAAGAAAATTTCCTACACAACGAATGCACGCAACAACACTTTCCAATAGGAAAACTGCAGTAAAACTCAAAATAAAGATCTCAAATTCATGAATATAGAATAAATTGTACAAACGTCAAGTTATAGCATGCTTAAAGTGGAGACAACCCTACTTTAACTTATTGAAGATGTAAATCGTTTATGAATATTGTTTTCTCGAAATTTGCTTAAAAAAACTTTATAAACCTCTTATAAGTTTTTATGAATAAGGCCGTATATTTGTAATTACAAACAGTCCCATTTTAATATTATAAGTATAAATTGCAGAAGCGTTTCGTCGTTAGATAAATTCAACCAACTTAAATCTTTAATATCAAGTTTGCCTATTTTACCTGATGTAATAGCGATCCAAGAAACATGGTTTCATAGTAATATTTCTCAGATTTATTCAATTCCTGGTTATGGTCAAGTTCACTGTTGCAGAGAGGATGGTTATGGTGGTACTTCTTTGTATATTAGAGATAATTTGCAATTTATAGTAGGGGTTTGCAAAAGTGAAACATTTGTTGAACTAATAACAGTAACATTATTAAATTTTAAAATTGATTCAAAGCCTGTGAAAATTGTTTCTTTCTATCGCTCTCAAAAATGTACAGTTGTACAGTTTTTGAATGCGATGGAGTCTGTATTGCAAGATCATGCTAGTAGTCCCCTGGTTGTTGTTGGTGATTCTAATATAGATCTTTTCCAGAACCCACATTTTAATGAATTAATTGAATTAAGTTTTGCCTGTGAAAATGCCCACAGCATAGTTACAAGACCTGCAAGTAATTCGTGTATTGATCATGTTTATAGTAATTTTGTGGAAAGAATTGCAGTTGATTCTGTTGAATGCAACCTTTCTGATCACAATTTAATTTGCGGTAAGATTAAATGTAAATTATCCAGGATAGATTACATTGAAATTACTAAAACTTATTGTGATTATACGAAAGCAAAAACATATTTGGTTAATGAGTTACCTTCTAATTTTAACGGTTTAAATGTATCTGAAAAAGCAGACACACTAGTTTCTTGTATGGAAAATGCGATAAAACAGTCAACATCAGTAACTAAGTTAAGAAAACATGCCCGTTTTGAGCTGACCCCATGGATGAATGAAAATTTGCAGAAATTAATTTTATTAAAACTTAAATTGTTAAAAAAACGTCGTAGAAGTCCTGGAAATCAAAATATTCGAAATATATTAAAAAGGATAAGTAAAGTGATAAGCATTGCAAATGGGCACGAATGATCCCAGGAGAGGATGGTTATTTCTAAATAAAACCCTAGGTAGGAAAAAAAGTAATGAAGTCATTTTAAATGATACGCATGGAAGAAGGATTTTTAATGATATTGAAAAAGCAAATTGTCTTAACAGATATTTTTTAAATTCAGTTAAGGAATTAAAGCAAAGAATTGAAGTCACTCCTGCTGATAATATTAATGCCTTAGGTACACTTTCGGGGACGAATAGTGTCTTTTCTCTTGTTATTATTAATGAAAATACGATCAGGGATGTATTAATGGGAATGAAAGCGAATAAGAGCCCGGGATTTGATAATATAACAACAAAATTTGTTCAGGAATGCTATGAGCAAACTGTACCATATCTTGTGGCAATTTTCAACGAAATGCTGAGTTCAAATACATACCCTGATGTTCTAAAAATCCACAAGGTAGTACCAATACCTAAAATAGTAAATGCAAGAGATGTAAACAATTATAGACCTATAGCTGTTTTATCGACAATAGATAAGATTTTTGAAAAAATAATATATGATAAACTCTATTTGTATTTATTGGAAACAAATTTATTATATACCAATCAATATGGCTTTAGAAGAGGATGTGGGACAGAGGAAGCAGTATTAAATGTTGTCAAATATATTTGTAATGGTTTAGATGATGGGTATTGTGGAGTTGCAGGCATATTTTTTGACTTTACCAAAGCTTTTTATCTCGTCGATCATCAGTTACTGCTTGATAAAATGCCCTATTATGGTATTCGAGGAAGAGAGCTGCAACTGTTCAAAAGTTATTTGTGTAATAGAAAGCAATTTGTTCAGATAGATCAGAAAAAAAGTTTTACTGGTTATGTGGAACATGGGGTTCCCCAGGGAAGTTGCTTAGGTCCGTTATTGTTCTCAATATATATCAATGATATCAAAAACCTACAGCTGAGCGGTAAATTGTTCATGTTTGCGGACGACATCTGTCTTTTTTACCCTTACAAATACGATCTTGTATTAAAAACACATATGGAAAGAGATTCTGCGCTGCTATTTGAATTTGCTAGGATAAACAAGCTTGTGATTAATCCTGATAAAACTAAATTAGTAAGATTTCGACCTAATCCTTCAGCCAGTAATAGCTTTAGTGTATTTGTTGACGGAGAATTAATACAAGAAACCAGTTGTGTAAAATACCTTGGCATTATGCTACAAAGCAACCTTTCTTGGGATTTGCATATTAGCTCTCTGAAAAGTAAAATAGCACCAGCAATTGGAATTTTGTATAAGTTCAAAAACAAGTTAAGTGTTAAATCTAAGTTGATGATTTTTTCGTGTTTAATTCAGTCACACTTAAATTACTTAGTCACTGCTTATGCATACAATAAAAACAACAGATCGCTTAAATCTCTTCAATCGATGCAAAATAAAGCGCTGAAAACTGTGCATAACTTACCAATAAACTATTCTACTACGTTATTGTTTAAAGAAGTATGTAACAAAATCCTCCCAATCAATTGATTGTATAACTACAACATTTTAAAGTATGTTTTCAAATGTATACACAACATTGGTTACCACACAATAACCTTTTTTCAGAACCAGATGAATTTTAATACCAGAAATAGAGTAAATTTGAGAGTGCCAAGATGTAGGTTTGAAAAGTCAAAACAGCGGATTGATTATGTTGGTGGTATCACCTATAATAATCTTCCCACAGATATCAAATCAATCGAACGAATGTCAAATTTTAAGATTTGTTGTAAAAAACATCTTTGTGAGAACGTCGAATCGCTTCTGTTATAGCCTTATTCCAGTAAATTATATTTTGTATTTATTTTTCTCTTTTTCGTAAATATGTTTATTAATAATTTTCACAGTTTACACATTTTACATATTTTTTTTTTTTTTTATTTCTCCTTGAATTATAATGAATAATAGAAACTTTGTTATTGTACATTATCGAAATTAAAATTTGCCAACTTGTCCCAATTATGCCTTTCTGGCGCGGGACACTTAATGCTTATGAATGTAAATAAAATTGTACAATAAATATCACAAATTAAAAAAAAAAAAAAAAAAAGTCAGTGCTTGTACATTGAAAGTACTATTCGGATTAATAAATGTACGTTTGGGTACAACAAATTCACTTTTGGGTACAATCAATTAACTTTTACGTGCAATGTATTGCACTTTAAGGTACAAAAGTTGTATTTATTTGTAAAGTCAACGTACTTACAATGTTGATGCAGTAAATTGTAATTTTTTTTACAATTAACAATGAATTGTCCAATTATTTTACTTTGTGCTACAATAATGTTCTTTTTGATGCAATATTTTTTTTATGTTATCGCATTTGGGTTTTTCTTACCTTTAAAACTACGGTTTTTTCTTACACCTTTTTTTTGTTCCACTCCTATACGCCTATTAACATTAATAACAACATTTCAACGATTTGAAAAATGTAATTTCTATTTCCCCTAATACAAAATTTGTTCGCATCTTCTTACCTGCCAACTCATACTTTCATTGTATTCATATCGCTTTACAAATCATATTCATACTTTTTTATCATACCTCTCCCCGTTTGCAATACAATTGCAAATATCGACATGTTGCATACACACACACACACACTCACACTGATACCGTGTAATACTTACGTATTCCGCTAACTTCTTTGCGTATCATATACACATATTTGATATTGTTGTCAAAATGTGTATCATTCAACTCCCCAAAGTGGCAGTGCAATATTGGTGTCTTTACAAACGTTGGGATGATTTTCTGTAACGAAAGTAAACGAAATCGAATTCAAAATCGCACAAACAAAAAGAAGAATAAAATAAATATTTCATATACTCTCAAGTGATGGCTCACAGAGGCGGAGAGCAAAAATTCCACTCAATACTCGTGATATAACAGGATATTGTGAAGTAGTATTTTACATGCAACCAACCAAGAGCAACAACAACTTCCTGTAAATCATTTGTATACAATATGTATTGTGTGAGTACATATATAAAAGCAGAGTCCTGCTTTCCATATCTCCCTGACATACACACACACACACAGGCACAAGAACATTATCGCATTGCCACTAGTGCACAATTTGGAGAATGCTCACAAGTATCACGGTAAGTGTGTGTGTGTGTGTACATGTGGAGATATATTTGTTTTATGTTTTTATTTTGATATCATATGTATAGAATATTCATTGCAATCATTTTTTATACACCTTTGAGATTTAAATGATTGTCTGCGAATGTATTTGTTTATATTTATTTATGCGAGTGTAAATTGCCACTGTTGTCTGCGTGTGTGCATTTGAGACATTAGTTTCCAAGTTTCTCGCTCGATACACAGCCTCCGCCTTCGTAACGAAGGTGCCGTAATGAATTGATTTGGGATTTACGCTTCCACACGTTGTGAAGAGCGTAAAAAACTCACTACACGAAGAACCAAACGTATGCATAAATATGAAATGTTGAAATGAGGTGTTTTTTTTCCAAGGGGGAGCTTTATTTATGAGTACTACACTAAGTAAGAAGGCAAGAGCTAATTTAAAGGTTTTGCATTAATAATTCTAATTTTTTATGATTGCAAAAAAAAAAAATACAACGCAACAAGCAAAACCTGTAGGGAATTTAGAGAGGTTAATTGAAATATACCCAAAAATATTTAGGCTGCATTCGTGAAGAGGGCTAACCGTGAAGCAGGTTGTTAGAGCGGGGAATAAGGCGGAAAGTATAGGGAGGACAATGTTTTGTTAAATCGCATGTTCATACGGAACTAAAAGATGTATATCAGTTAAAATCACCTTAAAAGCCTTGGTGTATACCAACAAAGTTTTGTATTAAATGAAGTACATAGGTTTGCAAAATATCCCGGCTCAAAATTAAAAATATTTTATACTGCATTAGAATCGGTAGCGGCGTCGAGCAGCCACGTCTCAGGGATTCCGAAATGTCAGAGCATCCTAAATACAGCCCATCTATCTTCACTAGGGTTAACGAATTAAAATTTGGAAACAAAAAATTTAGAATTTTGTCGGTGTCACCCCCCAATATGGACAAGTCATTGCAGAATTTAGGTTCGCCAAAGTTTGAGCACGTTTGGTGTATTCTAACCCTTATGTGAGTGACAGTGTACCCAGGTACCCATTTCATATAAAGTTGAAATATTTTATGGTTGCAGTTGGTTTACAAGGCTCAAACTTTTTGAGAACTCTTAACTTTTAATTGTTGTTATATTTTCATTGGAATGGGTCAATTTTATCTCTTTAGAAGGGCGTGGTACATCTATACCAAAAAGGGATAAAACTGGTATTATCGCCCAGACCAAATGCCTAAAGGTAGAGCTACGAAATTGTATATAGAATTGCTCCCTATAGAATTAGAGAGTAGCCAGATGGGATGTAAAGCGGTACAAGCACTAAGACCAAAGAGATAAACCTACAGTCACATAAATGGGTAGTCCTATAAAGTATTCGTCTTAAAAGCGTTTGAATTTTGTCTGTTTTTCTAAAATTGATAAAAATGTTCATTGTAAGAAAAGGGCGAAGCAAAGCGAGCCGGGAAAGCTAGTATTTAATAAAATTTCTACGACGGTTACTTGAGTTAAATTGTCTTCCATATAAATAATGTATGTTGCTGCAACGATAGCATTATAGAACAATGTTAATGGTCATCTGCTTGTTCTGCGTTTAGTAATATATTCTCTCAAAAGCTTTTCAATATTATGAACGCCTTCTTTAGTTTTGTTGAAATACATTATAATTTCGGGTTTAGCAGTAAAATTTAGTTATGTTGATAATCACAGTATTTCTCTTATTTACGATGATGAAATGATTTTGCATAAGAGGATAGCAAAGGGAGCAAGAGGCAGCATCAAATGCATTACTTCAGATCTAGTACTGCCACACTGATGTCGCCAGATGTAAGACATCGGATGTAGCAGCAGTTCATATATTAATAGCTGCGACACGAGCTGTTCAACTTTACCTGAGAAAAGATAGCCGCAATCAGTAGTCCCTCCCCTACACAAAATCGACGGCAGGTTGGAACGTGGTTTTCTTGTTGACTGAGGTAAGTCCAGTCGTTGCCAGGGTCGCCATAATGACACACAAAACCTTACTGAATAAGAACTCAGTAGATGTTCCATGGCTTGGGCAAAATAACGTAACAATAATAATCTACTGGATAAAGTATTTAGATACGAAAACATTTCAGATTCAGTGATAGTGATGTTGACTTGTCTGGTAATTTGTACCTAAGCCCATTTAAGATGATCGAGAACTTTTAATATAAGCTCGGCGAGTATTGATGTGGCCTATGACTGCAATAACAGGTTTCGGGATCGGATCGATTTAAGATAATCGGGATCTTTTCGAATCGGTCGGTTTGAGGTGATCGAGAACTTTATACTATACTCCCAAAACTGTAGAGGTCAGATATGTCGGATCGTTTCGGTACTCAGGATGTGGTAATTCGGGTACTTTTGTTAATGCGGGTTTGTACCAGCAACTCACTGATGATTCGGGTTCGTCGGTGGTTACGAATAGTATCAGCAGTACGTGGTCAGTCTGGTGATTCGGGTTAATATATGCAATGTATGATTGATGACCTTTCGTTTGTTGTTTAAAAAATTGTGAATATATTGTGAGAAATTTCGCATTAATAGTTAGATGTTAGAGTGTGCCGAAAAGAGGTTAACTTCGAAGTTGTGTTCAATTCTGTTTATCGCCGTTGAATTTTGTTGTAGATAGACTATTAATGACTACCTCTCTTATAGATATCGAGATATTTAGGGCCAAAGTGGGGGTATTTTTGAAAAAAAAAAATAAATTAACAAACCATTTTTAAATTGTATTGCGATGTATAAAATTGCAAGCCGCCATATATTCCAACTATTTAGCATACATCAGGTCGATATCTACAAAATCGAATATTTTCAATGTATCTATCTGTTCCTGAAGTATCAACCGTCAAAAATCGTTTTTTTGACAATAAATATAGCAAAGACTAATGCATCTAAACTTTGATCTCTGTTTGCATCCGAATACACATTGTGCCTTCTTTCTAATGACACCAAAACCATTTCCATTCAATGCTCATATTACTAGTTCGGCTATCTACAACAACAACAAAAATTCAGCGACGATCAACTGAATTGAACACAAAATCGAACTTTGAACTCTTTTCGGCACACTCCAATGTCTAACTATCGATGCGATATTCCGCACAATATCTTCATAATTTTGTAAACAACAAACGAAAGGTGGAGCTCGATATCCATCTTTGCTACTTATAAATTTTTTTTCATCGAAATTCCAAAAAATTCTATATAGGGATCATCCCAGTGTGTCTGGCATTCAGGTTAATCTCAGCAATTCGGGAATATATTGCTGATTCGAGATTGTTGGTAATTCAGCTTCACATTCAAAACTCAGGATCGTGTTGGTGACTCGCGAACTGCAGTAAATCGAATTCTGCAACTTGTGGTTGTATCGATAATTTGGCTTTCTTTGGTAAACCAGTTTGGTATCCGCAACTCAGGATAGTGTTGATGACTCGCGTTCTTCAGAACACCGACTTCTGCAACTTGTAATTGTATTGATTCCGATTTCGCGACCTAATTAAAAATTGTACCCCACGGAATGTGAGTATCAAAATGCTACGGTGCTAATTTATAATACAATGCTTCAGAAACCAGGAGTATCTTCGTGTACCAGACCGAAATCTGTGCAACCGACGAGCCGATATAACCAACCGGAATTGAATTCAACATTCCAAATGTCCGATTCAACAGACCGAAGTCCGATTCAACACATTGAAGTCCGATTCAACTGGCCGAAGTTCAATTCAATAGAACGAAGTCCGATTTAACAGACCGAAGTCCGATTTAAACGACAGTAGTCGAGTTAAACCAATAGAATCTGGGTTTAACCAACAAAAGTTGGTTCAAAGAAGGGCAAGAGATCGGGTAAAGAGCAACTTGGAAATAAACATTGCTGCGGTACCAAGCTAAATGCAAAATGCTGTGGAGTCGTTGGTGGCAGTCGCGTGCATTGCTGAACGCGTCTTTTGATGCGGTCGTGTGATCAATGAAATTGTTTATTGTAATTGAAACAGTATGTTGATTGGGTTGGTTGGTGATATTCAAGAGTAAATGAAGGGCGACTATATTATTGGTGGTTGGAGATTAAAAGGTCATAATTGTGTAGTTAGCGCTAGAACTATATATGTACGGACGACTATCTTCACTTTACAAGGTTGCTGCATTTTTCACTGTCAACAGATTTGAGACAATAGTTAATTTTTATTTACCATGGTGGAGTTCTTGATATCAGTTATTAAAATTATTATATAATATAATATTATATATTATATAATTAATATATAATTATAAAGGTATTTCTGAAGTTAAGTGATTCAATTTTGAGAAACATGATTGAAGGTTTGTAATAAAAATGGTTAATATAAAATAATGAAAATATGACTTAGCATGGTGACATGTATTAATTTCGGACATAAGCCACGTTGTTCTAACTTAAGGGTAAAAATGTTGATAATCATAACGAAATATAAGACAATTCTGTAGAAACTAAAACAACAAACACCCGTATGACACATCTATTTGTAACAAAATTTATTCTTTTAATACAAGAGTTGTATATGACATGTATTAACCCACAGATAATACTGATGGTGAACTCCTACAATTCCAAATGACCTCACACAAAACATGTCCCACTACAACATTAACATTTATTTTACGATTATAACTTTTTGCCTGCATTGCAAAAACGCCGTCTAAAATGAGACCCCAACATTACTAAATAAATATTTCTATTAAGATTTCTATAAACATTTATATGAATTAATTGTTTTTTATTTCTTTCTTTGGTACCATTTCCAAAGGTAACTTACCTTAACTTCAACATAGACTGGGGTCGGTGCTTGTATAGTCTTGCGTTTCTTTTTGCGTCCTTTTCCTTTGCCACTTTTCTTCGAACCTACAAGATGACATAGACATTAGCAAGGCGGCGTTGGTAAAAGCACCAAGAGGACATTTCTTCTTGAAATGAACAAATGAATAGATGAATGAATAGGGCAAAAAAAAAACAACAAAACGAATGAATTAATTTAGTATGTCAACATTATTTACATTGAAATAACGTGTAAAATGTTGGCAATAAGCATGAAAGTATTACAGCCAACTTAAGACACAAAATAGACAAGAACTTTGAAAGGAACAAAACTAGGCGAAAAAAAACTTGTCCCACCATACAAACAGCAAATGGAAAGAAAAGCTGAGACAGTTTCAAAAGAACAACGTTCTTTTTGCTTTGATTTGATAGAATTCAAAGAAAGGAAAAAATAAAATATTGTAAGTAGATGAATATCTTGTAGGGTGTGTTAACTAAGGTGCTTGGGTTTTTTCTCGTTCAACTGGTATTTTCTTTATAATTAATCGATATTTTTAGGAAATAAATTAAAACACAAAAGAACAGCTTCCAAATAATAATTTCAGAAAATAATATATAAGGCTTGAAACATTTTACAATTTAAAATCAATATTTGAAAAAATAATCATGAAATAAAGTTTCTAAACCAAAGCGTGAAAGCACAGTCAACTAAGCAAACTATTAAAAAACGCAAATTTGCTACATAATATGAAATTAATAAAAATATTTCAAAATTTTGATTTAATATTATTAAAAATTTTCGGTTTTCTGTTAATTTTTTTATAGTTGGGTGAATACGAACAAATTTTATTTGTGTTTTGTATATAACACAGTACAATACATGATTTTTTCTGCTCATTGATTTGGCACTCAATTCTGAGAACTGCACGTGAAAGTAGGCCCAAAACGAAGAAGTTCTGCATCATTCGTTTTGTTAAGTTACATGCCATAAACATTTAAGTTAGTAAGTATTGTATAGGGGATTTTGTCACGTTTTAGGCTTTTTCATGACCCCAGATTTAACCATTGTAGTTAAGTTGTAACGAATGTCATTTTCATAAAATTTAATCACTCCAAACTTGGCCCGGATTCACATTTAAAAAATCAGCAGTGGAAATAATTGAAACTGAGTGAATCATTACAATTTAAACTCGCACTCGTACTCGTACAACGAACATAAGAGCGTAACTAGTACTTAGATAGTACTCGTATTTGCTAGTCCGTTTGTCCTTCTTATTTGAATGTCTTATTACTATTTGCTGGCAGTGTATTTAAATGAAAAGTAATTTATATTAAAATTAAAAGGTTTCAACTGAAATGTCACTGCGTTTAACTTGGCAATACGAACTAACCATGAAATAAAACACAGGAGGCCAAATGCTCCTTGCATACAGTAAATGAAACTAAGTATCAACTTAGGTCTACGTAAATTTATGCACAATCCTATACATTTATCTATCCAATCAAGCAACCATTATGGAGGGAGTATAACACTACAGGGAATGGAACGGTGCTGATGACTATGACTACGGAGTAGGCCTTGGATTTGCTTATCGCAAGAATGAATCAGCGCTGAGAAACACTTTTATGGTTACAAAGTAAGCGTTAATAGAAAAACTTTCGAATTAATGTCGTCATGGTTTTCTTTTTTTGAGAATCGTCAAAATCATGTCGTCCCTTGCCATTGTTTTGGCGAGTCCTTTCTGTCTGCTACTGCCACTACATAGTTGTTTGTGCCACAAACTAGATAAGTTCTGGAGTTCGCCTCTTCGTTGGTTTTTTTTTTTGTTGTTTGCTATTTTTGGCATTCAAGAATCCTTAACAGTAATAGTTGAGTGCATTTGTGAAAACTGTATTGTGGTGCATGAATGAATCCTGACATAAAATTTCATTTAAATGCAACCGAATCATTCTGCAGATGTGATATCCTTTGTGTGTGTGTGCGTGGCATTGGTGGGTGGGAAGTAGGTTACAATTAGGTTTTTTTGTGAGATTATCGTTTGTGTATTGTATAGACAAAGAGGGTGGTTAAGGGGGAATTATTAAAATATACGTTTTAAATCCTTTAACGGCTGGTAAACTATGTTTTTTAGTCGGTGTGCCCATAATTGAATGTCCATGCATTTCCAAATGGGGCTAGTTAGCATAATTTGGGAAAGCATGGAAATTCGGGTCTAAAGTAAACATTCACACATGTCAAACATTTAGACATATTTGCCAAATGTCTAGAGAATAAATGATAACACAGTGCGACAAAAAAAATAACTGGAAAAACAAAACGTACTAGTTTTCTGGTGGGTGCTGCAGAGTACAACAAGAAACAGTTTTTACAATTTACCAAACTTTTTTTTGAGTAACGTTCGTACATTAACGATCTTATAAGCCCCATGGACCGATTTTAAGCGCATTTGGAAAAGGAAAAAGGCAAATGTCTAGGGAATATATAATAACGCAGTGCGACAAAAATAATATGTGAAAAATCATAATAATCATATGCATACGTTCGTACCTTAACGCACTTATAAACCCGGATTTGGAAAGGAAAGACACTGTTATTATTATGTTCCAACAAAATATATACAATACATTTTTTTAAACATTTACTAATTCAATTTTTCTGATCGTTATTCATTGTAATACCTTTTACAGCTGCCACGCAGAACGGCACTTATTTGGATTTGGATTCATAGGCAGCATGAGATTTCGACATATGGTCTCCTCCCGCTATAAACCTTTAAACCTGTAGACCGAATAGCCACTATCCACATCTAGGCGAAATATTTTTATATCACGCTGACATGTGTACAAGCCCCGATGGAAAACAAAGTCGAGGACACTAAAGACACAATCTATGAGCGCCTGTAAGTAATATATTATCGCTGCCCTGTCAAAGACATTAAAATTGTTTTGGGAGCTTTTAATACTAGATAACGTGTTCAGACTGGTAAGCTTCACGTCGGAAAGAAACATGGTACTGAATTTAACCAGATTTCCGCATTATGATATCCACAAGGCAACCTGTGTATCCCCTGGTCAAAAGACAAGCAACCCGACTGAGTACGTTGTAATCGATGAAAGGCATGTGGACGTGCGTGTGATGCGCGATGCATATGTTGACTCGGATCACCACCAAACAACCAAGTTACGCACGCGACTTAGTAGTGCAAAAAACGCTCGCAACCAAACGCAAAGGACCCTAGACATCACAATGCTGTAGCCCACCGACATAGCCAATGCCCACTTTAACCAGCTCTCTCAATTACTGTAAACAAAACACCCTAATTCGAATATTCCCGACACAACGTGTCAGGATATAATGATTTATATGACCAATGCCGCAACAACCGCACCAGGTTATGAAAAACCATGACACTGTCGGAGTTGAATACCAGAGGGTCACAGCCAGCTCTTCTGGCATAACATCAGCCACTTTTGTGGCGACCCAGTCAGTTAAAGTTTCTCATTTGGCAGCACCTGAAAAGCTGAAAAAAACCTGACAAACCCTAGTACGATGAGGAATGTTTCGCAATGTCCAAGGAAATGGATGCTGCATACAAGGTAAAACTGAAGCCAATGGTAACGCGTGCGGTGACGAAACGATATAATGAGAAGAGGAGGGACATGAACCGCTTCTTCAGGCGGAAAAAGCGTCTATGGAAGAAGGTGAAGCCTACCAACAGGTAAAAAGCAAAGGTTTTAGGAACAGAAATCCCCTCCTGTAAGGACAGCGATAGAAATCTGGTCACGGATACGCTGAGTATGCTGCTAATATGAAGGAATCTCTTGCGTACTCTTCTCGTTCTCGAAGGTAGCATAAGTGACGAAATCACGTAAATCATCGACGACGGAGTAGATTGTCCGCCACCGAGCCCAAACGAGATCAACACGACAATTACACGGCTAAAAACCAATAAATGATTGGGAAACAATGGACTACCGGTAGAGCTTTTTAAGGCCGGTGGCGATGAGCTGATAACGTACATGTAGCAGCTCATAAACACGATTTGGAATAGGTTATATTAATTTTGCAGCTGCTTTTAGTATAGCTTACATGGGTCCTAAGGTTGGACCTGTGGTGATATCGTTTCCAAATGTTCGCCCTTAAGCCATTTCGATGACCTTGGTCATCATATCTCTTCTTCTTCTTATTTACAGAAACAACAGAAATTTATCTATCAGTAGCAGCTCTGTAGATAGTTCGTCACACCAAGCTTAGATAATAGCTCTACACCTGGTCTATCCATCGGAGTTTTGGTCGCCCCTCCTGCGCCGCCCATCGAGTTTATTTCCAGCGCATTCGGTCTATTAAACACGCTTGACTACATCGATGTCGTTGTACAGCTCATACAGCTCGATTCATTCGACCTCGGTACTCGCCGTTTACGATAATGTGTAAATATTTTGCGTAGTATTTTTCTCCCGAAAACTCCACTAATAAATTGATTCGCTTGCGTCATTACCCAGTATTCTGGGGTGTAGAGTCAGACAGGCAGGATTGGAGCCCATGTGAGCCCACTCTGTTTCTTGAAGTGGTGTACATGTTCTCCAGGGTTCTGATTGCCGCTTTACTATTAGTAAGTATATGAAAACTGCCGCCTAATATCCCACGATACTGAATTTTCTTTATGGCTATTCTAATGACCGCTTATTTGGCCTATGCTACTGGCTAAAGGAACACATTCCCAATGATTGGATTCTAAGTATTATATGTCCTGAGCTTAAGAACAATAATCCAAGTGTGTTTTTTACCCATCGCCCACAAGGTCCTGTCTAGATTAAAATCCATGCTAGCGAACCTCGTTGGACCTTATCAGTGAGGCTTTAGACCGACCAGATATTTAATCCACAACAATTCCTGGAGAAGACCCAACTAATTTGCACCATCTGATTACACTATGACACAAATTCAAACTTTTTAAAAAACACCCGAACGTGACTATATAGGTTCAATAGTACAACCGCAGCTGAGTAAAACCCTGGCTCAGTTTGGCTAGATTGGCTACCAACATTTTTTTTGGCCCTCGTAACTTTTTGAAATCCCTTGGATCCCTTGAAAAAAGGTGACATCAGTTTTTGGCCAACAGTTTGTACAGTTTTTAATCTAGCTCTTTCGCTTCTAAGCAAAGTTGTAGCTTATAGTCCGATTAATATCCAATGGTCCTTTGAGGGGATTTTTTATTTTTATCAGATATATACCGTTATTAGTAAGTAGACAACATCGCAAATAATACAAATTTTTAACGAAATTCGAAAAAATGCCATGTAAGGAACACCCTAATGCTTTTTGTGAACAATTAAAGGGGTGGAGTATTCCGATCATATTGGTTGTTTACAGAAGTTGTTCAGTTATACAATAAGTGCGTTTTTGGTTAAGATAGCAAGTAAAAACATTGCCCAATGGCCCAAAACTCCTAAAAAACTGATTTGTTTAAAATATATAGTGTGTCTCGAGAGCTATTTAATATCCCTAGACTTGTTCAGATTGCATAAGTTTGTTCACTGAATAGAGTATGCAAAAAATCTGGACTCCCTACGACTTATATTCAAAATAGTGAAAAAATTATAATTTTTTTCGAAGTTTTTTGAAAAAAAAAACGAGGGAAGTCTAATTTTTTGGGAAATTGTATTATATCAATTTCTTAAGCGGACTATAAGCTACAACTTTGCTTAAGAAGCGAATGAGCTAGATTAAAAACTGTACAAACTGTTGGCCAAAAACTGATGTCACCTTTTTTCAAAGGATCCAAGGGATTTCAAAAAGTTACGAGGGCCAAAAAAACATTTTGGTAGCCAATCTAGCCAAACTGAGCTGGGGTTTTACTCAGCTCCGGTTGTATTATCAAACCTATATAGTCACGTTCGGGTGTTTTTTTCATTGTTGCACTGTGTTATCGATTACAAAGCTGCATTGGACAGTCCGATACGACAGAAACTATTAGATGATTTTATACATTCGTATTGTTTTTTGGTGACGTATTCCTAAACTTATGTTAAATCTTTAAACTCCAAAAAAATAGTCTTTTTATGGAAATAAATAATAATACAAAGTTTTCGAAAAGCTTTGTTCTTTTTCCAATGATTTTGTTGGGGAAAATCGCTTCGAGGCGATTAAAGCCTGATTTTTGAAACGTAGTTTGTTTAAATATTAATAAAAATTAATACAATTTAAAAAAAATAATTTGTTAATAAAAAAAAACAAAATGTTTTCCTAGAGAAACTGGAAGTAATTTTTTTTTTGTCGAAATTTGTGATATCACTAAGATATGCAACTTACATATTTAATACAAAACGCATGACACTCTTCTACAATGGAACAATTAATTACATTATTATTAAGCACATACACAAATTTTAAAAATTCTCTCACACAAATAAAAAACAAATAATTTGCCATCACAGATATGTCGGTAAATTGAAAGAAGAATTATATTGCCATAATTTTCCACTTATCAACATTTACCATCAAGCCTTTTTCAAAAGTTTTTCTCAATTGACATTTTTCGAGAAATACTTTTCTCATTAAAATTGCAATAGCTTTCAACCAACCTTTCATTTGTTCCATTTGCCCACTCCACAATGGGTTAATGTGTGAAATTTGTAAAATGGTTATAAATGTAGACATTCATTTCTATATCCGCTTGTGCATTAATGAGGTTTTTAAATATTAATGAATTACGCACGCACACACTTAGTACAAATGCGACTGCTAAGAAGATGAACAAAAACAAAAAAAAAAAAATAATTCCATGAAATGGAAAAGTTTCACAATTAAAAGAAATCATATAAAACTGAAGAAAGACAACAGACTAGAGTGCACAAGACAAAAGCAGAGAAACACACAGAATTAAGGCAAGGAACCAAAGGAAAAAAGAAAACTCAACAAAAGAGTTGCAAGTTCTATAAATCATTTCTTATCCCTTGCAAGCAATCAACAGCGACAGACACAATGTCAAAGAAAAATTTTCGGATTGCTAAAAATTCATATAAATCTAAATAAAAAATGAATAAAATGGAGAAATGAATAAAGTAAGAAAGAACAATTCGAAATGGTAACGAAGTGCTGACAATTTCAATTAAAACTTAAAATACACAAATCAAAATTTTTGCATTACGAGTGGCAGAATCTGACTGGCTATCCTTGTTGAGGATAGCATGCCAGAAAAAATGGATTATAATTACCAATTTCATCTTCGTCATCGCTGGCTGTGTAGCAGAAATAAGTGTGTGACAATTGTGAGTGTTTGTTGAGACAAAGGATTGACATTAGCTTGACACTTACCCGATAATGCTGAACTTTTGACACTTTCAGCTCCTATGTCTTCACCGGCACTTTCAATGCCGGTGTCAACGCCACCATCCAGATCATCTCCTCCGCCTCGTTCTCGGTCGGAGTCTTTGCCTTTAGCAGCTGCGATCATAAAATAATAATAATAGGGCGATTGTTAATGAAACCACAGATTCTTGCCTTTGTCAGTCCGGCCCCCCTCCCATTCAACTTCTTGACCACCCTTGGCCCTTTTTGCGGTCTTGGCCCCTGGTTTTTCTTTAACTGTCTTGTTGTCCTTTGACTTGCTTTGTTTATTTTTTGCTTCGTCTTTGCCGGCTTTTCCCTTACCGCCCTTTTCTTTAGCCTTTGCACCCCCTTTGGCATCTTTACCACCTTTGCCCTCTTTAGGCTTACCTTTGGCTTCCTTAGCACCTGGCTTAGCTTCTTTTCCCCCTGCTGGTGCTCCTCCTTTTTTGCCCTTCTTGCCTTTTTTGTCCTTTTTCTCTGGTTCTGAGGGTAGTTCTGGTGCAACTGTAAAGAAATGAGGGAAGATATTTACGGCGTTAATGAGTGTTATAATTAAATTATATTTCATTGACTAAAGCGGCTCAGCATGTGATGCGAGTAATACGTTGTATTAATTGATTTGTGAGTAATTTATTAGCCTGTTATTGGAAACTAAAATATAATATTGTGACCGAGGACAGAAAATAATATAGTATTGAGAGATTTTACGATGAAAAAAAAATCAAAGTGAAGGATGTCTGCTAAAATTATTTTAAATACACCTTGGTAATTAAAAGGAAAACCCGAATAAAATTGAAGCAAAGTATGTTTCATGAAATTTAGGAATTGGGAGCCCAAGGACAAAAAATAGACTATTGTCTTCATCTTGGTCCCCAAACATCGGAATAGTAGGTCAAAGTTGGCCTCGGGGTCCAGGGGATCCTGGGGTTGTCAACAAATGAGCTCCTTGGATTCTTTGATGACCGCCTTTGTGCTCAAATAGAAGATGTTTTCAAGACCAATCAAACGGTGGGCCGAGTTAGAGCCACATAGAGGGTCATCATAGAACTCAAGGGACGCCTTTTGACCCTCCCTAGGACTCTAGCGCAAACTTGGCGTTTTTGGGCGTATTTGGTGGGGCGTGGCATTTACGATCAGTACTCGTCTCTTGATTTCCAGGCCAATACACTCTTCTTAGTTGTTAAAACAAATTACTTGGTTTTGTCATCATTTATCACCAGACTCACTTTTGGCGACTGTTTCTCAATGCCAACGAAAGAGGGCCTTCTCCGGGAGGCCTCGCCCCTACGGACCTGAGAGAACCTTTAATGGTAGCAAAGATACACCTCTTTATGAGCTCCGACCAAGGAGTCTAAAAATATTGCTACAGGAAGTCATGTTGGCCTAGGGCGATTTGCCCTAGGCAAGCCGCCTGCCGGTTCGTTTGGGTAAGGAACAGTTTTTGGTGTGACACGATGCTCGATGTTCGAGAGAAATGAAGCTGGGTATCTCTTTATACCATACGAGACTTGCATCTATCATTGTTCATCTCTATATCCTTTTGGCTGAATGTGGCATTGCATTCTGAGCGTCTTTGCGACGGATAGCACCAAACCTCTAGCAAGGGTGTAACAGCGGTTGCAGGAACACTATTACGTTGTTACGGCCTTTTCCTTCATGAAGAGAAAGACTATAATTTGTTCGAGATTCCCTGAGCTCTTCCTATTAAGTCGGACAGTAACTCATTCTGTTCACGTTTGTGTATTGTTCAAAATGTGTAACTAGAGGTTTTTTGAGGATGCCAGCCAGATGGGGTACCAAAGGTACGTAGCAGAAGGTGGTAACAGCGGTCAGCCGGTTGGTGAGCTGTGCAACTAGCTGAAGGTGACGAAGTGTGTTGTACTCAATGGGTCTCCAACTCTCTCTGGGTTCGAGTTAGACGTCTGTTTGATGAATAGGCTCAACCGAATACTAATATTTTCGATAATATTTTCGATGTTGGGTGTGGGGATATGTCACTTCTTTTCTTAAATATTGACCAAATATACTATAAGAAGTTAATGCTTAACTATGTTAAGTTTATGCGGTTTGTGCACCCAGTAAAACAAAACAAAAAAGCAGTATTTTCTTTTAAATCTCTCTCTTCCACGTGTAACATACGATCCACATTGTCCCTACAGTTTGCTCGAGCCTATGGAACCTAATTTTCGCGAGCAAGTTGGTGTCTCTATATAATATGGTTTTACTGCGGTATTCTGATAGTTGGATGTGTGACCGGTCTTAAGGGGAACTTCGGTTCCTAGCTGATGGCGGCGTGGTGCACAATTGTAGTATGCAAATGTGTTTGAGGATGGAATGGTTTCTGCCCAAATTACTAAATAATATGATATAATAACATGAAGTATGAGAGGCGTACGTTACTTTTAGCCACTCTTATTCATTTGTTGTCAGTAATTTTCCACTGAAATGAAAATATTGTTATGAATTGTTTAACTCGCTTACAGGATAAAAGCTTGTATATCAAATTTCAGCTCAATAGCCCTTAAATAACGGTCGTATTTGCAGGGGTAGACAGGGTCCATAAAAATTTTAGCTCGATAGCTCCTAAACTACTGCTTTAATCGAGCGGACAGACAGACAGCCACCCACAAAAAGATGCTGTTGTATGGGACCGGCCGTAACATAGTAGTTAGAACACGCGACTACCATGCGGGAGATCACAGGTTCAACTCCTTGCTCCAGTCATCTTAAAGAAAAATTTTCTTTCATTGTTGGCTCCCTTCGAATGTTCGCAGTGTTAGTGTCGAGTAAATCAGCATGTCGTCGATAAACAAGTAGGTGCCGTTAGTTGTGAATCTAAAAATATAAAGCGTGTTAATTCACAACAACGCGAGAAGCTATCCCATACCTTTTTCGTGGGGTGTGAAGAATAATTAAGTTTTTCGTTTTTAAGTATAGAAGGTGGGAGTGGTATTTGTTCCTTCTTGCTTATCTTAGAAAATAACGTCCGCTTAGAGGATAGAAGCTCACATACCAAATTTTTGCTCGATAGCTCGTAAATACGGCTGCAATCGAAGGGACATACCCCCAAAAAGGTGCAATTTGCACGGGAGGTGGTTAAGTGGATTTTGACCGATCTTTAGAACTCAACTCAATTTTAGAACTCAACCTCCGTCAAGAGGATAGAAGCTTAAATACAAAATTTCAGGTCGATATTTCTAATTAATTGCGCGGACAGCTAGACGGACACCCCTAAAATGAGAGGAGGGAGTAGTTTTTGTCCTATATTGCTCATCTTGGAACTTAACCTCCCCATAGAGTTACATAGCTAATTTCAGCCCGATATTTCTTAAACTACGTGTGTAATCTCGTTGACAGATAGACGGTCAACCCCAAAAAGGGAGAGTTTGTGTGAGAGGTGACAGTAGTTTTGCCCGTTATTGTTCCTCTTAGAACTTTACCTCCGCTTAGAGGTTAGAAGCTAGAATGTCAACGTTTCAGCTCAATAGCTCTTAACCCTTATGTAAGTGACAGGGTACCCGGGTACCCTTTTAATTTTCAAGTTAATATATTTAATGGATGCAGATGGTTTACAAAACTCAAACATTTTGACAACTCTTAACTTTAAATTGTTTCTATATTTTTACTGGATTTTCTTTTAACACCTTTAAGAGAGTGGCAGGGGTATTTGGATATTTTTTTCATCGTACTGTACATTAAACCGATATAAAAAAGCCACAAAACATAAAAACATTGTTTTATATCGATTTTACATACAGTACGATGAGAAAAATATCCAAATTTCATACAATTTGTATGTGGGTACCCGGATACCCCTATCACTCTGAAGAAGGTGTTTTTTGTCACTCACATAAGGGTTAAACTACTGATCTCAATGACAGGCGCCCCATAAACAGGCAGTTTGTAAGGAATGTGGCATCTTAGAACTTAACCTCCACTTGGAGGATAGAATCATGAATACAAAATTTTATAACATTAGCGAGTAGTTTTTGTCCAATATTGCTCATATTAGAGGAGAGAAGTGTGCATAACAAATTTCAGCTCGATGGGAGACAGACGTAGGGGCGGACTCTTAAAATCGACTAAGAATGTACTTTGCTACAAAATGGAAGAAATCACAAATAAAATTCTATCAAAAAATTTTATTAAGCTTAAAAAACTTAAAGATTTCATCATTATGTTTTCACTTTAAAGGCGTACGAATGTGGAGTTCGTGATTCTTAAAATGCTCATATTCTTAGCATTGAAATCATATTGTTCAATGGAGCTTGCAGTGATTTAAAATATATTTCCGTTATCTACGCAATGCAATGCAGTCAGAGAAACATGACACAAATCTTAAGATTTAAGAAAACATTACCTAGTTTATCAGTTTCATTCGGTGTGAATGAATAACATTCTTACTACATTATTAAATATTTAACTACAATTTGCTATGTAGAATACATATAGCAGTGAACTTATTGTTATTAAAATCACTAAACCGTTGAAATCATCATTCCATGAAACATGTATTTTAATTAAAAGTCTTCATATCCTTCCACATGTAATTTTTGGCAATACTATTGTAATCTTTAGTGTTTGTAATTTTTCTACACTGTCCGCGTACACTCAAATGTAAGTAAATTGTGGACAATCCTTCCTTTGTGCGAAGTGGCAAATGCGGCATTGCACGTAGGAACACATTTGGCTACAGTTTGAATTTGCTACATAGGGAGCAAGGACAGTAGAAGCTGCGAAAAAACGGATGCAGTATGTAATTTCAGTTTTGTCCCATAATCCACCGGAGAAGAATTCTTTGTACAATGTCACAGGAACATTTGTTGTCCCACTCTTGTAATGGCAATGATTTTGTTTAATAGAGCTACCACGGAAATAGCAAGTGTTTTGTCACACCGGATCCAACACACAGCATCCTTCCAGTCACCGTACACTGAGTGAGCGAAAAGCGCAACTTTAACTTCCAACTTTTGGTAGCGAAATAAAAAAGAAGCCTCCAACAAAAAGGATGTTAAAAATGCCTCTTGTTTCTCCTTTTTGCCGGAGTTTTTCCTTTGTCATGTGAGTTTAAAGCTTAGAAAAAAAGGCGACAATACGATGTATGTGAAAACGATTACGAGGCTTGAGTGGATGGTAAGGGACAACTTTGGAAGTTTTTTAAAATTCTAAACTTTTAAATAAAACTTTATAGGTATTTTCTTATGTGTTTAGTAAATGTGGTGAAAAATTCACTTCTATGACTTCAAAGAGAAGAAAAATGTGCTAAGGTAATTAGATATTTTGAATTCTCTATCATTACCCTTTGCATTCATATAAACAAGATTTTACAACAAGAAACCTCTTTTCTCTTTGCGCCCTATGAATGAGACATGGAACAGGCTCTTCTAATTGGATGAGTTAACACGCTTCTAATTTAAGACTCACACAGATAGACATACATATAACGACAATTCTGACAATTCAGCCTCTTGGAGCAGCTTTTACCAGACATGGCGTTTAACGCTACTATCCAGAAGTTTCTATCGACTACATCGAAGAGACAGCCGACCAAAGAAACGTAGAAGTCTATGACAGGGTTCGAACCCACATGACCCGCAAGATGGTCAAGTAACCATCAAGCCAAGGTCGGCCCTGAAAAATAAGACACACCTTATTTAAAAAACATAATAGGCGACACATATTTTGGACATTTTTAAAACAATTGCTTAGTAATTTTTTCGCAACATAATTCATTTCCTCAATGGCCTGCCACCAATCCTCGTATGTAAATTTTATATTTATATGTACAAAACTAGTTCCGTACATTGTTTGCATTTTCTGTTTATCCGTTCGTGTGACGGAAAGAAACAAAACAAAAACAACCTAAAAAAAATCCAACGAAACTTAAAACAAAATATAAAAACAGAAAAAATGTCCTTTAAAACCACAACCACTTCATCAGAAGCATCACTTGAGAGACCAAAAGGACTGAGACTGAAGAGATGGAACTCAAACAAAGCCTGCAACATGATGTTTTGTTCTGTGCGTCTCTCTCTCTTCCCTAAACTCTTAAAGCCGTGGCATCAATGTCAACTCAACGCCAGTTCGAATAGTCTCGAAAAAGTTTCTATTCCTTACTTTAGACACTGTCGTTTCATTGTGCTTCACTCCTCCCACGCACATACTCTAAATCCACATCCTTTAAGCAGAAGCGAGAGACGGAGATAGAGAGGAGAACTGTGATCAAATGAAGGTGCTGTCATGTTTCCATGGACGTATATAGAACTAAACGCACCCACATTAGACTCGCAACATCTACCGGACGGACTGCCTGCATCATGGAATATTTGTCAGGGAGTGAGTCCTTATTTGCGTTGAAGGAATGGCGCTTAACTGTTGGCTTTATCTTTTCGTTGAAGTGCTTAAACTATAAACAGGATTTGTGTTTAGAAAAAACATGGCTGTAATGGATGGACAGCTGCAAAATACAAACAAACTAAAAAAAAACAAAAACGTCGGATGAATGTTTTTGAAAGAGATGTAAATTAAATTTGACCACAAAATCGTGTAATAATAGTGGAGACACGGAGTGGACAGTGAACCTATCGATATTTTCTAGTAGTTGGGAGAGAGCAACGAAATGGAAGACGAAGATTACGGTTAGTATATAAAATGTTAAATTTTTTGGGTTAAAATGTGTAATAAAGTTAAATTGTAGATTTGACTATTTCTAGGGGATCGGTTTTTGGATAATAAAAAAAGATAGCATTGTAACTATCTTAGGCTATGCCGTGGTAGACCCTAGAACACCTGGAGACAAACGATATTCCAAGGGCTGGAACAATGCAATCTTACATGGAAGACGCTAAAATAACAGCAGCAAATCGAGTAAGATGGAGAAGCTTTGTGGAAGCCATATTATCCCAAGAAGGGTAAAGGGGAAAAAATTATTGAAATTCAGATACCTTTTATGATTTTTAAAAATGGTGATAAAACTGATTATTTGGACTACAACTATATTTTTGTAAACTTTATGCCGCAAAAAGTGGAGTTTATATGTGAGGCGGACGTTACTTTTAGCCTTTTTCATTCATTTCTCATAATTTTTCACTGAAATGCCAAATACTGAGTGTGAATTGTTTTAATTCCGTTTAGAGGATAGAAGCTTGTATACCAAATTTCAGCTCGATAGCTCTTAAACTACGACTGTAATCGGGCCACAGACAAAAGGACACCACCCAAAGGGTAAGTTTGTGTGGGGGGTGGAATTAGTTTTTCTACGATCTCGCTTTTCTTAGAAACTAACCTCCCCATTGAGGATTTAAGCTTCCATATCAAATTTTAGTTCGATATTTTGTAATCTACGGTTGTAACCGCTGGGACAGATTGAAGGACACCTCCAAAAATGGGTGGAAGATGGGAGTAGATTTTGTCTAATCTTGATTATCTTAGAACTTAACCTTAGTTTAGGAAATAGAAGCTTGCATAGAAATTGAAGCTTTGATGATAGAAGCTTGCATTCCAAACTTTAACTCGATATCTGATAAACTCCCACTGCACTTGCAGGAATTGATAGACATACAGGCGGACATCTTTATATCGACTTGTATGCTCGGCATCGAATTCGGTGCTGGTCATTTATATAAATATATATAATAGCGTTTCCGGCTTCAACCGTACATATAATTAATCTTCTTAAGAATTTAAGCAATACAGGTAAAATGCAAACTCTTCATAAGACAAACGAACACCGCAATTTATGTGATTGTAGCTTTAGCCCATTGGTCTGGGTGATTTTACCGCTTAAGTCTCTTTATACCCTCAGCCTACGGGTATGAGGGTATATATATATATGTATATATTTGATACGACCCAAAAGTGTAACATTTAGAAGGAGTCACTTTAGACCCTAGGCTTGTTTGAACCAAATTCGATTCATGAGTTTTTAAGTCCTTTGAGTCATGTGCGTCTGTCTGTCTGGCTGGTAAACATGATAACTCTCGAAAGACGCTACCAAATATTTTGAAATTTTGCACGAATTAATATTTCCCCATACTTACGGTATTGAAAATGGACTACATGGCCCCGACCCTTCTAGTACCTCCCTTACAAATACATCATTAACTTTTGAATTCGAATAATAATATCAATACACCCAACGCGATGGTACCAAAATACTGTATTTAGTAAAGCTATAACAGTATAAAGTTTTGGAAAAAAAATTGGAAATTTTGCCACACCCCTTCTGGTACCTCCCATACCCATCAGCTACCGCCCACTATAGAAACGTTAATATTATCAATAGATCCTACGCGATCGCGTCCAAATTCTGGATTTAGTAAAGCTCAAGCAGCATAAAGTTTTGGAAAACAAATTGGAAGTTTAGCCACGCCCCTTTTGGTACCTCCCATACAAATATCCCATTCCGTCCACTTTAGAGATAGATTAGTAATATCAATTTAACCAAAGTGAATGTGCCCAAATTTTGTATTTAGTAAATCTAAATCAGGTTTAAAATTTTTCGGAAAAAACTGTAAGTCTTGCCACGCCCCTACTGGTACCTCCCATACAAATGTGCCACATCGCCCACTTTGGAAATTTTTTGTTTTACTACGGGTGAGGGTGTATGTAAGTCGATTTTTCGGACTAAAACTTTCCAACAGGTTTTATTCTTTAAAGAAGGAATTTAAAAAAAATCATACGTAACGCACAACAATTAACTGAGGGGTACTCCCTCTTATCTAAAGGAAGCATGTCCATATACGATTACAGGTTTAGCCGTTTTGTTTGGGTGATGTTACCACTTGTATTCCTTTTCGGAGATACGAATTTCGAAAAATCTGTTATTAGCTGACGTTCATTCTTAATTGAAACAACCAGCCCAAACTTCATTATCCAATTCACCCAATCAGTTAGTCAACAAATTTAAATATATAGAATAAAATAATTGCATTACAATCGTTTTATTAGTATGACCAACCGGCCTATTTCACAGCTTGATGTAATCCTCCTTGAACCATTTATATTGTAGCAAATCTGATCTTCGTACCATTTAATGGCTCGTTAGATATGACCGACTGAAATTTTGGTTTGTGCCATGCCCATTTGTCTAATTATGTTCAAGTATAGCCTTTGATAGAGGCCCCACGGATAGTACCATACTGTGAAAATTTCATTGCAATCGGTCAATTTATTTTTCGGATATAACGATTTTTTCAATAGGGGCGTGGCACCGCCTATTTCCCAGCGAGACAATACTCCTCGTATCTGTAACATATGTAACAAATCTTATTGTCATACCCCTAATGGCTCGTGAGATATGACCGCACATCACAAAAAATGCAATTGGTCCTTTTTTTTGGCCGATATAACGATTTTTTTAGAAGGGGCGTGGCATCGGCCTCATTTCAATAATGAAGTATTTTTTCTTGTACGATCGACATACGTACCTATAACGGTTTATTAGATACATTTCATTTCAATATTCAAGCTGTATGGGGTGGTGCCACGCCCATTTTAATTCCTTGCAATCCGAATTTCCAATAACCTTTTCTTAGTGCGCGCTTAAGGCATAATTGAAAACCACATTCTCAAAATTTGCTTAAAAATCAAATATACACCGCATCTTTTTACGAATAAGGTTGTTAATCTTTAAAATATATTTTTCCTTAGCATCCTTTAAGCGATAAGGTAGAGCTTTTCGCATTTAAATTTCAAATGAGCACTACAATTGAAAAACGGAAGAAGGCCTTGAAAACGTCAGCTTTTACCAGTTGACTAGAGTACTCGGAAGTTGCTGTCTTCAATATCGTAGGGACGTCGTTCGATTTCGAGCGATATGACAAGGCTTGAACCTAGGTATCCCCAATGACTGTATAATTTTCTCACCATCATTCTCCATTGCATTTAAAAGAAACAAATGTAGAAATGTATTGTTTCATGATAAATAATAACCACTAAATTAGAAATTAATTTATTGCGGAGAAATACGAATATACCCCCAATTTGTTTTAAAAAATATAAATAAAATACAATTAATAAAAATAAAATACTAAAGCTAGCCTAAGACCGCGTCACACCACACAAAGAATGGCTACGTATCCTTTACAGCTTTAACACTATCAACAAATATTGATATCAATCTTAAATCTTTTTGCCAAATAGTTAATGTCTTCTTATATATGAACGTGTAATCTTAGCTCTTGACTATGTTTTCATATCTTAGAAATCATTTCCTAATGACAACATAATTTTCTCAAGTGCATACTATTTAAATTGGATTTTTCCAATTGTTGCCACACAAAACAAACAAATGGAAATGTTTTAACAATCATTCATTCATTCGTTCATTCATTCAACAATGACAATTTCGAATTGATTTATCAACACTATTACTGCCGGTAAACACTTTGGGTGATCATCAACGAATATAATTAATATCAATTACATTTGCAAAACGAGAAACAACAACAAAATCCATTTTTATCTAAATCATTTTTAGCTCAAGTGGTTGAAACACTTGAAGCAACTTTCAACCATTGGCATTTCGAAACGAAATCGAAGAAACGAATTATAAAGCGATGACGATGCTTATGGTGCTGACTATAATGACGATGACAATAATGATGATGATGACGATGGTGCCGATGATGATTACACAGGAGACAAAAACAAAATGGAACGTAATCGAGAGCAGCATTTTCTAAATAATTCAATATTTACTTATAAATTCAATTAAGTTTTCTTTAGTACTCCTAACGAGCGGTGGAGAAAAACATCTTATGTTATCCAATACCAGCACGCTGAGCTAGAGAGTACTCATGGTGGAAAGTGAATAAAATCATCATCATCATCGTCGGCGTCGTGATGATGATGGTAAACTTACCCTCCTCCAATACTGTGATCTCCTCCTCGACCAACTTGTCGTAGAAAGTGCGCCAGATAAAAAGAATGATTTTATTGATATCCTCGTTTTTGGTGTATTTGTCCTCGAGGAAGCTCTTGAATTCATTCATATTATCATAGATAACAGCATTGACAAATTCTGCTTCATATACACCCAACATATTGGAAATGGTGCACTTAAGCCATAAAATACGATTATCATCCATGATGGGTCCGTCCGTTTGTCTCACTCGTTTGCTTGATGTGTGATGCGGGCGGGTACTGCAATACTGCACTAGGAAAGGTGTCCTATATCCTCTCTAGAGTTTCGTTGCCGCTACTTTAGATACTTGTGTTATTGTTAGGGCCACCGGAATGAGAATGAGAATGATGATGACGACGACGATGACGATAACGACGTCACCGTTGATACTGATGCTGATAATGGTTGTAGTGATGGCGAGCGAGTGTAGTGTAGCAGCAGATATCACTGGTGTCACTGGCAAAGGATGTTGGTCAGGTGATGCTGCCGTTCCTTCTGTCACTATGGGGTATGTTAGAGTCACCACCACAATGTGGTGTCAGGCGGCAACACACTGCCACGTGTGGCTGTTGGTGCGACACCCGAAAATGGATAGGTTGACAGCGGAATGAGTGATATGTTGCTGTATGTACGTTTAATCGCACAGCTTATGGTGTTGTTCTTATTCGAGTACTACTTCCACTGGTATGTGATTGTTTGTACACCGACAAAATGAAATTTAAATCTTTTCTCAATCACAAACTGTCACGCAATTGGCCACGTTTGTTGTGCACTTGAACTGTAGAGAATAAATAAGGAATGATATATGATGAGAAGTTTATTGTTGATGGACAAAACAGAAATATAGCGTTGGTATCAAACTAAATTTAGAAATTTATATTTAGACTTAAATGTGACATTTGAGTAAGGTCTGCAAAGGTGACGAACGTAATGTATATGAGAACAAATTCCTTACGATTATCCATCATGAAATCAGATAGAAAGATAGATTTACTAATGCTATATCTGGGGATCATTTACAGAAAACACATGACTCATTATACCGTTAAGCACGATTCAATCAAATTTTCTGAATCTAATCAAATTTTTCAAATTGCACTTTCGGAAACTGTTGCAGTCTTTTGATATTCAATACAAGTGTTCTTAACTTTTTTCCACTTATCTTACCATAAAAGGCGTTCCTTTTATTTTGTTTTTACCTATTAGTTTTTATTTTTTATTTGCTTCACACCAATCACAACAAATTCAAAATATTTCTTTAATATTGACAAATATTTTTTTTCCACTAGTATTTGCTGTAGTTTTTTTGCTCTATTATTTTTGATATTTTTCCGCCTGGTGTCTTGATTTCTATTTTGGGTTTTCACATCGTTAATTTTTCAATTTTGCTCTTTATTTAAATATTTCACTTCACAACCTTCAATGTTAATGTTTTGTTTTGTTGCGATTCGTAACGAACTTGGTTTTGGGGTGTGCCGCAAACCAAAAATACCTGTGAATCCATTGTTGCCTTAGCATTTGCTCGTGCCGTTTGTTTGTTTGCTTGCTGTTGTTACCATGTGTTTATTTGCGTTGCCACTCTGCAAAGCTCACATGTGAACCGTGCGCAGGGTATTAACTAGAAACTTTTGCAACTACTCGTATTTGCTGTTTAGAATTCGTAGTTGTTTGCATTAGCTGCTTTACGTTCGAAATCGTGGGAGATCACTGCAGGTAATGGAGCTGGGCTGTCAGCAACAAGGGAAGCTCGCAACTTACGATGTATGGGAAATGTGTCCAAATGTGTCGATGTTGTTATAAAACATAAGCCAATGCATAACCTAACACAAAACACATTGGTAGCTATGACAACAAACAATCATTTCGTTGGAAAATCTATTTGCTGCTTTTAATGTGACAACTTCTGCGAAATAGTTACCACAAGTGGTATCGATGCTTACGGACATAGCGGCAGCCAGTACCACTGGCATATGTTTGTATAAGCATACGAGCGATTAGTGAATAAATAGCACGAATAATGCAGCACAATTTACGTTCTGTACTGTTCGAAAGAACCCAATACGAGGTGGGGCTGACAGTTTTTATATGTTATATTGCAATTTAAATAACTTATTGTTCCTATTCATCCAATGCATAAGTATAATTGAAGAGCTAACATGCTTCTTTTACCTAGTCTTGACTCATTGAACGCCCGGGACTCATATAACTTTTTTTGTACCAATATAGCTTTTTCCGGTAGTCAGAAAGAACCCCCGCTGATTTTAGCTTTCGCATAGTGTTGTTGATGACATTATAAAAATTACCGTTTGTCGTGATGTCATACGAATTTCTGTAAAGTTTGCTACATTTCCTTTAACAGTATTATCGAATGTACCTCGTACATTTCTTATATGTCAATGCATTTGTTAGTTTTGCGTTGAATCGACACTTATTGCATGTTTAGCATTCTAGTTTACGAAACTCGAATCCCCACCAAAATTTGTAACAAGAAATATGTTATATAACAGGACATCATCCGTCACGTGCTACCGTGAGACAAACTGAAGCAAATTTAAGAAAAAAAACTACTAAGGCAATAATATTCAGCTAGTCCCAAACTCAGATACCCTTCACATTTGTAATAATGGTATTTTTTATTATTAACTATAGTTTATTAAACTTTATGCTACTCAATAAGAGGAGTGTGTATTGTAGCTGGACATTACTTTTATCCTCTCACATCCATTTTTTCTCAATAATTTTTTATGATAGTATTGAGCTTGCATTTTTTATAATTTTTTGTGCATTTTTTATTTTTTAGTTTTTGTCCGATATTGCTTATCTTAGAACTTAATCTTCGCCTGAGGGATAGAAGCTTATGCGTGAGGTGTGAGCGGTTTTTATCTGATTTTTCTCTTCTTAGAACATATTGGTTCATATTTATCCGCGTAACTGGCTTAAAAAAAAAACAGATTCTTGTAGTGCTCAGTAGCACCAACAGAAAAATAGTATAATTTTCCAAGTATTGTTTCTTTTTTGTTGCTCTGTGTTATCCATAGAAATATGCGTGTGGTAAACTTTTTTTAAGTTCGATGTAAGTTGTTTATAAAACCCAAACATGTCTTCTTTATTTTCCAAAAAAGAATAAACTGATCACATAAGAAATTTCGCTAAATTTCACAAACTTTCATAGACACTTCAAGTTGCTGTGGAAAATTGTGTGTGTTCGGAATGCACTTTGTGTTAATCATAATTTTGAATACAAAAATTTCAGTTTCATTAAAAGAACTTTATAGTACTCTCTAAAATCTACATTTTTTAATATGAAAATAATCTTCAAAATATTGAAACTTTTCGAGAAAACTACAAAATAAGAAATAAAAACGTGCGTCCGCAACGCCAGGAAATACCCATATATATAAAAGGCTTGGGTGACTCACTGATCACTCCTCAGACCAAATGGCTAAAACTAGAACCGTTCCTTTTTTGACGTAGGCGCGCACTTTAAAGGTATTTTTGGAAATTCGGACTGCAAGAGGATAAAATGGGCGTAGCACCGCCCCATAAAGCTCGAATTTTAAAATGGTTGTATCTTTTAAACCATTATAGGTACGAAGTCGTGATTTGATATGTATATCGGTCGTATAAGAAAAAATAATTTGTTTGTGGAAAGTGGGCGTTATACGGGCCAAATAAATGGACCGATTGCAATTATATTTTCTTTGTTTGATTCTGTCCACAGGGCCTCTATCATTGGCTTTATGAAGACATGGTTAGACAAGGAGACGTGGCACCGCCCACACTAGCTGAAATTTTAATCGTTTATATCTCACGAGCCATTAGAGGTATGAAGATGAGTTTTGCGACATACTTTACTGTTACAAGGGCAATTACGTCTTGCTGAAAAATGGCTGGTGCCACGCCCCTTTTGACAAAATCATTATATGGACGAAATAAATGGACCGATTACAATGAAATTTTCACTGTGTAGTACTATCCGTAGGGCCTCTATTTTATTTACTTATTTATTTATTTATTTACTTAGTGTACTGACATAATTATCTTACAGACTAATTTACAGTAATTCAATTAATAGTTTAAATTAAATTACGTTAGTTAAACATTTTAAATAAGTTCAATTTAATATTTACTTTATTTATATTAAAATTAAATAAAGGGGAAAAACTATTGCATAACTTTAAACATCTTGCGATTGGTTCATTGATTCCATAATTAGAACGATGAAAATCTTCACGAAAAAGACGGTCATGACGTAACTCACGAGGAGGATTATACAAAGATACAAGATTTTTTTAACTCAATACAATCAATTTCATTAGAAATAATGTTATAAATGAGCATTATTGAAAATATTGTCCTTCGATCTCTTAGGGATTGAAGGCCCAAAAACTTTCGGCGAGCATCATATGGAATAGTTCCATCCGCCCACCTAACTTTTTTAAATGCAAAATTTGTTAAAATTTTTAGAATTCTTTCAATTTTGTTTGAATGGAACAAATTAAAGAACAATATTCCAATTGACTTCTTACAAAAGAAACATATTATGTTTTGAATGTAATTGGGTTCTCTAAAATCTGTAGAATTTCTTCTAATAAAACCTAGCATTGAATAAGCTTTTGCTGTTATATAATAGATATGGTTAGAAAATTGCAGTTTTGAATCAAATATAACACCGAGATCTTTAACTTCATCCACTCTTCTCAAAACGACATCGCCAATGTTGTAATTAAACACCACTGGTGTGTGGCAACGTGTATAAGTGACAGTACAACACTTATCTACATTTAAACCAAGCATATTTAACTTGCACCATTCTGCCAATGCCAATAAGTCTTTTTGAATCATTAAAGACTGTGATAAATTTGAAACTTTACCAAACAATTTTAAGTCATCAGCAAACATTAGCGGTTTGCAATAGGTAAAGCAGTTAGGTAAATCGTTTATGAATATAAGAAACAGCAATGGGCCTAAATGTGTGCCCTGTGGAATACCTGACCACGCTTTAATTACAATACTAGAATAAACAGACCCCATTTTAAACTTCAATCTTCTGTTAATTAAAAAACTTTCAAAAAATTTTAGTAAATTGCCATTAACACCATATGACACTAATTTTGATAACAGTACCGTATGATCTACTGTGTCAAAAGCTTTCGAAAAATCTGTATAAATTACATCAAGTTGACATTTTTCTTCCATTGCTAGAATAATATGGTAAGCCAGTATAGCTAAATTAGTACAAATTGATCTTCCGGGCAAAAATCCATGTTGTAAATTGATATTTTTTTGCCAATATAATTATAAAGTTTAACTTTAATAAATTTATCAAAAATGTTTGCCATAGCTTGGCACCCCCCACACAAACCAAAATTTCAATCGGTAATATATCACGAGCCACTAAAAATAAGTAAGTAAGTAAGTTCATTTTAAAAATTGAAAAACATTTTCGTAATATGTATATACAAATTGCTTGACTAACTGATTGGGTCAAATGGTTCATTTGGTTTGTGATCCAATAAAAAATGGGAGGGATCGGATCAGTGGGAGTGGTGTAAAACTTGAAACTTTAAGAGGCTGAATCTCATAGACTATAAGAGGTATGAAGCTGATATTTGGTTTGTGTTGTTGGGCACACACGTCGTTATTTGACTATTACATATTTACGAAAAAAAAGACAATTCCTTTATCGAACATTGGTAAATAATAAAAGATTTACTAAAAATTGACCTTTGAGCTCTTTGGGGCACGGGAAATAGTTGCCCGATCTTATTCAAATCGTCCATCGTCAATTTTCCCCTGCAGAAATTTTAGTCAAGAGATCTGACTGATAAATACCCACACCCCATGATTGATATTGATTAACTCTCTGGTAATTGAAAGTAAACGATTTTGTAAAGCGTAAACGGTTGGAGATAGGATGCTACCAACTGAGAACTAAGGAAAATGTCTCGTATTAATTTGAACAAAAATTTTACAAGAAATCTTAATTTTAAATTAAAATTTTAACGTTATGAGGATATATTTTAAGTAATTATTGGAAATATAAATTTTCACGAACTTGATTAATATGTATAGAAGATACCAGTAGGGGCAGAAAAGCGCGTCCGATTTTTTTTAAGTAAAGGTTTATCTTGTGCAGAGGACGGGCAAGGCTCACTCATCATAAAAAATCCTTGGTCTTAAGAAACTTGGGGTCTAACACGTAACCTTTTATGTGTAAAATTTTTTTCGTAACAAATGACATATACTCTCATCCATAAAATTAATGGTATACAAAATCTGATTGTCGGGAAACTTGGGTTTTGAATTCCACACAATAGTAACATTAAAACTATGAAACTATCCTAGACTTAAGTTTAGCAGATATCCTCACAAATTTTATTTTTATTCACTTCCATCAATTTTTACCCCACTGTGTCTTAGCTTATTGCTGTCAAACAATAAACTTATATGGGGAAGGTATACAAATCCCTTGAAATTCTGGACGCAATACCAAAGATGTTTGTCTACATAAACGTGGCTTCATGTCAATTTGTTGATATATTTTGCTCGGCTTTCAAATGTCTTTCACGTTTGCATTCTCATCCGCTTTGCTGTGGTTGCAACTCGCTTCGCATGAATTGATAAATTTACATGAAGTTGCCTATGCTGCTGTTGTTGCTGCAACTGTTTCTATTACTACTGCAGCGGCTGTTGCATATAGGGCTGATGCCTTTGTGGCATATACGTTTTATGTATGCCCGTACGTTAAACTTCATATGTTACCAATGTTACCAACACTTTTTTCATTGTTTATAAAGCTACAAAGACTTAACATATCCCATTTGTGAGCATCAATGTTTGAATGCGTATATGTGTGAGTGTGTGCGTATATATGTTTGTGGCACTGTTTCCAATTGAGCTTGTATCTGATGTTAAAGTTAAAGGTTCCCAGTGTTCGTTTCAGCCACACGGTCGCTGCCATTGATGTTAGGCAACAACAAAGCTTTATTTAGTTGTATTTGCTGTCATGTGTTTTTGCCTCTATTTGTTGTCTACATTTTAGTTTATCTTTTTTCTCGCACTGTAGTTGTATTCTATTTGCAGCCAAATGTTTTGCTAAAAGGCTTTTCTATGTGCCGCACACATGCAAATGCCTTTGAAAAATCCTAACTACATTCTATAAAGTTGAACAAATGCATCCAGCAGAGAGAAGAAAAAAAACTTTGGACCTTCAAATGTCATGCAACAGATAGGTGCAGCCATGACAAAAACCTCATTCAAAGATATAGAGATGTCATTTGATTTTTATTTTGTAGTCTAAAAGCAACACATCCATAGACCATAAGACAGATGCACATAAATAAATGTACAGACAAATGTACCACATCAAATTGATTGTCATTTGCAGGGAGATTTACAGTTCTTACTTTCTATCTTAAATAAAAAGTTTGCCTTGAACAGGGCCGAGGGAGTGTGGGGGAAAGCTAAGCTAGATTTTATTTGTATGTTACAGAGTTAAGTTTGTGATAGACCATTATGTTCATATGCAATCTGTGTATTGTGTCAATTCCGAGTTGTTGGTGTGTGCGAGTGTATACGTCAGTCAATCGAGGAATATGTGTCTTTCTGCCTTTTTAAAGAACACAGTCGAATATGAAAATAGTACATGGCTTTAGGGTTATATACGTATTTAATAGTTTTTATAATAGTAGATGTTTTGGTACTTTGTCCTTGCTTCAGATTTAACTCAACTTCTGTTATCCTGAGTTCCAAGAATTATTTATTAACAAGTGGTAGAAAAACATCTCCCTTAGAGATATAATTGATGTTAATGTAAAACAGATCGAGCGAAAAAAAAATCCAAGGTGATTATGATAAAGGATTAAACATATCTTATAACTTCAGATATTGCTTTGCAGCCATAAAATTATATAAGTTTTTCCAATTATTATTTTCATGCTTCTCGCTCATCATTTTAAGGCAATGGTGTGGCAAGTATTAAGGACGGGACAACAAAAAAATCATATTGGACCTGTATTAAATTTTCGAAAAGCTTATGTTAACAAAAACAATTTGACTATATGTACTTAAGTATTTCCAATATTAATGTAAATCTAATTTTCAAGATACACCTTTAACCCTTATCCTGTATTAATGGGTCAAAATTGCCCAAACCGTTTTTGAGTTCTTATAACTTTGGACGTTCTGAAAACTGATTCGTGAAATTTTTTGACAATTATTTTTTTGGCCTAAATTTGGTCTTAAAAGTTCAATTAAGTTAAATACTATTTTTGGATGTGGCCTACGAACAAAGTTACGGATACTGTATTTATGGGTCAATATTGCCCAATACAAATGTCAACGAAATTTTTAACTATGTTTTACTTTTAATGCGATTTAGGCGTATCTAAGTCAAATATATTTGCTGTGAATTTGTTTAACAATAATTATATCCATTCAGTTTTGAAGATAACTGGATTCTGGTAGACGAAATTTTAACAAAAGCATATTTGGGCGTTCTTCTCTTAGCTCGTGTGTATTTCGATCTCGTGGTATGGCTAGTAAGATTGTGAGATGATAAGAAGGGTAGGCCAATATCGAAGGCAACGATTTCAGAATGTACTGCGAGTTCTCCTTTCGATAAAAAGTCAGACAGAAATTTGGACAAGCGCGAGATAAACTAGCTCTTAGAAGTGACTTATGGGGTCGCTGGGAAGGAAATTTTAGAATATTGTGTTATTACTGGCGAAAGTACGACCGTAGGTGAACAGTTAGTTACATACCGTGAACGTAGCCCTTTCAAGAAATATATACCCTCTAAGACCGGCAAATATGGGATAAGTATCCGGGCTCTATGTAACGTTCAGATAAATTATACATGGTTGTTGCAAGCAAACACATACACATAAAGCTGTAAACTGAAAGCCGAAACAAGATATTTGCATTGTTTTGGATTTAGTTAAAGATTTGAAATGTCGAATAGTTATATGCAACAATTTGCTTACATACTAAGGATTTTGAAATTAACTACTCAAAGGAAACCTTACTATGGTTCCCCAGTCCGAAAAAATAAGAAGTACCCTCTGCTAATAAAATTGAACATGAAAAATATACCAGAAAACTTTTCTAAATTCTTCTCGATAAATAAAATAAGACAAACAATCTTGCATTTGTTCTCGTACACAAGCAAAATAGGTTTGTTATTTTAGTATGCACTTTATATCATACTAACGCCATGACACTAAGTCAGGAATTGATAAATTAATTGGCCAAAAATTGCACTTGCAGGCGCAGATCTAATCGATCGATGGCTATCAACCCTATTCCACAACATGTTGGACATTACAAAATATAACGCTTGTTATATATTTACTTCAATAAATCAAGACTGGAGTAAGAAAAATAATTTCTGACGTCTTATATTTTTGAGCAAATTAGGCAGGCCTCTTGTTCAACAGAAAATATTTCGCCGAGATCATATATCTCACAGGAATTCAGCTAAAGCAATCTTACGCAGTTTAAATCCTGCTGCATCAAGCGAACTGCAGAAGACAAACCTTACAAGGGACCGTTGCTATGTATACCCTTAAATGTTCAAAAAGTACAAAATACTCAGAAAATGTTCCAAATGTGCAAAGTTTGTGTGCAAAAATCATTGTAATAGCATAATTTCTTTTAAAAACGGTCGAACTATTTCAAAAAAGTTAAAAATTCAAATAAATATGTATTGGGCAAAATTGACCCATTAATACAGTATACGTAATTTTTTTTAAATACAGGATAAGGGTTAAATATTAACGTATGAGTGTTTACAATTTAATAAAATCACTCATACGCTGCTATGTATCTTTAACTGAAAATCTCAAAAGGCCTTCAAAGAAATCCACAAACGTGTTCAATACACGTTTTTGCCTTTTTTGTGTGTGTGTCACAAATAAAGCAATTGCAATGACACGTTTGGCTAAAACCCGGCCATTACAATCACGCTACATTGCCAAACGGAATTCTATGAACAATTTTGACGGCAATTTCCCAATGTAACAACATGATAAAGAATGCAAAGCCATATAGCGAAACAAACAACAACAAAAAAAAAAAATGCCTACTTTAAATAAAAATATTCAAATTTAACAGATCAACTAAACAACTTTCATAGCATCTAAACCATACCTCTACACCTACCACAGCAAAATAGATTAAAGGCGAAACCATGATGGTGGCAAAGAATTGAATGATTTTGCATCAGGGAACGAAGATACCATAAGCATGACGTTGGCAAACAGGTGTTCAACAAGATGTAACGTAACGCAGAACAATGGCGATGAAAGCGAATGAGGAAAAGGAACTAACTGTACAAAAAAAAAACAGCATCAGCTTCACTTCCTCACAACAAAATCAATTCATGAATTGCAAAATAGCAAAACAAACAACAAATGACAACATGTTCTAGGGCAAAACATCAGCTACAACAACCAGCACGTCTCTACAATAGGTTTTTTACATCCAACTCGAAACGTCGTTAGAAAACATCTTCATTTTTGTAACAGGGAAACGTTGTCTTTGTCGACGTCATCGCTTCAAATAACACAATCGTAAGATGTGCACACATAATTGTACATAAGTACGTGTAGCATGTGTGTTGCACGCGGGAGTGTATGATAAATAGACGGAATGATAAAGGAAATGGAAAATATTCTTTCAAAAGAAGATTCCTGTATGGTCGTAAAGGAGAACCAAGTTACTATAGTTTGCAATGAAGATACCACTTATATATGGCCATATAATCGTGAAAAATTATTTTCAAAACTCGCGCTCTGTTTGCAAAAAGACTTATCAAGGTGATGGACCAATCTTAGGTAGATTATAAAATGACCCAACATCTTTATCAATAGTTTTGCAGGCAAGGCGAAGTGTAACGGGTCAGCTATTTAGTAAACAATATTAATATAACAAACTGTTTTACATTTAAATAAAAAGTTCCCAGTCATTGTCATACCACCCTCGCATTTGTACCTTTCTCTACCAAAACCTCCCTACCATCATATCTTTGGTGTGGAAATATTCAGGAAATGAACAAAATAGCAACATATGCTTGCAGTACTTCCACTGGCAAAAAAGTACGTACAAAGTCCACAACAACAAAAACAAGTGAATAGCAAAAAGGGTATCATAAGAAAAAATTGCGAATAAGAGTAGAAAAACAACACAACGAAATCGAAAACGAAACAAAGTAAATATAATTTTCTAGGTGCAAATTCACACGACTACCAGTGACTGACACCTAGAAAAGAAATCTCCTTTTAAGAATGAAACATTTCGAAGATATCGGTACAAATGAGACTTTGTAGATATCATAAGAGCAACAGAAAAAAAGGCAAATTCCATACTACCAAAAGCAACTTTCTGCAACAAATTGTATCTTCAGTCACAATAGTCAGTTCAGTCATCGTCAGTATCAACATCATTATTCTATGACTACGAACGATTTCAAGATGTTTACAAATAGAAGGGGAGTTTTTCAAACTTTTTTTTTTTGCTATTTCATTTAACTCGTCTTTTTGTTGATAAACTTGTTTCACACTTTCTTTCCTTCTATCTCGCTGGAAGTTAAGCAAATAGTGTAGGGCTTAAGAATCTGTAACATATTTTTTTATCGCAGTTTTATGCAGACGAAAAGTAATCAGTTTAGGGCTTAAAGTATTTGCCATATACCCACGTATATGTGCACAAACATCTGGGATATTGAATATGACCGTTTCGTTTTTCTTGTCTTTCTTTTAGGAGAGAGAGAGGATGTAAGAGGCTTTTTTGAAATGAATTTAAACTTTTCAGTGCATGAAGATAAAGTTTCTGGACTGATTGTGATGGGTTTCTTAAGATAAAAGTGTCATTGTAATGCTTACATCAAAATGTATTTCAATTAATACAAAATAAAAAGAGAAAAGCGATAGAAAATAGAGAAACGATTTTTATGCGTTTCGTAATGTGACATTCGTCGTGCATATATCAACTGTACTGATGAGTTTCCTGGAGGATCAATGAAGTTACACCTTGAATGCAATGAATTTGAAATCAAAGAAATATTGCAAGAGATTAACTCGTTTGCGTTAAGCTTGGCACATTTGGCGGTGAATACGTTATACGCTATTTTTGCTCCTTTTTACTAGAGATAGGGCCAAATGACCAAGCGGTGAAAAGGAAACATAGAAGCTTCTTGTTGTTTCAATTATTTTAGCTGTGGTATAATTCCATTAATTAATTGAATAACCACAAACTTACATTTTCTGTCTTTATGTTTTGAGTATTAACTTTGAATTATTGCACATAAAGTTAAAGGAGTTTTAAATATAGATAAATAAAGATTAAAAACAAATATCTTCCAAACAATTTAAAAACATTATTAACTTAAAGTTTGTACTTGTGTAAAGCACACCAATTTTTGACAGTGCGAAGTCATCGACATTTTTAGATTTTCTAATATAAGAAATCAAATTTTGATTCAAGAATACCCAATGAATTCCCTCTCTTCGACAACAATGTCTGTCTCAATGTGAAGAATATGTATTATGTATGTGGGTATTCGACAGTTATATGTATTGCAAAGTGTTATTGTAGGGTATTTAATTTCTACCGCAAGACATTTTGATGGCAATTAACAGCAAAGTTAATGGAGTGTGAAAATAGCTTAAATAAACCTGATTGGTTTTGGTGAACAACAAAGAAGTTGCTCTACAATACAATAGGTGATAATAATATTCTTTGGTCGTCATACAGATGTAAATTTTGATATATTGTATATTAAAATAACACAATATAAAATCTGATCCATTCAACTTACCTTCAAAAACGGTACAAAAAGTTCGTAAGTTCGTACTGAATTTTAACATCAACTTTTTGAAGAAACTTTAACTACTTATTTTAATATCGATTTGAAGTTAGAAAATATCGTATATATAACAGTTTCACTTTTCCATTCAGCAAATGATTTCGAAGTGGGTTTATTTTGTAGCAGTTACAATAAAACCTTTGTACTCCGAGGCGTATGATTTACGTGGTATATTACTTATGAATATCATACGGCACAATATAACAAAAGAGCCTAAAACGTGACAAATTCCCTTATACGATACTTACTAACTTCAAATCGATATTAAATTATTATGGCATGTAACTTGACAAAACGAATGATGCAGAACTGCTACTTTTTGGGGCTATTTTCACGTGCAGTTACCAGAATTTAGTCCCAAAAACATGTATGGTACTGTGTTAGTTATCAATTTGTTAATTCGCCATGGTGTTCGAAACGGGTCATCCTAGTGCATGACAATGAATTGACCGTTAATATGAACAATAAAAAACTTTTCTGATCGTGTAGCCAATGTATCAAATGATACACTGATACAAATTAATATTGCAGTCAATGAATTTGTATTTAAAAACAACGAGATTTAATGAATTACACTGTACTTAATACAATTTTGGAGAACTTCAAGAACTTTTGGTAGTTAGCAAGTTTCTGCTGGTGCATGCTCGTTATCAACTCCTCGCCACCGGACTTGAAGAGCTCTGTGGGCAGACCGTCGGCACCGGCTGCTTTGTTGTTTTTCATCCGCAATATTGCTCTTCTAACTCTTCTTACCAAGTCTTCTTGCTGGAAGTGTTCTCACCATATGTGCAGCACACTCTGCGTATCCGTGACCAGATTTCCATCACTGTCCTTACAGGTGGGGAGGCCATTACCGTATCCATTTGCTCTTACTTTCTGGTAAAATTTTCGGGCCTCACCTCTATCCCTGTATCGCTCTATTTCCTCGTTCTCCCGTTCCTTCATCTGATGTTTTTTTTCGCCTAAATAGCTGTCTCGCCCGTTTTGCTTTCTCCTTATGCCGCTCCCTAACAGCACGGGTTACAATTGGCTGTAGCGTTGCCCTATAAGCAGCATCCTGTCCCTCAGACGCTATGCGACATTCTTCATCGTACCAGGATTCGTCTGGGCGCCGCTTTTCATATCCTATCACGGTTGTTGCGGCGGTTGCCATGGAATGCGCAATATGCTGCCACTGTGTATCGGGAACGTCAGAATAAGAGGCGTTGTGTCGTAAAAGTTGGGAGAGCTGGTTGGAGAAGGCAGTAGCTATCTCTGGGGTTTGCAGCTTCGCGATGTCCAGCTTTCTTTGTGTTTGGTTACGTGCGTTTTTCGCTCTGCTCAATCTTGTGCGAACCTTGGCTGCAACCAGGTAATGATCCGAGCCAATATTAGCACCACGGATCACACGCACGTCCATGACACTAGATGCATGCCTGCCATCAATCACCACATGATCGATTTGATTTTTGGTGTTTTGATCTGGGGATAGCCAAGTTGCCTTGTGGATATCTTTGTGCTGGAATCTGGTTCCACTCACTACCATGTTCCTTCCCGCTGCGAAGCTAACCAGCCTAAACCCGTTGTCTGACGTGTCGGTATGCAGGCTGAATTTACCGATCGATGGACCAAGAACATCTTCCCTTCCTATTTTTGCATTAAAGTCTCTCAGAACAATTTTAATGTCGTGGCCAGGGCAGCGGTTGTATGTTTCCTCCAGGCGCTCGTGAAATGCATCTTTAATCTCATCGTCTTTATCTTCCGTCGGGGCGTGTACACAAATCAGCGTGATGTAAAAATATTTCGCCCGGATGCGAATGGTGGCTATTCGGTCACTTACAGGGTTAAACCGCGAGACCAGGTGCCGAAGTCTCTTGCCGACTATGAAACCTCATCCAAATTCGTGTCTTTCTGCATGGCACCTGTAAAAGATGTCACAGTTCTTTTGTCGTGTGCATCCCTGTCCCGTCCATCTCATTTCCTGTTGAAAACTACTCTTAATTAATCCGCAAAAGTACGGACCTTGGTGTGTACGCTATCCCATGTTAAGGGAGTGTAAGTGTGAGGCGTGGGAAAGTTAGAATAAATATATACATATTTTGAAAAGATTTACTTACGATGCTGCAGATACGCTATATTTTAAATTCAAAATTAATTAAAATCTTATACATAAGTATAAGATAATTTGTTTATTATTAAATTGTGAAATTAGTCTCTCTAAAACTATACTCCAGTTATTTCAAACTCGGAAAACTGTAACTAATAACAAACCTTTTCATACAGAACGCAAAAATTTTTCACACAGTTTTGAGTACATTCCCCAATATATTATCTTCTACATATATTCCCATTCTTATATATGTTTGACTAGGAGACAGCAACAGTTAACATTTCCATTCAAAGCTTTACCAAAACAACATTGTTTTCAAAAACTATAACAAAAACAATGTTATTATCACGAAATTCTACTCTGCAGCCCTCGTAACCTCGTTGAAATAATGGAAAATTTCATAAACAACAAAAAAAACTACAAAGTTAACGAAAACAACACAATACAATCATTTGTTAAACAAGGTTTGGCATGTAGGTTTGAGAATACATGACTTCTGGCTAAGGATCCGACGGTAGATGATAGACAGAAACAATAACGTACAAGCAAATACAAACATACATACCCGTATATATACACAAATTTACACCTAAATTAACAATAAACAAACATTGTTGTTGTACTTCCTGTTTCCTGTAATGCATTCTAATGCAACTATGCAGTTTATTTGTAAAGGAGTAAGTTCTGCTTGTTTGTACGGAGTTACGAACTATTATTTGTTGTTGTTTTCTTTTCAAATTTTGTTTGGACAAGGTAAAATGAGTTTGTATTTGTGGAGATAATGACATTAATAATCTCATAAGAAAAATAATTGGTACAAACTGAGTGTAGATGGCATGTAGGCAGGATCAATTAAGAGTTCAGAGAATAGTTAGGACTTGTGCCGAAGGAATATTTGAGGGGAGAATTACATTATTTTAATCAACGAGAAATACAATTTACAGTCTTCTTCCTAAGCCATTTTATTTACATACATAGACATATTTCCTATATCTTAAAAAACTTAATTTCCCTTTACATCCCATGAATAAAGTATGGGATAGCTTCTCGCGTTGTTGTGTAGCTTTAACGCACTTTCTATTTAGATTCACAACAAACGGCACCTACTTGTTTATCGACGAATGAGAACGTCACTGCTTGAGAAGCTTATACTTGGCGTCCACGTGCTGTCTCAAAAATGTCCATAAATGAGAGAAGAGCGTCTTCTAACAGTTCGACTGGCCAGCTTGCAGTCCAGACTTAAACCCGACGCAAAACTAGTGAAGATACATGGCCGGTAAAGTTTACGCAAATAATACACAGAATCAAGGCATTATGACAGTGACAGTTTCTGTAGTAATTCAAAATTATTTATAATCAACTCCTTATTAATAATGCCAAACTGTTTCATTAGTAGCAGTGCGTTTAAAGGAATACGCACTTAAAAATGCCACAATGTAAATTTATAAAATATTATTGGTAGAATTTAAGTTTATTTTATTGTATTCGTAAGTAAAGTCTATACAGTTGGAACTCTATATAACGAACTCCTATATAACGAAGTTTTCTTTATTGCGTATAACGAATTTCCCTATAGCGAATATTTCCTTATAACGAAGCATTTTTGCGACCGTAACTTCAAGATTGAAGAGTTTTCAATCTCCATATAACGAATTTTATTCAAATTATTTTTCGTTATTATATACATACATCTCTTAACAGATTCAGATGAATACAAAGAAGAATCTGCCGATATTGTGAAATCGTTACGCACATATGGACAACTTTCTTCATCATCTGAAGGTTTCTGTACCTATTTGGAAATGAAAACCAACGTACAAAATACAGTGTTTACTTCTCTAAATGTATTAGAAAATTATATTGAGGAAGAAAATTGGAAAAATGTACTTCAAACCAAAATAACTGACTACGACAATTAAAAAATGTTAAAAGGAACAAAATTGTTTTTCTTTTCTATATAGCGAATTTTCTTTATAGCGAAGTAAATATCCATTCCCTTGGAATTCGTTATAGAGAGTTTCGACTGTATATATTTTATAACCAAAGTACTAGAGCCCAAAAGAGCGAGCCAGGAGCGCAAAAACTAAAAGTATTTTTTTTATGCCAAAAAGTACTTTTAATAGACCAAAAACACTTTTCTGTTGCACAAGGTACTTTTTTTTGTACCAGAATACTTTTTTGTACCAAAATATATTTTAATTGTACTTTCCGGTTCATAGTACTTTATTTATACTTTTTGGTACAAAGACCTTTTTTTGTACCATAGTACTCTTTTGTACCAAAAAGTACTTTTAATGTGCTTTATACTTATACTGGTACAAAAAAAAAAATGCTTTGTGCAACAAATGTGCCTTTGGGCCAATAAAAGTACTTTTTGACATAAAAAAGTACCTTCCCAGCAAAATATTTTGTTGCAAAGAAACATAGTTTCCGGTGGGTGGGGTCCGCCTATCGGTTTCTTAGGTTTAACCTGTAAGTACAATATATTAAAAGTAAAATATTACCAACGTTTTTAGTGGTTTCTCAGTGGTATAGTATATGAAAGTAGGGCCACAACGTGTCTGATTTTAATTCGAAAATCAATGTTCAATAAACCTTTACCGTGTGCCCAATTTTTCTGACTTAAATGTACTTAAAAAAAAGATATGCATGATGAACTATGGAAGAACAAAACATGACTGTTTTCTGTGTTTTTACAAAAAAAGTTATATATGTTAAACTTTCAGTCAATTTGGTTATTTGTATATAGCTACCAGAAGGCGTATGTCAAAGGTTTTGGTTGTCTGATGGTTGTCAAAAATATGTGATTTAGTAGGGGAGGTATTAAAAGCGGTGGAGCTATTCTTTCCGTTCATAATGTCAATACTTTATTTTGGAAAATATTAATTCGAGTTATCCTGGCCACCAGTCAGGGACACGCACATAAAAGACACTCCGTGGTTCAATTAATCGTTCTATTTTTAAATAACAAAAGTACTTTTCAAGACAATAAATTCTACTTTTGGTACCAATAAAGTACTCTTTAATACCATAAATATTCTGTTTGGTACAATTAATTTACTTTTTTTGTACAATAAAAGTACTTTTGGTACAAAAACTTGTACTTTTTGGTACAATAAGTGTACTTAAATTTCTTTCAGCTAACTCGGACTAGTGGTACTCGAGTTATGTCAAACAAAAGAGGCATAAATGTGACAAATTCCCCTATACGATATTAAATTATTTTGGCATGTTACTTGATGAAACGAATGATGCTGATCTTTTTCTTTTTAGGGCTACTTTCACGTGCAGTTCTCAGAATTTAGTCCGGAATCAATAAGCTAAAAAATATTGTGCTGAGTTATGAACCTACTTTTAAAAATTTTAACTTTTTTATGAAACCTTCTTAAATCCAGACTTCTTGTTTTCAGTAATGTTTTCAAAATTCCATAGCCTCTCATGACGATGCAGAAGTTAACTTTCCGATATGACTGTATGCAAGAATGTTGTTCGTTATTTGTTTGCAGCTTGTTTAGCTTTAAGGTCCAAATTTTGTTTACATCCTTTAGACACTTTAAAGTTTCCCTGCAGCCATGTTGCATGTTCAGATAATAAGTTTTGGCATACACCAAAACCTCATGTCTGTCTCACACCAACAAGCAAACAGTTCCATTCACATGTATGATGACTGCAACATGACTACATGCTGTTGCAACATGCTGTACTGTGTTGTTGATATTGTTATGCCGTTTGTTGCAAATATTAACACTTAGCAGTTTCCCTTAAAGGACTTTGATGGCAATTGAGCATACGAACAAAAAAAAAAGTTTGAGTTTATGAAACAAAGGATATAATAAATTTACTGTAGTCTAGCATATCGGATATATTTTAACAAAATCTATTAGATTTGCCGAAGAAATTTTTTTGTTTATACTTGAGAAGTGTGATTTAGTGTAGCAATAAATGAAACCATGTTTCAGAATTAGCCTGGGGTTAATCGAAGACATGCATATACAAATGGGAGTGAATGTTTTGGGATTTAGAATTGAAATTGCAACTTATGGACAGCTAAGGATTTTTTTTTGGGCAGTTAGTACAATTATATAATGTTTTGTTATTGATGATGCTCATATGGTATGTTGGATGTAAAAGGAATTTGTCATTGGAGGAACTGATCTACTTGTGATACTCCAATTGCTTTTACAACATCTGGCACAAAAAGATGAAGAAGAGGATGGTTTGTCAGCTAATGGTTTAGTTAAAAATAAAGTCAACTAAATAAATTATGCTTTTTATAAAGTAATCAATTTGTGATAATGGCAAATATCATTTATCCGAGATCAACGAAACTTTGGAAATTTGAAATGGGACCAACCTACACAGAAAAAACTGTTGCTATATTGTAAGTAAATAAAAGGAATTGTTGATTTCAACAAAAATTTTAGTTATATCAATTAAATGAGTTGTTATTCGGCATATACTCATTATCAAAAGCAACATTTTCAAAAATAAAGGTACAATATCAGTATTTTATATATAAAATGTATTAATGACGACTTACTACGATACGTATGAGCTACCTAGAACTCTATAGTGTAACGTTTACGTTCCGGTGTTATATTGTTGTCTAAATTTGAATTTAAAAATTAATTGTATTTGCGAAATTGCTTTTTTCTGCGTATGTAGCTAAATATCGATATGTATAATTAAAACTTTATTTACTAATGACTAGTAACTGCGATACGTATGAGGTACCTTTAACTCTATAGCATAACGTATATGTTCCGATGTAACTAACAACCAACAAAGTAACAAATGCTGCTGAAAAGTGTAATGGAGACCAATGTAAAAAAATGGTTTCATTTTCATTAAGATCCATTTATTTTCGTTTTAAATGTCTTATATTCACTAAGATTTAAAATTAAATCCATTTATGAAGATATATTCGTATGTGGGATATATCAGAATATAGCCCAACATCGCCAAGCTACACATGCCCCAAAGAGCATAAAATGTGACAAATGCCACTATATAATACTTACTAACTTCAAATCAATATTAAATTAGTATAGCATGTAACTTGACAAAAGGAATGATGCGGAAATTCTTCTTTTTGGGGCTGCTTTCATATGCAGTTCTCAGAATTGAGTCCCAAAATCATGTGCCAATAGGTTAAATGCAGAACCTTTTGCATATATAAAAAATAGTGTAATTCAAGTGTAATACATTGTATAACCACAGCTATACCACAGAAAACTTTTAAGTCTTAGCATTACCTTACTAAGCTATTAAAACCCAATTGTTGTTATATATCCGCATCATTTTCCATTTCATTACATACCTAAAATGTTGCAGACCGCCATAAATAACGCTATTAGTATCTCTGGAACAAATATTTTTATGGGCATTGCTACAAAGTCAAAAAAAACAAAATGCAAAATATCTAGTTATATTGTCATTATATCCTACAAGCTCATAAAATCACTACACTAAATTTTGTTTGAAATTATAAACACGCAATCTCCCGTCGGCTTTAATACCCGCAATCATAAAGTGGGCACAGTCTTTGCGCACAATGACCTCAATAATTAGATGCCATTGCATGTTTGAATTCAAATTATCTACGCTCGTGGGCACAACTCCACTTAACTCTGTCGATATTTGCATTTTTGCGGTTTCATTCACAGGATAACAACAACGGAATCATAAAAATCCATTACCAAATGTTAAGGATTCCCAAACAGTTACTTATGAATGGCCGCCGTCTGGCACAGTTTGTACGGCAGTCCGATTCCGGACGTACATGGCCTAAAACAACATTAACAATCTTCTAATGGCCATTTGCTAAATTAGCCAGCATTTTGTTGGAATTTTTCAAAAGAGCCACATCAACAACAGCAGCAGCATAGAGAAATGTTCAGCACATTTATTGTTTTGTACATTTGAACGTTTTTAGTTCTACTTAGGCGTACTATACACACACAAACACATTGCATTGTGGCACCCCATCCAGTGTGAGCGTGGGAGTGTGTGTGTTAGTGAGTATTTGTGCAGTTTAGCTGTAAGAGTTGTTTTTGCAAATGTTGCATGCCATTTACTTAACACTATACCGCCATTCGCATTAGAACATATATCATAAGAGGTGCAGTGTAATTATTTGGTTATTAGAAAAGTTAAAATTATTGTGAAGTAATCATAACAGCAGACAAAGAGTCAACACTTATTAACTTATTTGTTATATTATGCAATTTTTGTTGTTGTTAATTTATATATTATATTCCTATCCAAATACATGATTCGTTTGTTTTTAAAAACCTTTTAAATGTAAAATGTTATGTTATGTAATGTATGAATAATTGCATATCCTTGTATACTTCTCCTAGTCTTATAATGGTGATACAGATCAAATGAGACAAGATAAAAAAGCTGAGATTTTATATTTTTTATATAAACTTATTATGAAATCCTTGTGAGAGGGCCACTATTTTAAAAGTAGTAGTAGAAAAAATATGTATAATGACTTTGACTATGCAATATTTGTATTACTTCCCACATTTTCAGCTACTTTTTTTGTTTTTATTTATTCCAATATTAGTGTTGAAGCAAAGCGCTTCAACAAGAATTTTCAACCTATGTCTATTTTGGAAATACATTTGAATTTCTTTCCATGACTAATTACAATTTGACAAAATTTTCGAAAACAATGCTGGAGAGGACGGTTTCACCCCAAAGGAAACAAATCTGCGGATGAAAAAGTGAGTATGCAGTTTTACTATACATGGTCACTTGTTCATAGTTTCGTTCACTGGTCATAAATGTTGTAGCACGCTGTCTTAAACTTGGCATTGGGGATAAGATTCCAATTATGAATCAAACCTGGTTATGGAGTTAAGGTTTGTTCACAAAGTTGAAGCTCATTTGGAACAACTTTGTTCAATAAAGTTTATCGGTACATTCAAACGAATATAAGTTAGTGGCTGTTGAAATTGAGTCAAGGTCGAGAAATAAAAAAAAAATCTGATTTAGTGAAACAACAAAAAAAAAGTTTTTTATTAGCTAGTCTCCATAAGTTGTCAGCTACATGGAAAATATTGAAAAACTTTTTGAAGATTTTTACTTTTTTTATGATCTTCGTTATTTGTCACGTTATATACCTTTGATATTTGCACTACAACTATACTTTATTAAACTTTGTCCCGCAAAAAATAAGGAGTTTGTATGAAAGTTTGGACGTAACTTGTCAAATATCAAATACTGAGCTTGAATTTTTATATGACCTGAAAATATTGGTATGAATTGTTTAATCCGCAGAAATAGGGAGGTTTGCATAAGAGGTGAGAGTAGCTTTTGTCCGATTTTGCTCATCTTATAACTTAGCCTCCGCTTCTGCGGTTTTCTGCGATTTTCTTCGATCTTGTTCTACTTGCATATTCAGGACAGATGGAAGGACACCACAAAAAGGGTAAGTTTGTGTCAGAGGTGGTAGCAGTTTTTGTCCGAAATTGTTCAACTTAGAACTTAACCTTCGCTTACTTAGCCTCCTCTTAGAGGATAAAAGTTGGTATACCAAATTTCAGTGCGATAGCTCTTAGACTACTGCAGTAACCGGGGGACAGACAGACGGACAGCCTCAAAAATGTAGAGTTTGGGTATTATTAATTTTTTTCTTCATTCAATTATTTATAGCTTGCCAAACTGTTGGTAATGTAGAGAAGTAATAAGGAATAGATTAATGGAAATGTGATTTTTAATTTTCTTAATTTGTCTCAGTAAAATTGGAAATGGTCCCAAACAAGGTTCTTGGAACTTCGAAGCCCCCAATGGCACGGATCAACATACTCAAGTCGTGCTCAAACTGTGGCTATCGTAAAATCTGCAAATACTTATATTGCGGAGTTGGCGTTGACAAACTTCTGGAATAATTTTTTTTCGCATATCACTATACAATTTCGTTATTTCTTAATATTGATTTCATATTTGGAATAGGAAATTTAATCACATTATTAAAAAAACCAGTAAGAAAGTTTCAGGCGGGAAAACTGATTTACATATACCCTCACCAACAGGAAAACATAGTATATTGATATTTTTACTCGATTTCTAAAGTAGGAGGTATCAGAAGGGGCGTGGCTAGAATTTTAGTTTTTGCTCCAAAACTTAATCCCGATTTAGCTTTACTAAATGTAAAATTTGGGCACGATCTCTCTGGATGTATTGTCATTATTACTCCATCTCTAAAGTGGGCGGAAAGGTACATTTGTTTAGGAAGTACCAGAAGGGCGGGGCTAGACTTCAAACTTTTCCTCCAAAACTGTATCCGGTTATAGCTTAAAAAAATAAAGATCGTGTCGATTGATATTACTGCTCGCTTTCTAAATTGGACGAAATGTAAAATTTTTATGAAAGTTTTTTTTTTCAAAACTATATCCTCCTTTACTAAATACAGAATTTGGACACGATCGCGATGGGTGTATTGATATTATTTCTCGATTATTTTAAGAAGGAGGTACCGGAGTAGTTTTGGGAAAATATTAACTTGTGCAAAGTTTCAAAATATTTGGTTGCGTCTTTGAAAGTTTTCTTGCGTACCAGCCGGACAGCCAGAGAGACAGACAGACAGACATGGCTCAAACGACTTAAAAAGTCATGAAATGAATTTGGTTCAAAGAAACTTATTGTCTAAAGTAACTCCTTGTATGTGTTACACTTCTGGGTAAGGGTATAAAAACCATAATACATCAAAAATGCAGTAAATTAAAAGAAACATGTGTTAGTTATAACTACAGACCGTAATTTTTGAGTTTTAAAATATTTACTGAAAGGCCTTTATAATAAGTTTAATTTAATTACGTAAAAGTGTAAACAACTAATCATACCTCACCTCAATTACCTACCCGCACATTTAAAACTACTTTCACTCGTTCTTACCCTAAAGTTACGTACATACTCACATATAATTATTTATGTCGATTGCCTAATTAGCGACTTCTAATGTAAAAACTCTATAGGCTTACAACCACAGAAGCAACGTTACAAAAAGCGGCAACAGAGCAACGGTCGAGCAATAGGAAAAACCGCAGCCCCTGCAACATGGTTTCAATCGCATACGCATCATAAACATCTAGAACCATATTCGCATTCAGATTCATTCTTCTTTGGCAACCAATCGAATTGTGAGTTGTGGGGCTTAATTTAGTTTGTCTATTTGTATCTCTCTGGTATCCGTATCTAACAGATCTCTCGGGGTGAGTAAGTAAGCATGTAAGTGTATTTGTAGCTAAAATGACTTTCAAATGTGTGTGGGTGTGTTAGCATTGCTCATTTGCCCTCATCGTTCAAAAATGATGATGGGAACTGGAACATATGCACTTGATTTTCTAACATATTGACTTCGATTATTCCCTGTGCGTGTGTGCGGGCGGGCGGACGCGTGTTTATGTGTTTGTGTCTTGTGTAATTGCAACTGTTGGTAATGTTGCTGACTGGTTGACTACTGTTTCACACAATCCGCTGCAAGGCATCAATTTAATGTTTAATTGTTTTAGAGTTCAATGTTGTTCTGGTTGTCGTGGCCATATTTTGGGGCTTATATAAAGGTTTGTATGGCATATGTGCACACGACGCAATGTTTCCTTTCGCAACATTTAGCTCGAGATTAATATCGAACGTTATCTGTGGCAATTTTGGTGCGTAAATTAAAACAAAACAAAGTGTAATTAAAAACATTTGTACGCGAAAGGATTTCTAAGAATATTGTAGCTGCTACGAGGAAGGAAAATCAGAAAAACACAAACTTAATGGGTGGTTTGTGATTTGCGTAATTTACTGCCGGCAGTATGGGAAAGACTTTGGTTATCGACTGTAGAAATAAAAGCAATGAACTCTAGGAAATATTGTCACTCGATAGAAGATTTAAGGTCTTGTTTAAATTTGGTAATACAACTTTTAGATATTTGAGCTGGGCAATGAAACCAGATAATGCCAATGCTCCAGACCATTCAAGACCTACTGCACGTTAGGTGTTTATTAATATTTATAACAATGCACATTTGTTATTAAATACCTGACATATTGTGAATTGGTTGCCATTAATATCATCAATCTTTTCGCAAATGTACATATTTGCAATGCCTTTGCATTGTAAAGACATTGCATAACCATCCCGTATAAATTAGTTTCAAATTCCCATTACTAAATGAGACGTTAAATCATATGATACCAATTTATATGCTGCTAATGTTTCTCAACAACGTCTCGGAAATATGTATCCATGTGCAACATAGCAACTTCTATACATAATAAGTTGAACATTGAAACTTGATTGGCTTTTACATTTCGCTTCAAAGAATGATTGCATCTTAAGCATCGCTTTCATGAGCATAGAGTAGAGTAAAATAAATATTTAGCAATCATTAACATATTAAAAGAAACCATTTTGGTTAAGTAGGTATGTGCGCATAAGCAGACTCAAGCGATTGGCTTGAACACACAAGTCAAAGGGATGATGGTAATGAGCTTCCAATATTGTCGTCCATGCTGTATTACCGCACTATACAGATGGTTGTCTGTATTTGTTTTAGAGTGACTCGTTTTTCAAGGGAATGAATTTTAATGGTATATATTCTTTATCATAAAAGTTATCAGGATTTTTGTAATTTGTTTTATCGCAAAATTTGTTGACTCTTACCCTATCTTGCCCAAAAATTTTGGTCTTCTGAGCTCGAGATCAGACCATGCGTACTTTGTCTTTTTTTGTGCGCCTGTGTAGTTAGACCACAAGAAGTACTAAGCTGTATCATATTGATAATATGAAATCTGGGCCAAAGAACAAAGTTAGCATAACGAAGCAATCTATTGCCAATGAGTGTATGTATCATAAACTGTTTGTTTTACTGTAGGAACTAATTATATCAGTGGTAGGTGGCAAATATGTTTTAATATACACATACAGTAAATCTAAAAACTTGGTTTACATTTATATTATAAAGAGTTCTTAAAACTCATACAAAACACTCACTTAACACATGACCTAATATATATATTTTACACAACAAATAAAATCTCAAATCTCCCACCTATATAATATGCTAAGTAAAATTAAAACGTAACCAATGCCTTAATTAATTGAATTCACTGTATGCACACACACAACTATGAATCAATTACATATTTACCATTATGTATGCGTGTGTGTACACACTTGCATACAACAGAATATGAATCTTTTGAAATATGTATAGTAAAATGAACTTAACTAAACACAATCGAAAGTAAACCCCAGTTTCTATACTTCATACACTACACACTACACGAGGTAGTAAAACTTCCTTTCAGTCAGTCTTTAAGGAAAGAACTTGTAAGCAGGGATTTTGTGTGAGAGTCTTGGAGAATGTTGCAAACGGCAAAATCCTACGGTAAGATGTTTATGGCAGTGCGGTACACAGAAGGGAACAATTATAACGTACACATAACATCTGCTCATTAGATGTAAAATACATAGATAACAGCAGAGGCACCAAACATAGACTCCCTGACAAATATGTGCACTCGTCGTACGTACTTCTTGTACACAGTGGAGATCTTATGCATAAGGATATTACTTAGAAACATAACAACGTTCAGCAGAATGGAGTTGATGACGAAGTTGTCCCGTGCGCTAAGAAAAGCTGGTATTAGTCACTGCCGCACTGTCAGACATAAGTAGGTAGGTAGGTTCATATATGCACATATATACAGTGTAGACAAACATGAAGTTACACTGTGTATGTGTGTGTATGTGCACTACAATTTAAGATACTTGAACAAGCTCTAAAGTTCGTACTAATTATAAATTGTTAACAAAATAAGCCAAGAACTGCAACAAAAGCATTGTAACAAAGACGAGACATGTATGCTAGTATGTGTTTCGCAAAAATAAGCCAAATTGAGTTTAATGTGACAGGAGGACTAACGTGAAAATTTAGGAAATCCAAATGGTACAATTTGTTGTTTAATTTATGTACATATACATATATATACTACATATACCACTACCACTATTTAATAATAAATGTATTTAATTATTTTAATTTTATACTTAATTTGATATTTCAGAGAATAATCTTAAGAGTTCAGAAAATTATCTTAATATTTTTTATTATGATAGAAATTTAATGAAACACAATACCATCCTTTAGCTCTTGAATTGTTCTTGGCTTATTGACGTACGCCTTTTCTTTTTAAAAACTCTGATCAAATCACATGATCGAATCCACTGAGGAGAAAGTTTTCTTGTTATGCTGACCAAAAAAATCACGAAATGCACGAAATGCATTTTGATTTCAACGCCCCTTTTCGTGAAATGAACGTTAAGGTGTGACTCATAACTAACATCGTGCATTATGGTTGGACCACCTGTAAGTTATACATATGTCAAATTGGCACTTCTTTAACACTTTAGAACCAGTTTGGTGACACGTCCTCCATTCAATAATCTCTGAACAGGTACTTTAAGACAATTGAACTCAATATCCTGTAGGGTAAAAAGGTATAATAAGGCCGTGGCATAGTGGTTAGAACTCGCGACTACCATGCAGGAGATCGGTGGTTCGATTGTCGACAGCAACTTCGCAGTATGTGTCGAGTCAATCGGCATGTCTAGTAAAGCTTCTCAAATAGTGACCGTCGCATTCGTCGATAAACAAGTTATTGTTGGGAATATAAAATAGAAAGCATGTTAATTCACAACGACGGAAAATGCATCCCATACCTCATTCATGGGGTGTAAAGGGAAATAATAAGGTAATTATCTTCGGGATTAGTATTTGGTCAAGTATTGCAGTATTTTTGAAACATTTAGTATCTGAAGTAAATTTCAAGTACATAGAATAATAAAACATATTCATAATTGCTAGAATAAAAACAAATATCTGAAATATATTCTACAAATACTCCAGTCACATCAGACCATGAATAATCCCATTCTCTTTAAAATCTGGTTTTAAGAATTCATTAACCCCTAAAAAGGGGGAGTTTGTGTGGAAGGTGGGAGTATAAACCTGACTCAGGAATGTGGGCTATAAAGTCCGAACCCTTCTGGTACCACCCGTACAGAATGACCTAGTTGTGGGAAATTGATATTTGTGCCATAACATCCAAATGAAAATCTACAATATACAATTAATATATGTCAGTTAAACTCTCATAATATGGTAATGAAAACTTCACGAAACCGAAACATTTGCCTCGCCCCTTCCGGTACCTCTCATATAAATTACCGAATTTACCCGTTTACATTTACATAAATATCTTTTTAGTACAAACACTGAATTCAAACACGATTATCGGAAGGTACATGGTTATACAAATGTAACTAATTAATAAATATAATCTATATCTTCTGACGCTTTCTAGTACCTCATATACAAAATCACTTAGTTTTAAAAATTAATACTTCTCTCATAATTTTCACACGACAGAATGCAAGATTGTTAAATTTTGTTAGATGAATCACTTTGTAATATTTAGCACAACCTCAAAAACCGAAACATTTGCCTCACCCCGTCTAGAGCCTAGCATACAAATGACCGAACTCTTATAGTTTTATATACATATCTTGGGAATGAACATGGGTTATATTGGTCGACCCCTTCTAGTTCCTTTATACAAAATGACCGATGTGTAGGAAAATATTTTTTTCCTATTACTTATAATCGAAAAACCAAAGGATACAAAATAGTAAAATGATCACGAATATCACAGAAAACATATATAATTTATCTGATAAAAATTAGACACAAAGCAAAACCTTTTTATATGATAAATATCACTTCTGCATAAAAATCTGATTAAAGAAAAATTGGATTGACACAAGTTTTTATTTCCATATATGTAGCATAAAATTTAATTTTGTAATTGCATTTCTCTTAATAGTTTAATGTACTGCACCTACAAAAATTTAGCGGTTTAAAAAGCAAAATATGAAACATAATACTTCATATCGTCCCCTTAATATAACAATAGTGTATGTGCTCATATACCATTATTATTGCATATTTAGATTCTCCATTATTGATTCTATGCCTGGTCAAAATTTCGTCAAAATCTACTTCCACAAAGTGCGTCAAAAGGTCACTGGAAAAAATAGTATATAATTTTTTCTTCAAAAATTTCATAGACATCCGATTTGACGAAAACTTTAAACTCGATTTTCTCAAAACACCAAAAAAAATTATACACTCTTGTTTTATTAAGGGGACGATATATAGTTGATAGTTTTCAGACAACCTGCACTTATATTTCTTTTGTATCTCATGAACCTCTTAGACATAGACAAATGTTCCAATGACATCTCGAAAAGTAATATGACATGAAAAAATGTCCAAACATGTACTACTTCTTCAAGCTTCTGCAAACCCAAATCCAGTATAAAATCTTCTCAACCATTTTTTACCAAAACTTTCGTCACACCTCGTTATATAATCAGCACTTGTAGTTATGCCAGTTGCCCATGCTAATTTTTAGAAACTTTTTGTTTAGTTGCCAGTAATTTGTTTACAACAAAAATACATAATTCACTTAATTAACTCATACACATTTCCTTACCATCCCTCGTGTTAACTTATGTTGCAGCAGTACAATACAACCTAAACTTAATTTAAATAAATTATGCATAAATGTTGCATTCACACACTATCGAAACTTTACACACATTCAAAGTAATCATTTGTCGAATATTGGCAGATGTTCAAAGTAATACAATAGTGGAATCGTTTGTATCCTTCCATTGAAGTTACTACTAAATGCTTAAACAATACGTATTGTTGCTGCAACAAATTGTCTTTATCTTAAATCAATAAATTAATTGTAACAACAAAAGACAAGGCTAACACATTTTATTGAGATGAAATCAGAATGTGTAAGGGTCTAGAGGTTGGATACGTTGCCATGTGTAGTAGTTTACGCTCTACTGACAAATGTTTGGCTATTGTTTATCTGATCTACACACTTTGCCGTGCTGCAATTAGGTAGAACTGACTGAATGGCAGCGAATGCACCCACCACACCCGTACTCGCTTTGATTGATGAAATGGCATTGTAAACTCTTGAAGTGTTTACTTTAAGATGCAATGCATTTCAATAATGTCTATGTTTAGCTAACTCGGCTGAGTGTGAGTTTGTCCTTTGCATTAGTTTGTAGTATCTGATGCTCTGGTGCGCTGGCGAAATGGATGCCTTTCGGAATGTGTAGGTAACAGTGGTTGGGAGGATTAATAAAATAATATGGTATTTATTTTAATATTAAGCCTATAGCATAAATTGTAAATAAAGACCGAGAACAATCCATTCGAAGTCGTGCACATTATGTGGATGGTATGCTAGAATCTTGGTTTAATGGCTTGTAGGACAAGAGAAGAAGTCGCCAGATCTGTTTTATCAGTTAATGGGCTCTGCGACAATTCAAAGAAGATCCACTGTTTTTGAACCAAAGAGGCATAATTCTGGCTCAATGGATAAATCAATAAACAAAATTGCTGCATATAAACTAATTGTGTCTGGATTCGTGTCTGAGAGGTAGTGATGGCAAACAAAACAAAATAATCGATTAATTAATCATATAATTAATATAAACTACAAATAATTAATCGCGATTAATTGGAAACAATTAATCGATATTTCCACCTAAAATTGAAAATTATCATAAATAAAAAAAAATATTATTTAATTAATTTTAAAATTTTCTGTTCATTCAATTTATTAAAAAAAGAAATTATTTGTTTAGCACAGAATTTAAAAGTAGCAGCTTTGATAACGATTTCGTAGTTAATCTGTTCCGTTATTCCGTTACTATTGCACCCGCTTTGGAAAAAAGCCGTTCTGTTGGTACAGATGTATCAATAAAAAAGCAATATTTTTAAGCAAGAGAGTACAGCTGAGGGTAGACCGATTTCATTTCTTCCCATGCGTCTACTACATTGCGCTTTAATTCTAGTACTGGAGCATTGACAAAGAAGCTTAGTTCATCTTGAGGAAGTGTTAAGTCATTGTGCTTCCTTCTTTGTGTGTGGGCTAAAGATTTATTGGTACGCCCATAAATCAAATTGAGCATCACCAGCAGAAGACGTTTTACTGCCGCTTCCAATGCTGTTGCAGTTCTAGGTCATTCGTCGTCAGCCGTCAAAGCTAAATGAATACACTTGGTGGCTGGCGATGAATCTTTTTTGTTTCTGGATATCTAGCGATTACACAATGCAACAAATTTTTGATCCCGGCTTCTAAATAGTTGATCCTTATATAAAATTTCACGCTGAATTCAAATCTGCTCTCAGATACGTGGAAAGTAGAACAGATTTTGAGATATGGTCAAATTTCCATTTTTAGTGTTTTGAAAAAAGGTAGGTCTACTTAAATGCCATTTTCTCTGGCTTTGATTCACCGATTTTACTGAACTGTCACAAAAAAAAGGTAATAAAATTATTTCTTAAAAAAAACGATAGTTGATTATAATCCAATTTTAATGACGAAGTTATGGCACTTCACAGTTGGATTTTTGTAAAAATTTTAATGATTTTTCAAGTTTTCGCTGCCTTTAATTAAGTTTTTTCCCCTGTTTACGTAAAATGTATTATTAAATGTCCCGGATACAGAAACTTTTGACATTTTGTGACATAGTGTTATTTGGAATAATCGATTAATTCAATTAATCGAAGGAAAATTCCCGATACAATTAAATCGTTAATTGAAAGGAAATAATCGATTATTACCAATTTTTCGATTAATCTTGCCATCACTACCTTTAGGTCATGTTAAGTTAAGAAGTCTTTATTATATAAGCCAAGTTCTTTTTAAGATTTGGAAGCCAACAGTACTCTTGTAATTCGAAAGATACTAGTGGCCAAGCTGGAAAGGGTGATCGAATGTTAGACCTTCCGAATAGACCATCTACAACGTTGTCCTTGGTGATATATAAGTGATGTTTTTTAAAAGAATAAATGCCAGACATTTTTCCTTCAAGTTATAATAAAGATTCTGACATCTTATTCTACTTTTAGATTTTATGTTAAAGTTCTAAATGAATCAACCTTTATATATGTATTGTCGAACATGGTGGATTTTGCACAATTGTGTCCACATCGATATATGTTTTAAATTAAAAAATATTATATCCAGCATATCTTTACCTCATTTTCTATGTATTATTATTCGGCAATAATTAAACCTCTATCAGGGAAGTGCAATGATATTTATTCACCAGGCAATCCGTATAAAATATTATATCAGTGTTTACCAAAGTACCGTAGGTCATGTCGATGGTACTAGCTCATTTTTAGCAACACCGTTCACACCCACTCTCACAAAACTAAAAGAATATAGGCATCACAGAGAAAAGTTGCACATTCCAGAACTAATTTGTACCTACCTGCAGTATAACCACCAAACGTACCAATAACTTCTGTAAGCGCCTCTCCATACCACTGTCTTACAACTATTGCGCCAACCTCATAACGATTTGAATTCATCGAGGAACATGTTTGCAATGAGATGTAGACTGAAATTATTGCGATAGTCTGCAGAGCAAATATGTGTAAGTGCCAGTGTTTATTTGTGTGGGTGCAAATGAATGCGCGGTTGTATGCGTACGCGTACGCGTATGCGTGTGTGCTTAGTTTTGTATTTGCTTATATTTACAACATCAACAAGCGACAAAAGCGTTGTGAATACAACGACGACGATTGTGTGACAGTTAAACAGAGTGTGATTGTATACAATTTCAAAACACATTGTCTGTGTGGGTGTATCGGGCGCATGTGGATGTTTGTGTGCATGTATAAGAATGGTGTGCTTTTGTGTGTGCGTGTAAAGTGTAACGCATGCGACATTTATTTCAATTAGTGTCGTGGCACATGAAGTGCGTTGCCAATGACACGACATTGCCAACGCAATCGCAATTGAAATCGTAATCGGAATGTGCAAATGAATGCAGTGGACCAAAAATGTCTAAATAAACTTTAAGCTAAATAAAATTGTGCTTATGCTTCATATAAAAGTAAATATGTTTCCATACGAGTTCCCACTTTAACAATTACAAACATTTATGTAATCTGCATAAGGATAAAGTTTATGTAGAAAAAACTATAGTGAGAATGCAGAGGCGGAATTATTTATTTTGGAGGATGTCTGGGGGGACACAAAAAAAATTGGAATTTAAGTGGCGAATCTGTTGTTATGGCTTTTACATCAAATTAGATACCGCTTAAAAAATAATTTTAAATTGATAAATAGTGATTCTGTAAGAATGGAATTAAGGGATAGAGCGGGCTGTGGAATATTTTCGGAGGAGTTGAGTTTGCACCTATAAATCAGGCAACCGTATCAATGTAGCTCAGTTCAGGCCGAAATAGGTGGTCCTCATAGAATTTTTTTTTATTTTATAATTTATTTATAAAATCAGCTGCTGCTGCTCCCATGTTGTATTTCCCTCCTAACATCTTACCCGAACATACTCTTATCCACAGCCTCTAAGAGGGCTCCCATACAAAATGCACTTACAGCACAAAAATTCTCCACAAAATGTACGTTCAAATTTTTGGTTTTTTTTTTTGAGGGTAATTAATAGTAAAAATAAAAAAATTCTATGGGGACCACCTTAAGGGTTGAAGATAGAGGGTATATATGATTTGAGAAACTGTTATGGTTGAAAAAATATTGGGGGCCGGTCGTACATTTTAGATATTTGACTCCTCCTTCATCCCCATGTTATGAGAAAAAAATGATTGGGGGTTGGTCATACATTTGAACCCCTAGGGGCGATTCCGGGGCAGTTGTGGGTCTTATTGTGGATTTTTCCCCAACACGAACAATTTCTTGTTAAAAACCGGTAGGTCGATTTTGATTTTAGACCACTGGTTTCTTGGGTAAATTTTCTTAGTATTCATCGTAGATTATGATTATGACAACCGCTTGGTCGAGAAAAAAATTTACCCACTCTTATATACATACTTACTGATAGTAAAGCGTCTATCAGATCCCTGGAGAATGTGTACATTACTTCGAGAAATGTTCAAGAATGCCGCTCGCCTCTGGAACATATGTAGACCAATTCGACGGTTACCCTCACATGGGTTCCAGAACAAAGGGACACACAGTGTAACCAAAAAGCCGATACATTAGCAAGGGCCGCCACAACCATGAACTCGGGCGAAGTTTACTGTTGGATTGGTTTTACTCTCATAAAGGGGAAACAGCAAATTGCGGGGAAAATGAACCTCATTGCTGAGGAAAGAGGGTGAGAGAACATAGCCTGCAACCAAACAAATTTGGCCTATCATGGATATACAAAGGGTATGACATGTGCTGAAAATGTTTAGAGTCCATCTGAAGAATTTCATAGCTGTAATAACCGGTCACTGGCCGGTTGATAAACACACTAAGAGGTTGAAACTTCCCTACAACGATTTTTGTAGAAGCGGCAGTGATTATGGAGAAGAGGAGACCATGGAGCATCTTCCATTTCACTGCCCTGCTTTTGGTGAACTGAAATATGAAAAATCATTAGTCATCGGACACTAGTGGACAATACCTGTCTATCAGTAGTACATGTATCCTGAATGGTCAAAGAGACGTCTCAGGAAAGTAGGCTTGAACCGCTGAAGCATGGTTGCATCGTGGGATTGGACGTGCAGATAGCAGCCGTATTACCAAATCTAGGAGACGAGGGTTAGCAACCCACATCTTCCGAAAACTAAATTGCGAAAATCCATAGCGTCTGTTCCATATTGGGCGGCTTCCTGGTCAGCGTCTGCCTCAGAATGAGCGGCTGAAATGTTTCCTGGCAGTAGGAATAAAATGGAGAACCTGGTGGGCTGGGCTTTCCACCCGCCACCAGTATAATGGCAGTGAATAAAATGAGAAATAAGAGAAAAAGAAACCCCCAAAATGTTGACGACCACCGCAAACGTTTTAAGGACCATGATTTGAGAATATGCACTTGGAATGTTAGAACTCTTAACCGACCAGGTGCCTCTATTCAACCGGCGGATGCCCTTGAAGAGTATAAGGCTGACATTACTGCTATACAGGAAATTCGGTGAACTGGATATGGATGCTCGCGGATGAGGATGTGTGACGTGTACTACAGCTGCCACTCGGAAAATCATGAGTTTGGTTGTGGATTTGTGGTCGGCAAGAGACTACGACACCTGGTCTCTAGGTTTACTCCTGTCAGTGAACGAATCGCCACCATAAGACTAAAGGCAACATTTTTCTACATCACGCTGATATGTGCTCATGCTCCGACGGAGGAGAAAAGTGACGAGGTCAAAGACGAATTCTACGCCCAACTTGAAGAAACATATGACATATGGAGATAGCCAACGCCTATTCTGACCAACTCACTCAACTACTTCTTGATGCTCCAACTCCCAAAAATACTAGCGCGCAATGGCAACATATTGCCCACTCGATGGAAAGGACTGCGCGGTCGGTACTGGGGTATGTGAAGCCCTTTAACGATAATGCCTGGTACGACGACGAATGCCGCGATGCCACCCGGGAACAAGATGCTGCATACAGGGCCAAACTGCAGCCAATGGCAACGCGAGCTGTTCATGAAAAGTATAGGGAGAAGAGGCGGGAGGCGACTCGACTCTTCAGGCAAAAAAACGAGATCTCAAGGAGCGGAATAATGTGTGTATTGAAGATTACAGGAACAGAGGTGAAGCCCGAAAATTCTATCAGAAGATAAAAGGAAAGGTACATGGAACAGGTCTTCCCTCCTGTAAAGACAAGGATGGTCATCTCGTAACTGACTCCGAGAGCGTACTGAGAATATATAAAGATCACTTCTGCAGCCTATTGATGTGTGAAAACTCGACGGAAGAAGACTGTGCACTAGGGATATAACTTTTTAACAATTTTTTAAAATATCAAGATTGGCATAGCACAGTCCAATAGAGCATAAAAAACTATAAGGGAACGTATATTTATTTTTTCGCTAAGGTCAAAAAACTTCACGCACCAACCGCGATGAAGTTTTGAAAATTTTTAATTTTCTTTTTGGTTAAGAAAAATTAATAATATGTTTAATTAAAACAAAAAATAGCTCAAGTATGAAATTTCATTAATATTTAGAGATGGTAAGAGGTTTTTTCGCAAACCAAAAGGTATCATTAACCTTTTTTAATGAAAAAAAAATAAAGATGTGTAACGAATAATCTCTCCTAATGCTAATAGTTAATTTGTTTACTAACACTTGCAACATTTATCGCAGGTGGCAGCCTGTTGATAATTGACCAATGAGCCTAGAAGATCTAAAAATAAAAATAAAAAAAATAATAAATTGTTAAATAATTTTTTATACACCTGTTTAGAAAAACCAATTGGTGCGTGATCTTTTTTCTGAAAAATTACAAAAGATAATGATTTTCGTGGTTACTAGGACATGGTTGACCTCATGGTACTATGCCAAAAAATTGGTTATACCCCTACTGTGCACCAATCCGAGGTGATAACATCGAGTGTCCACCTCCGAGCCAAGCTGAGATAACAACTACCATATCCCGCCTAAAGAACAACAAGGCCGCTGGGGCTGATGGTCTTCCAGCTGAGTTGTTTAAGGCGGGTGGAGATGAGCTTGTTTTAAGCATGCAACAGCTCATAGAGAACATTTGGCTTCAGGAGAACATGCCAGAGGATTGGAATCTCAGTGTGCTATGTCCAGTCTACAAAAAAATGGTGACCGTAGAGAGTGTAAAAACTATCGTGGAATTAGCCTCTTACCGATTGCGTATAAGGTCCTATCTAGCATACTGTGTGAACGTCTAAAGCCAATTGTAGAAAAACTAATTGGACCATATCAGTGCGGCTTTAGACCTGGCAAATCTACGACAGATCAAATATTCACCTTACGACAAATCCTGGAAAAAACCCATGAAAAGCAGATTGACACCTACCACCTCTTTGTCGATTACAAAGCTGCCTTCGATAGTCCCATCAGGCATCGACTATACGAAGCCATGTCTGAGTTCGGTATTCCTCCGAAGATAATTCGTCTCTGCCGGTGTACTCTTACGAATACCAAATCCTCTGTTCGGATTGGCAAGGATCTATCTGCACCATTCGATACGACGAGAGGTCTTAGACAGGATGACGGTTTGTCTTGTATGCTGTTCAACATAGTGATGGAGAAGGTGTTAAGGAAAGCATCGGTTAACATGTCTGGCACCATATTTAATAAGAGCCACATGCTGCTCGCATATGCCGATGATATCGACATTATCGGTCGAACGATGCGAGAGGTAACAGCTGTTTTCTCATCAGTTGAAAGGGTGTCAGCGAAGATGGGTTTGGCAGTGAATGAGGACAAGACGAAGTTAATGGTATCATCGAACAAAGTGTCCACCCGTTGGGGACGCAGCGTGAACGTTGAAAACTATTGCTTTGAGGTAGTGGATGAATTTATCTACCTTGGATCCGCCATGAACAAAAACAACAGTGTCAGCCTCGAAATAAAACGGAGAATAGTGCTTGCTAACAGGTGTTTCTTTGGACTACGCGACCGGTCCTGTTGTACGCTTCCGAATCTTGGGTGCTTACACAGGCAGATGCAGCTCATCTGGCGGTGTTTGACAGGAAAATAGTCCGCAAAATATATGGACCCATTTGCGTAAACGGCGAGTTTAGGATTCGGATGAACCATGAGCTGTACGAGTTATACCACGACATTGATGTCGTCAAGCGAATCAAAGTGCAACGATAACGCTGGCTAGGCCATGTCGTGAGAATGGATGAGGAAACTCCAGCGCGAAAGGTATTCTATCAAGACCTCGAAAGACGGCGCAAAAGAGGGAGACCGCGACTACGTTAGAAGGACCAGGTGGAGGAATCACTGACGCTGCTTGGTAGGACTGACTGGAGACGGTGCGCACAAGATCGAAGCGAATGGAAATCTTTGATCATTTCGGCCTCAGACTTAGGCACTAAGATATAAATATATATATGTGTCAAGTTGTTTGAACTTTTTTTTTCAATACCCAGTTTGCGATTTCAGTATCATATAATAACACAAATTATATCCCATACATTTTGGATGCAATGCATATGGAAATATGTTTATATCAAATAAGGCGTGATATCAAGAGACCCCCTTAATTGTTGTGATATAAGGCAGTTTATTTCATAACTTAAGGGCCCCTCGTATCACCATTCCTCCTTCAATATCAACATATTTTCATATGTGTCGCATATATGGAAAATCCTTCCGCGATTTTTACATATTCACACTGCACTGAAATTAGGTGCATCCCTGCAACTGCCGTTATACGAATACATAGCATGCGGGCCAACCTTCATAACTACCACCGCCATCATCAGCGCCCCAAAATTTTCGTGCGTTTTTTCTCTGCTGCTTAAAAGGAACTGCATATATAAGATTTCTTCGTTGTTAATCACAACTCTCTTCATTAATACGAAATCACACTGACGTCGTTTATATGCATCGCAGTAAAACCTTTGCTCATGTCTTCCTTCCACGGGCACTTGATTATGATGACGATGGAGGGCATTGCTTTGACGAGGATGAGGAACAGCACAGAGACGATGCACGTGCGCCTCTGCGGTATTCCTTATGCGATTTTCTTCATGTGCATTTCCTTTCATCCTCGTTGTTGTTGTCTTTTTTGCAACGTTGCGTTGATTGAATACAAACATTTCGTAATAAAGTACCGTCGTTTATGCTGGCAATGAGTTAAGCCTTTTCGCTGTTAAGATATAAGCAAGAGTCCGCGGGAGTAAGCAGATCCAACGGGAATGATAGAATCTTGCAGTGACATGAAATTTAAAAACATTTAATTGCGATGACGTTGGAAATAGCGACCAAAAATAGTGGATATATACAAACGATTTTCTTTTTGTATATTTTTAAATATTAAATCAAAGTTAAAAATTTAAAAATAACTTTTCCAACGATCCGGTTTTCGAATTCCTGATTCAGTAAAAAACAGGTTTCGTTCGGATTTTCGGAAATTATAAAATAAAACCAGATATGGAATTAAATATGAAATGATACCTAAATTCTACAGTATGCTAAGTCAATATATATTTTTTTTTCATTAATTAAAGCTTTTCAGTTGTTATCTGAACTTAAAAGTGTAAAATGTAAGATTCCTGTAAAATCTCTTCACAAATTAATCTCCATTGTACAATTGGTCGCTTAGTTTAGGAGAGATCTCAATCTATTTCAAAATGAGATCCCAACTTTATCTTGGTCATTTCCTAAATATTGTATGGTGATCATAAATAAATCACTTTCTTGCGATCGGACACTTAGTTTAGGATATAAATGCAGTTAAAGTTGTTCACATAAATATCGACGACTTCCCAACCAATGCGAGGTGAGATTCCAACTATATCTTAGTGATTTCATTACTATTGTATGCAGATCACAAATCACAAATCTTTTTTGCGATTGGATGCTAAGAAAATAACGACACTTTAGACCCTAGGTTTCTTTGAACCAAATGCGATTCATGACTTTTTATGTCGTTTGAGCCATGTCCGTCTGTTTGGCTGTCCGGCTGGTTCGCACGATAACTTTCGAAAGATGCAACCAAATGTTTTGAAATTTTGCACGAGTTAATATTTCCCCAAAACTACTTACGGTATTGCAAATGGGCTACATGGCCCCGCTCCTTCTGGTACCTCCCATACAAATACATCATTCCGCCCACTTTAAAAATCGAGTAATAATCGTACCCAAATTCTGTATTTCGTAAAGCTATAACAAGATAAAGTTTTGGAACAAAATTGGAAGTCTAGCCACGCCCCTTCTAGTTCCCTCCATACAAATATAACACTCCGCCCACTTTAGAGATGGAGTAATAATATCAATACACTCGACACGATCGTGCACAGATTCTATATTTTTTTAAGTTATAACTGGATAAAGTTTTGTAGAAAAAATTTTGAAGTCTATTGACGCCCCTTATGGTACCTCCCATACAAATGTACCTTTCCACCAACTTTAGAGATGAAGTAATAATATCAATACACCCAACGCGATCTTGGCCAAATTCTGTATTTAGTAAAGCTATAACAGGATAAAGTTTTGGAGGAAACATCTGGAAGTATAGACACGCCCCTTCTGGTACCTTCCATACGAATGTACCACTCCGCCCACTTTAGAAATCGAGTAATAATATTAATATAATAGAAATTTTTTTTGTTTTACTGAGGGTGAGGGTATATGTAAGTTGGGTTGCCCAACTGAAACTTTCTTACTGGTTTTTGTTAAATTTCGATTAGAATATCAAAAGAAACTAACGCACCCCGAAGATTTATTCCACCCAAAAAAGTTACATTTATGTCAATACTTATTTAGGCAGGACAAAGTCTGCCCGGTCAGCTAGTATAATATAAGCATAAACAACCTTCTATGCAGATTTGCCTGGCAATGTTCTGTAAAAATGCACATTCTTGAAAAACCGGTTAACCGACATAAACCGGGTTCCGAATACCGAATACAGTCGAAACTCTCTATAACGAATTCCAAGGGACTGGATAGAAAAACAATTTTGTTCCTTTTAACATTTTTTTATTTGTAGTAGTCACTTATTTTGGTTTGAAGTACATTTTTCCACTTTTATTCTTCAATATAATTTTCTAATACATTTAGAGAAGTAAACACACTACATATCGCGATATGCAAAGGCAAACTGTTAGCGACTGCAAGAAATGTGAGAGATTGTAATTATTCCAGTTGTCACTTGCATAGTTCGGTGGTTCCCCAAAATACACTTTCAATTTTATTGTAAATAAACGATTCAAAGCATTAGTCTCTGCTTGTGAAAACGCTTCAATCTTGAAGTTACGGTCGCAAAAATGCTTTGTTATAAGGAAAAATTCGCTATAGGGAAATTCGTTATACGGAGATTATAATACACGCAAAGTAGACCCAAAACACAGTGTTCTTATAATTGCTTCGCAATAGAGAAAACTTCGTTATATAGGAGTTCGTTATAGAGACTTTCGACTGTATTGGCATTTTTAAAGAAACCGGAATACGTTTTCGGAGAAAAACACCGATTAGTCGGTTTTCTGCTTCGGTTTTGAACACTCTAGTGTTTATTGAAAATTTAGAAACAATTGTTCATGTTAGCATTTTACCTGTATTGGTTAAACTGTCAAGAAAATTCACTGTTAGTACGGGTGGAGCAACGATAGCCGGGAAAGCTAGTTTTAACATATATTGCTACAGATATTATAGATACGAAAGTTTGGTCATGTATGCACTAAATATTTTTTTCACAGGCTCCTATTTAATACAAACAAATGATATACTTATATCCCCACCTGATGTTTATTGTTTTGCATACAAGTAAATTAAATATCTTACCTTACATACTGCGTTTGGTTGTCATCATAACAGAGAAAGGAAACGTACTCAGTGAAGGAAATCATTGTTCCACGGACAAATCCAACTATCGTTGATGTTATTAACCGTAAATCTAACAGACGCACACATAACACAACGCACCTTAGCCGCCGGCAAAAACACAAAACTCCGGTAGCAGTCGGCAGGTAGAACCAAATTGATGATTACTCCCACCACCACCACCACCAGTGGTTGCAACAATTTAACACTAAGTACTAATTTTATGCAACAATTTAACTACCAACACTTTTTCTAAACGTAAGCAGTAATCTTATTTCCGTAGAAAATTTGGGAGGAACATCAGCCAAATCATCTTTTTGCATTCCTCTATGTTTTACCGGCCAATGTTTAAAATATTTTCTAGAAAAACACTTTCACATAACAATTTTAACACTTTTACTCAACTTTTATGTTTTTTTCTCATGTTACTTTCACGTTACTATTGTCTTTTTTAGGAAATCACTTATTTCACAACTACCACGCACTGACTAGTAAACAAAACTAATTAGAAATGTCAACAAACACACCATTACACTAAAGGAATGCGTCAAAATTATCTTCACATTGTTGTCAGATTAGAGTAGCGATTATGATAAAAAACAATTTAACTAATTTGACATATAGATGGCAGTGATCAGATACGAATCGTGGTAAGGGTCTAGGGTGAGGTTAGAAAGTCTTATTGCATGTCTAGGGTCATGAAGTTGACAACTAAACTCGATATTCCAATTTGTATTTTATATCGAACTTTTTCTTCTAACACTCTTATATTAGATATTGTACTGTTATACATATCGCTCGTTTTCTGCAAGACCGTCATAACTCAAAAAACGAGATTTTTAAGCTAATGATGCAGAATTGTTCATTACATCATACTCCATGTTGTGTAAAAAATTCATGTTAATATCTTTTATACACTCCGCATGGGAGCTATTTGAATTCCTCCATTTCGTACAAGTTGGGTGTAAATTAAAAACTTTAAACGCGTTTATCTCGAATCGATTTTTTTTGAGATATGAAAACGAGCGATATGTTTGTATGTACATAGAGAACTTACAAGCACAAGTGTTAGTGCCAAGTCCTCTCTACTCTTAGCTGTGGCTAATACAGAGTTTACTGTATCTCACCTAATTATGAAATTGATCAACTGTCATATTAGCGCTTACCAGTTAGAATTTTTAACATCAGCCTCTTAAGAGAGTGTGAATGACTATTCTCCTTGTAAATTTCAATTGCATTGTTTCTTAGTGCATTCATTGACATTTGTTCTAATTAGTTTTGTTCTCAATTCGGTGCGTGGTTGTTGTGAAATAAGTCGTCTCCTAAAAAAGCCAATATAAATGTGCAATTTGCATAAGAAAATTATTTAGAATCATGTAAAAGTGTAATAGAGGGAAAGATATTGTGTTATTTAAACGATTGTGCAGTAAAATAAAGAGAAAATTGCAATTACGTTTGTCGGTCGATGTCGTATGCCAACATTTTTCCACGGGAATACGATAAACGTGTCTAAAAAGTGTCGCTTGTTAAAAAAATTATTACTTTTTAGTAGCAAATGTTATTTTGTTTTGCAATTAGTTATGGTGGCGCAGTAATCTTTAAATTGGAAATGTTTGCTACTGCCGGCCGGCTGATGTTTTTATGTTATTGGTCAAGTGTTTATTTAACTTTCTTCTTTTCAGTGGCTTCGTTCGGTTGGTTGTGTTGTGTGTGTGTCTGTTCGGTTTACGGGTTAACAATTCTACGATCGTTTGTAGAGTCGTTGTAACAGTAGCTCCGTTTGCTCAAAGGTAAGATTTTATTATTTGTATAAAAAACCAACATAAAGCAGGGGTAGCAATTTTTTTCACAAAAGCAGTTACATATATGCTATCCTCTTCAAATTGATTAAGAGTCAAATAAAGTTATGTTCAGAATTACTAAACTCCCTCTGTAGAATACTTTGCCCAAAAACAAGTTCAACCTATTTGTGTTTTCTATAATATGATAAATGTATGTACATTAGAATGGGTCAATTTTCGTAATCTACGATGAATTCTTATAAAAATTTTCCCAAGTAACCATGGTAAACAAAAAGCCACAACAAGCCCCGCATCTGCCCCGGAACCGCAACTAGAGGGTTGGATTTCCCTCCTAAATTTTTTTCCAAACATACCTAACTCTCCACTTCACCCCTAAGGGGGCTTCCATACAAAAATCTAACTTTTATAAAAAATTTTCGCACCGCTCTAACTGCCCTAAAAGTAGTCAAATGAACGACCAACCCCTAATATTTTTGCACCCTCATCGTTTCTCCGATCACTTTACCCTCTATCTTCAACATTTTAGGTGATCCCTATACAATTTTTTTATTTTTATATTTTTTATAAAATTAGCTCCTGCCGCACCCATCGCCATGGTATCTGCTAGAGAGCTAAATCTATGACCGACCCCCACTAGTATTTTCTTCCTATCATATTTTCTGAACATATCTAACCCGGATCTTCACCCCCAAAGAGTGTTCACATATAAAATTCACTTAAAACGACCAAAACAAAAAAAATCTCCACAAAATGATAATTTCGTTTAATTTTTTTCACTGAGGATAATTAATTTTCTTTTTTTTTTTTTGTATAGGCGCCAAGTATTTTTAAATAATTTAGAAATTTTTTGTAAAGGGTCTAATAACAAGGAGTAGGTATGTTTGCGAAAAATTTTAGGAGGGAAATACTGGTGGGGTCGGTCATCAGCAGCAGAAGCTGATTTCTTAATTTCATAATGGTTGCAGATAGAGCGTAGATGTGTTCCGAGTATCTGTTGGGGTTGCAAAAATATTGGGGGCCAGTCATTCATTCTAGGGGCGCCTAAAGCGTAGTGGGACCAAATTTTTAAAAAAAAAATTCTAAATGGGAGCCCCCTTAGGGGGTGAAGATGGGAGTAGGTACGTTTAAGAAAAAAATAATGAAAGAACCTTTGTAATTGTATTCGACACTTTTAGAATACAGGCAATTTGAGTTTGGTAAATTTAATACGTTTGTAGTACGAAACAAAACCGAAATCCTTTCGGTTCCCCCTTTCAAATGACCGATAATTCTACGGGCATATCTTTTTTTGTAATTATTCTGAATGTAGTAAATTTCTTCACAAGTTTAATGTTTATTAATCGTTTACTTATGATTTAAAATGGGAAACTTTGTCTGGTACCTCTTATACAAATTAGCCAATTAGCAGAAAATTAATATTTTTTTTTTGAACTCAAAAATATATCTAAATCAATTTCTAAAATAAACTCAAAACATTATAAATTGTATTACACTTTTAATATGTTATACTTATATGCTGTTTCCACTACGGCCGCATCCACATCCACTTCCAAAAATCAATGAACGCGCGTTAAAGCCTATACAAAAAGCATAGGCAGTTAAGTATGGGAAAAAGTTGCGTTCATATTGGACGCGACTTCCGATAAATTGCGTTTACTATAAATTCGACTATTTTTGCAATCGAAACCCACCCATACCTATTAATGGCAGCACTGCAAATTGCACATCTCTATTAAAACAGCTGTTTATCAGCATAAACATAAACATTAAATTGTAGAGGGAAACAGCGACCCGCTTTTCTAGCGGGATAGCGAGCCAAAATGAAGTGTCTTCCTTGGTCAGTGCATGAAGGCGCTGTACCAACATTTAAAATATGCTCCTCTCTATAACGTAGCTATTAAATAAAAGTTAAAAAGAATTACTTGAAATCAATGTCATCCAACTCCATAAAAAAAATAAACTCAATCAGCTGTTTGGATGTGAACGCGGATGCAAAACTCAGTGGAAACACCATGCGTTCATTTTCGATAAATCGTTTACGCGATAACTAAACGCAGGCTAATGGAAACCGCATATTATATGTGATACCTAAGGTTTTTGTGCGAATTAATCATAGACTCTTTTCGTGTTACTCAGTTGATACCGTAAAAAATCCTTTTTACATAAGTAATTTTATTTAAACATCGGTCAATTTCAATAACTCGGATGTTTAAAAATTTGTAGATAGGCGAAGGTTGTTACCTTACATTTTACATAATTGAAGTATCTGTACTAGTTTTATTATTATTTAGCTCATGTATACCAAAGTCATACAGGCTACCAATTATTTTAAAACCATACTACTCGTACTTCTATCAAACCAACACAAGCCCTTTTGCAACTGTAGGAAATAATATGTAAACAATATTTTTTTCCATTGTATGTCTCTCTCTCTCCTCAAGTCTGCCACACGACAAAGCAACGCAACCACAATCGAATAAAAATCATATAAAGTTATGTAATTTGTCTTCCAAGTTACCCAAAAATTAATGTCATCTCTTTGAAGGATGTAAGCTGGGTTGCCTACTGCAGTACACAGTAAGCACAGAACAAACGTGCATAAATATTATTCATATTTTATAAAAGTAATTGAAAGCCAAAGGCATTTTAGTATATTTTGTTATGTTTTCTTTGTGCCGTTCGTTTCGTAGTTTAAACATAGGGCCTTGTCAGTGCAGATTAAATACGATTTTTTTAAATTGGGGGAAAAATTTCGAACAACTAATTAAAATAAATTGTTGTTATATAATATTTACAGGTTAAATGACATGTATGATTGGATTTTCTAAAAGAATAGCAAATCGGAGGGGAGTAGAATAAGTGAGTGAGTGACAGTGTTATATATGCCGATTATGCGAAATATATTCCAGATAAACTATTACATATGAAATTGCAAATACAGATTACTGTCGTATTAGTAACATATTGTATTTGACATATTTTTATTCAAATTCCTCAGCTGTAATTCAATAATCACAAAAAATTACAAAAGCTTTTAAAATAAATTTTAAGCATAGGTAATATTCAAAGTTAAGGGACCATTTTAAAATCAATGAATTTTGAAAGTAAAAGGGATTTCCTTTTATGGACAGTTTTTTATATAGAAATAAAAGTTAGCATTAAGTAAAGCAAAATTACGTACACAAACAAAAATAAAATACAAAAACTGTATTAAACTAGTACATTTTAATCAGGTCAACTGACTTTTCGACGAGCTTACACAATTTTATGTTGATTTAATTATAGTCCCCTAAAAACACCAACTGGCAATCAAATTGTGTTGCACTGTGCAGTTAATAACAATGTCATCATATATTTTAATAGGGCCACATGAATCGTTTAACACCATTCAAATGTTATAAAATATCTAATATTCTTGCAAAAAAAACTCTTCATCATCAAAATGTATAACTAATAATTAGTATGCTTGTCGCTCCTCACTTTTTTTGCAATGGAAACACACACAAGTTTTTTATCTGGTTTTAACACCACACATACACTACAACAATAGGCGATGATCAACTTAAATCTGACCAATGCCATCAGCTATTGTCCATCATAAATCATGTGATTATGTGACATAAACTAATCAAAATTTTCTGGCAATCTGACGTGGTGTGCATAATAACAATTCAACCATTCGGATTATTTTTATGGTAAAATTTTTAGAATTCATGTCCCACCCCCCCCCCCCCCCCCCCTGTCGCAGTGGATAAATATACAAGAGCCTCCCCGACCGAAAACGCTATGCGTTCAGGCATGGGTGGACATATTTGAGAGGCTTGAAATTTCGATAGAATACTCAGTGATATGCTATGATTGCACAAAATGATAAACAAACAGCGGGTGCGTTTTTTTCTCTGGCGCGTTCTGTTTTCAATATTCAGCAAATATTTTAAGACTATAATACACATACGTACGCACGTATTTAACAAGACACAGAAATGTATTTCTATATACATTCACGCGCAAACAGCGGGAGGGGAATGGAGCTTCAAACGGACACTCATAAAAATCGCATACAGTGAATGACGCGCAGGAGGTAAATATAAAATTAAGATGGAAAAAATCAATTACGTCCACAAAAATGTATACACATGAACACACGCACATACACAAGACCATTTACAAACATACAGTTGCATACAATTTTATAGGCCACATACGAATGAGTGAGAGTGAGAGAATATGACCATAAAGAGTGCTTTAATTTCGGTGCGACAAAAAAACGTACATGCAGCGATAAAGCAATTAAGCTTCACCTGCATATAGCCATAAACGTATGAGGCACAGTGGTTTTGAAGTAGGGCTTTGCTGTAGAGATAGAGTTTTTAATTTGTTATGCTATAAGCCATTGGGATGAGGCAAGAGACGACTGAGCCATGTCCGTCTGTCTGGCTGGTAGGCAGGATTGTTCGAGTACAATTTTACTGATACTTATGAAAATACTTACTTACTTACTTAATTTCCCTTTGCACCCCATGAATGAGGTATGGGATAGCTTCTCGCGTTGTTGTGAATTAACACGCTTTCTATTCTTAGATTCACAACTAACGGCACCTACTTGTTTATCGATGAATGCGAACGTCACTGTTTTAAGAAGCTCTTACTGGACACGCCGATTGAATCGACGCTCAACACTGCGAAGTTGCTGTCAACAACATTCGAGGGGAGCCGACAATGAAAGAAAAATTTATTTATTTTTTTTTTCTTTTAAGATGACTGGAGCCAGGTTTGAACCTGCGATCTCCCGCATGGTAGTCGCGTGTTCTAACCACTATGCCACGGCCGGTCCCGGTATTAAAATTTTTCATAACGAAGTTGTGGGATTGCAAATGGGCAAAGTAGCCCCAATCTTTCTGGTACCAACCGGACAAAATGACCCATTTTTGCTTAATAATATGTCTCCCATAACTTTCCAACCAAAAACAAGAGGATTTTTTAATTTCGTTAGTTTAATTATATTGTAAAAGATGGCTATACCTCAGAAAACAGAACCATATGGCACAACCTTTCTGGAATGTATGGGACCACTGATCAAAATCAACCAAATAGTTTTACAAACATATAACTTTTTGTCAGCACACTGAATTCAGTAAAACTTTCCGCAAATCCTTAATGAAAATCTTATTCTAGTATAAATCCTTTCCATACAAAATTACATATTTTTCGAATAGTAATATTTTTTCCACTGGTTAACCGCCATACAGGAAATAAGATGGACGGAACAGGGATGTACACGACGAAAGAACTGTGACATCTTTTATAGCTGCCATGCAGAAAGACACGAATTTGGATGTGGTTTGGTGGTTTGGTTTGGTATCCCCGCGAAGCTAATACGACTTTGCGGGATGACACTGACTGACACGAAGTCTTCAGTGAAAATTGGCAAAAATCTGACAGAACCATTTTCTATCAAGCTAGGCTTTAGACAAGGCGATAGTCTGTCTTGCGCGATTTCTATAACTTCGTAATGGATATAATCATGCGGAAGGTTGCAGTAAACAGGAATGGTACCATCTTCAACAAAAGTCACATGTTGCTCGCGTATGCCGATGATAGAGATATCATTGGGCGTGGATTGTGGGATGTTACTGCGGCCTTTTCGAGCATTGAAAAGCAGTCGACAGTAGTGGGTCTCGTAATAAATTAGGACAAACCCAAGTTATTTGTTTCAACGAACAAAGAGTCCACTCGCCTGGAACGCTGCGTGAACGTTGGTAACTATAACTTTGAAGTGGTAGATGCTTTGTCTACCTTGGCTCCGCCATAAACAAAAATAATAACGTCAGCCAGGAAATCAAAAGACGAGTATTGATCGCAAACCGCTGCTACTATGCGCTAAGCAAGCGATTTAAGGACAAAGCACTCTCTCGAAGAACAAAGATCCAATTCTACCAGATCCTACATGTCTTGCTCTACAGCGCAGAACCCTGGGTAATGACGCAAGCGGATTCTGGGAGTGTTCGAAAGAAAAATACTCCGCAAAATATTTGGACACATCATCGATAACGGCGAGTATCGTCGTCGAATGAACCACGAGCTGTATGAGCTGTACAACGATATCGACGTAGTCAGGCGCGTTGAAATGGACAGAATGCGCTAGCAATAAACTAGATGGGCGGCGCAGGAGGGGGCGACCCAAACTTCGTTGGATAGACCAGGTGAAAGAGCCGTTATCTACACTTGGAGTGAATAACTAACTACGGAGAGTAAAAGACCGAAGCGCTTGGAATTCTGTTCTACGTGCGGCTACTGATAGATGAATTTCACCACCGGCCACACAGCTACATTCTGCGAAATTTTCAAGCCATGATCGGCCAAGTCCTTTTCGAGATTATTCGGTACTAATAAATACAAGCAAATAATGACAAACTCATTACCAAATATATAAATTTGACCTCTTTGGGGCACGTTATGATGTCAATACTAGTATCTCCCCCAATTATAGATCGTGATCGGATTGGTGGGCGTGGTACCTCCCATACAAAGCAAAAAGTGATCAACACATTTCTGGAGTGCTATTGCAGTGACATATACAAAACTTTATATGTACTCCTTTTTCATTAATCTGTGTATTTGGCACGAAAAACTGCTTGTAAAATAAATGTTTCAAATCTAATATTTTGGAGGTCAGTATAATAATGAAAGCCTTAGGGGTCCTGTTTGATTTTCTTCTGCCGTTTTGATTTAAAGTATATTTTACCTGCCCCTATGGTACACCTGCCACCGCGATACAAGTTGCACGTTAAATTTCTATTACATCTGCAGTATGCATGATAAGTACATTATACTTCCGTTATCTACTTACGTACCACTGTGCCCACACATCCTAACCAACACACTCGTGATGTCACATTCGTAAACTCGCAGCATTCACACACACGTTTAAATACAAATGCTTTTTTGTTGTTGTTGTTGCACGTAGAACACACACGTTCATTCATTTGTTGTCCTTCTGCTGCAGCCAAAAATAATATTTTCCTTTTATTATTTAAAATGTTGTTAATTAACAAAAAACACATCATATCTTGTTCGGCATTCTCGGAGAGATGGACGGATGACTGGATGTCTCTGTCACGGCTTGGCTGGATGGTTGGTTGGTTGGTCGAGTGGATAGATGAATGCTTGTCTGCCTCGTTTGTAGACTGTTGGGCTGCATGGATGGTTGGTTGGTTCGTTGGTTAAAAGAATGGATAGGACATGAATGTGTGGTGCTGTGTGGTGAGTGCGTATGTCTTACTTCTTCGAGGGTCCTACTGTGCTGCGGTTATATGAGTTTGTACTATATATCTGCGTTTCAATGTTTAACTTTAAATATTTTTCTATGTGAAATATGTTGTGTGTGTCTCTTTTGATGACAACCACTCTTACTGCCATAGATTTCAGAGATGTCTCCATGTCACTTTTGCCACTTTGCATGACCATGTCTTTGGTCACAGTAGGGCTGCGACTGAGAGTACTCTAAAAAAATACATACTTCAAACACTATAGGGCAAAGGCATCAAATAGCGAGAATCAATGCATCAGCGGCAAATAAATAAACAATAAATTTCTGACAGGCTTAGTAGAAAACAAATCATTTTGTTGTAATTAGTTTTTATATTTAAAGGCAATAAATTTATGACTTTTTTGGGGATTCTGGAAACATTAGAATCTCTTATCCAACTGCCATTGCAATGTGTTAATTAACAATCCCACTGTGAAAGCAATTGTTGCAGCTGTAGTACACACAGCTAAAACAAAAATATCCTGACCATGAATGTATGATTTCTATACTCGTATACCCAGAAACAACACTACTTTCCTTGTGAGCTCTTCATGTCTGGTGTACAAGTAATGGTTTTTGATATTTTTATTTGATAAAAAAAAATAAAAACTCTATATTTACCGACACAATATCACCAAGAGAGCATAGAATAGAAAGCGAACGACAACTCTTCGCTTTTAATCCCTCATTGGGGGTATTACCTGGACGTGAGGGTGAAAATTGATGGCTTTCTTCAAAACCATAAATTGTTATATGGAAATTACTGTAAAATACAGAAACCCTAAACCAATTTATCAGTTTTCGACCGTAAACCAACATGAAAGCAAAAAACAATGCTTCGAGAATTTTGGTGACGATTGACAGTTACTTTTGGTTCAGTGGCTAACAAACAAACAACTTAACAGTAAAGGTGCAGATGTGTATACCTATGCACGCTTTGTCATTGTTCGAACCAACTACTGAGAAGGTTTCCACAAAATAAAAGCAAACCACTCGTATTCCCGTTCGATCGCATACAAGGTAAATTGGATGAAGAGACAAAATCTCATGAAGGCATATGCGTTTAATTTTTTGAAATGCCCTGACGTTTCATCTGAATTCACAATAAATTGAAACTATACCGGCAAAGAGTTACTAGTCATATGGTTATGTTACTAGTGATTCTAGCATTCAGCGACTCACTTACGATGAAACATTATTCAATTTCTGATAAACTTTCGTATTTTGTGATACACAACTAAGTTTATAATTCTTTTTACAGGGTAGTCTAACTGGACCAAAGCAAGTTTCCTTAACATAGTTCACGAGTCAGAATCAGTTTAATGTATAAATGCTTCACTTACCAAATCAATTAAATCCATATGAAAAATGGAAATAAGGTTGTTTTAAAAACCTTTAAAATTACAAAGTGCAACAAACTTTTTCGGGGGTGAACCAAACTAATATCAAACGATAGGATTTTACCACAGTAACAAAACCTTAAACTCCAAATTGCTCCACTACGTCACAATTTTTTTTTACAGTGGTTTGAAATTTTGTATTTTTGGTCAAAGGAATATGTAAAATCATGTTTAAAAATACTTTTGGGACAGTTCATGTTTTCGGAGACCTATATTAAAACTTTCCGGGGAATACTTCCTCAGAACATTTTATCCCTCTAGCTCCAACCCTTATGGGCATTTTGTGAAAAACTGTTGAACAGTCAACATTGGAGGAAGGTCAACGCTTAGAGTCATCTATAGAAATATTATCGGGAAAGTTTCACTAAGAGTCACAAAAGACAAATAACCTCTATGAGTCAAACGTTGGAAAATAAAATCAAAATGAATTGTAGTTCCTCTTCATAAATTACAGAAACAACAGAATTTCATCCATCAGTAGCCGCACGTAGAAAATAATTCCAAGCGATTCGGTCTTTTGTGAACCGTAGATAATTCGTCACTCCAAGTTTAGACAATAGATCTTTCACCTGGTCCATCCATCGATGTTTTGATCGCCCCCTCCTGCGTCACCCATCGAGTTTATTGCCGAAGATTTTTGGAGCTTCAGCATTTGTCATCCATTCGTACAACGTGTCCAAACCAGTGAATTCGGTCGATTTCAACGCGCTTGACTACGTCGATGTCGTTGTACAGCTCATAAAGCTCATGGTTCATTCGACGACGGTACTTGCCGTTAACGACAATGGTACCAAATATTTTGCGAAGCATTATTTTCTCGAAGACTCCCAGAATAGATTGATCCGCTTGTGTTACTACACAGGAATCTGCATTATAAAGCAAGACAGGTAGGATCAGTGTCTGGTACAGTTGGTTCTTTGATTTCAGTAGAGGGCTTTGTCATTAAATCACTTGCTTAGCGCATGTACTCGATCTTACTGCGATAAATACTCGTCTCCTGATTATTTTTGTTTACAGCGGAGCCTAGGTAGACAAAATCATCTACCACTTCAACGTTATAGTTATCGACATTTACGCAGCGTCCCAAACAAGTAGACTCCTTGTTCGTTGAAACAAATAACTTAGTTTTATCCTCATTTATCTACGGAACCACTTCTTCTGACTGCTGCTCAATGCTCAAAAAGGCCGCAGTAACATCCCGCAAATCCACGGCCAATGATATCTATATCATCGGCATATGCCAGTAGCATGTGACTTTTGTTAAAGATGATAACAGTCCTGTTTACTGCAGCCTTGCACAGGATCATCTCCATTACGATGTTAAAGAAATCGCATGACAGACTTAATCTTTGTCTAAAGCCTCGGGTGGTAGAATATGACTCAGTCAGATTTTTGCCTATTTTTACTGAAGACCTTGTGTCAGTCAGTGTCATCCTGCAATGATGTACCAGCTTCAAGGGGATAGCAAACTGAGCCATAGCATCTTATAATTTCGGTCGGATCGAAATGTCTAATGCAGCTTTGTAATCGATGAACATGTGGTAGATGTCGATCAGAATTTCTGCTGAATTTGTTGTAGTGTGAATAATTGATCGGTCGTGGATTTACCAGGTCTAAAGCCACACTGATAAGGTCCAATCAGGTTCGCCAGAATGGGCTTTAGACTTTCACATAACACACTAGACAGGACATTGTAAGCGATGGGTAAAAGGCGGATCCCGCGATAGTTGATACACACACTGGGATCACATTTCTTAGAACACTCAGTTTCCAATCATCGGGCATGCATTCCACGAGCCAAATCGTGTTTTTGAGCTGGTGTATGCATGTTGCCAGATCGTCGCCGCCGCCTTTAAAAAGCTCTGCCGGCAGTCCATCGGCTCCCGCAGCTTTATTATTTTTGAGCCGCGCAATTGCCGTGCTGATCTCGTTTTGGCTCGGTGGTGGACAGTCTACTCCATCGTCGATGATTGGTGCGATTTCGTCATTTATGCTGCCTTTAAGGACGAGAAGAGAACAAAAGTGTTCACTGCATATTTGCTGCACACTCCGAATGTCAGTGACCAGACTTCCGCCTCCTTCCTTACAGGTGGGGATTCCTGTTTTAAAACCTTTGCATTTTATCTTTTAGTAGAACCTTTAGGTGAATATCCCTGTAATTTTTGATGTTTTGACTTCTCTTTTCTTTCAAAGACGCTTTTTCTGCCTGAAGAGGCATGTCATCACCCTCCTCTTGCCATTATAATGTTACGTCACATCACGCATTCCCATTGGCTGAAGTTTTGCCCCATATGCACTATCCTTTTCCTCAGATAAGCGTGAGATTCGGGATTCGATTCCCACCTCCTGTCATTTTCATTTCTCTTACATTGCCTGCCCCCTCGACATTGTCGACAGCAACTTCGAAGTATAGGGATGAGTTAATCGGCATGTCTAGTAGAGACGGTAGCATTCGTCTATAAACTACTAGGTGCCGTTAGTTGTGTATCTAAAAATATATATTGGGTTTATTAACAACATTGCCAGAAGCTATCCTATACATCATTCATGGGGTGTAAAGGAAAATAAAGTTTTTTTTTAAGCATATTTTCTTAATTTTTAATGTCATTCGAATATAGTAATCTGATACACTTGTTACGATAGTGCACATTGACGCACATCTCCTTCATTACATTTACAAAAACATTCATAGCATTGCCATCTTTCACACACTCACATACAAATAATATTCATTATTACAATTAATTACCGCCATGTAAATCTACCTGAAGCGATGGCAAACACTACAGACGATGTCATTATCAATATCCTGACATCATTGGGCCAGAAAATCAGCTGGCCGTGTTATTGTGTTTTCTTTTAATATTCGTTAAATGTAATTTTAACGCCTTTCTGCGTGTCTTTTGTTGTCTTAACATTTAATTTCAATGCTCCTCATTATTACGTTTCTTAGCAAACGTACATGAATGAAGGAATTTGTGTGAAAGTATTTTTATTTTCCCTACCAGTATTGAGTTTTTAACATCGTTTCATTGATGTCACGTAATTAAATTGTTACACTGCAGGTTATTATTTTTTATGTTTAATTTTAAAAGTAAATTGCTGTATACGGCATAATGATATTCAGTGTTACAGTCGCGAATCGTATCGAATCCTCTTAAATTGTATTCAATGTTTATTTATAGATGGGAGGGGTTTGCGGTTCTTCCTATTTATGTATCGTTAATTACCAATAGGTGACATTATGACCACACAGACGTAATGTGCTAAACGTTCATTTAAAGAGCACCCAACGTATCGGGTGGCCAGGGTCTAAGATTACGGAAAATATTTGACAATGACAGATGTTACTTTGATAAAACATTTTATGACATTTTGTGAATTTTTTGATATGAAAACATTCTACAATTTCAATCTTTATATTTATATGAATTTGTTTTCTTCGTTCAGTAAAAGATCTATTCTATTATTGCTAATAGAATTTGTTTTAAGTGAGTTGCATGAAATGGATTATGTGACAGCTGGCAGAGAGGATATTTTTATTTTATTTTTTATTTTTTGGAAGATATATTTTAACACTTCGAGCATCACTCGCCCTTAGTCATAAGTAAGCTTAGCAGGCTTATTTAATAGAACTTACTGTAAGCAATTCTTAATATTCTTAAAAAATTTGATGATTTAATAACAATTTAACCCTATCTTCTGATTACAAAAAATTATTTAAGAGACATTCATTTGTTAATTTACTATCTTACACAATTATTGTCCACTGATGGCCACCTCAAACTTAACCTTCTTCCTAGCCAAGAGTTTGGTGTTTATATTTTCTATGTTCCTTTCCAAAATATCCTTAACAACATATGCAGTTTGGCCATTCACCAATCTAGAAAAAAATACACTAAATCATTATTAAATACAAATTAACAACAACCTCAGCAGGTGCAGTTCACAAACATACATTGGTATCCCTGTAGTACTTAGTAGTTGTGCTATGCTGGTTAGTCCTTTCAAGCAGCCACTACGTAAACGACTTTTGTCATAAGTTCCAATGTGTGGTGTGGGTATGTTGAAGGTAACATTTAATTTGTATTTGTATGAAAGTACAAGTTTTGTGGTCACAACGTAAATGTGGCAAAAATGTTATGGCCAATAACGACGACAACAACGAAGACATTTCTAGAGCTGCAAATGACATTATTTCATAATTAAAATAAGCTTTCAATTAATTAAGTGAAATTAGGAGAGAAAATATATGCACAAATTGTCTGTTTTTAAAATGTTGGCATATAAATGCCAATGTTTTATAATCTTCGAAAGTTAGTATAGCAAAATATATTTTCTTTATAATGAATATTTAAGAAATTTTGAATTTAAATTATTTGCTGGACATTTTTCTTGTAAAATTCATAAACATTAAAAACACATGTAAAATCAATGTGTGTGTATTTGAATACGACCTGCAAATTCCGGAGGTGAAAGTGTCAACGCTCAGATAGTGAGCGGCGAACCCTGATAATTGGGAAAGCCACCCGCCTTCAGGTCTTACACTGGCTACGAAAACAAGGGTAAGAAAAAGTAACAAATGGAGCATCCCATATATTGACGGCCCCCACAATCATTATTTAAGGGTATGCACCTGAAATGTTTGGACTCTTAATATAGAACGAGCAACTATCCTCAAAAAATACAATACATACTGGCATCACCGCCATTCAGGAGAATAAATCGCGGAGCAGGAGACGTACAAATTGCGACTTCTATCATAGCTGTCATGCGGAAAAGCACGAATTTGTATGCGGATTTAAAATTGGATCTGAGCAACTTATCTCGAGATTCAATACTGTTAGTGATCGAACGATTACATTAAGCATCAAGGCGAAATATTTTTACATCACGCTGATTTGTGTTCATGCACCGACGGAGATAAAGACGAGGACATTAAAGTTGCATTGCCTAGAGAAAATATTCGACCACTGCACTGACTACGGCATTCCAATTTTCCTAGAAGATTTCAATGAAGAAATTGAAAGAGAATATAATCTTGGTCTATTGGTAGGTAAATATAACTTGCATATTGACATGTCTCTCAATGGGTTCAGGCTAGTTAATTTGAATAATAAATAAACTACAAAGATAAATTGTTTGAGAATAGTTTCATTGCGATTTTGGTTTCATCGTTTACTTTACCCTTCTTGGTGTTTAGTTTACTTTGGGTGTTATTTCATTATGCAATAACTCCCTAATATTTTGGGGGTTCTTTCATTTCTAATTTGGTTTTTTGTATCTATTTTGGGCTTAATTTCATTTTTATTCTTGGGTGTTATTTCACCGGCCGTGGCATAGTGGTTAGAACACGCGACTACCATGCGGGAGATCGCAGGTTCAAACCTGGCTCCAGTCATCTTAAAAAATTGTTTATTTCATTGTCGGCTCCCCTCGAATGTTGTTGACAGCAACTTCGCAGTATTAAGTGTCGAGTCAATCGGCGTGTCTAGTAAGAGCTTCTCAAAAAAAAGTGACGTTCGCATTCGTCGATAAACAAGTAGGTGCCGTTAGTTGTGAATCTAAAAATAGAAAGCGTGTTAATTCATAACAACGCGAGAAGCTATCCCATACCTCATTCATGGGGTGCAAAGGGAAATTAAGTTTTTTAAGTTATTTCATTTCATGGTTTGTCGCCCAACGTCTCTACTTTTGACGTTCCCGATACACAGGGGCAGAAACCGCACCGACAACCGTGCTTCGATATGAAAAACGACGCTCAGACAAATGCGGGTATGATGACCAATGTCAATGTCTGAGGAACAGTATGCTACTTACGGGCAATATTACAGGCCATTTTTACCCGGGCTGTAACGATATAGGCAAGGTGGTTACAGGTACGCAAAGTGTGCTGCGTATATGGAGATAACACTCTCACCAATTGCTGGTTCCGAAAGGCAGCGCACGTGAAGGTATCACGCCTTAGATTGCCCGCCACCAAGCCTAACCAAAGTAAGAAGAGCAACATCGCTCTATGGATTTCCGGTATAGCTCTTTAAGTTCTGAGCATTGTTTTACTTAACTAGTGCATGTCCGAGGATTAGAATCTATGTGTAGTATGTCTCTTACCCATCGCCTTTGAAGTCCTGTCGAATTTGATATCCAACCTGTACGGGCTTTATCATAGTGTATTTAGAAATGATAAAACAAAAACCGACCAAATAAATCCTGGCAAAACCTGGAAATGATCCAAGAACAACAGATTACCACATACCATTGCCTTTTTTTTTGGGGTCTGTCTCCTCGATTGCAGCGGTAGGTAAGGAGCTAATGAGCTGAAATTTGGTATGCAAGTTTCTATCCTCTAAGCGGAGGTTACTTTCTAATATGATAAAGGTCGGTGAAAAAGATAATTCCACCTTCCATACCCCCTGTTTGGGATGTCCGCCTTCGGTTTGATGGTGTCCCCTTAGGAAATATCAAGCAAAAATTTGATATGCGAGCTTCCATTCTCTATTTGGAGGTTAAGTTGCAAGACAAGCAAGATGGGACAAAAACAACTTACATCCCACCTACAAACTCACACTTTTTGGGGTGTCCGCCTGTCATCACCATTTTTACATCACTATTTTTACAAATAGTGAAAGGTATCTGAGCTTCAGTATAGCCGAAGATAATTGATAATTGATTGTATTTTTTTCTTTCCTGAAAATAAATTTAATTTGGGAAAAGCCATATACTACGTGGGTACGCAGAGAATATAGACACCTGCGGAATGTGACTGCAGCCTCCTCAGTTATACAGAAGATTCGGTTAGTCTCAACAAACAAAGAATCTGACAAATACAAAAATATATTGACCAATTATCGTTAACGGAGAATATCGAATTCATATGAATCAGGAGTTGTATGAGTTATATGTATACCGACATTGACGTGGTTAAACGCATCAAGGTACAGAAATTTCGTTGGTTAGGTTATATTGTAAGTTTTCTCGAAAAATTTTTACAATGAACACCATGTACGGTTACTGAGAAAAGTGCTGAAGTTGGTGCAACGTTTTGGAGAATAAGTGCAGAAGATCGAAGCCCATACATATAATACTTTTCTACGGGGTAAACAATCAAAATCTACTATTGTAAGAAATTGCTAGCTAAGTCAGTAATAAGGTAAGAAAACCTAGAAGTTATAAATGTTTACCTATAATCATAAAGCAATGCTAGATCTCCATCTCATATATTTCTAAATATATGACGGCTACGTTCCGTTTTATGTGTTGTTTTATACTACAACTACCTCATAATCAAACAACTTTTTTTTATAAAAATATAAGTGACATCTGGAGATGAGGAAGCTGTCTCTTCAAAATCTCTGTAAAATACCACTGTACCTTATATAAGTGGTTACACGTCAAATTTATTTTCATGACATCTATAATACTATTTCGTCAAGTGTTTAACTTTCTCTAAGTATGACGCTTAACACAACATTGCAATTGAAAATTGATTTTGCTCTGTGGCACTAAAACTTCAAATCATATATTTTCATTTTAGTTGCACGAGTATTTACCAAACATTTGCAACTATTCGATTGTTGTTGGTTAGCGTCACTTTCGCAATTTGTTATGTAGCTTAAATCCAACAGGAAAGTACAATTTCTAGTTAAAGTTTCTCTCTTGTGCTAACACAAAATGCTCATTAGGATTTTCTCTATTTACGCCTGGATGGTGCTGACATTGTCTACATTTTCTGTTGCAAATCCTTTGAAATAGTTTGTAGAAACTTTTCTCTGTGCACTTTTTATTTTATTTCGGTGATTCACTGACTCTGGAGGTTTATTGTAAGGAGAATTTGCAGGCACCGGGAATGTTCTATAATGAAAACTATCGAAGTATTAAGTGTTCCATGTTTTACAGTACCACAAGAGAAGAGAAACTCTTAGTAAATTAAGAAAATTGTTTAAACACAGATACATTAAGTGTTATTTGGAATTATGGTTACAATTTTGTTGAGGACTTGTGAGGATGACAACTGCTATAATAAAAATAATGATGACTATGTTTAGATCGCATAAGCTAATATGTTTCAGTACTTTTATGGCAAATAGAATTTATGTTATGGTTGTTCTCAGCTTTTTTTTAATGTGGTATGTTGTGTTTTGTAGTATGTTGTGTTTTGGAAAAATTTCCATATTTGTGCTATATTAATTTGGTGACGTGGGCGTTGGTACCTCTTTCTAAAGGTAAAATGTTTGTACTCTAGTTTAACTTAATACAATTTCTTTTAAAACGTATAAATTACTGAAACTAGGGACATACACTTTTCGAAATTAGACCAACCCTAAAATAAAAAGTTCTTACAAACATTTAATATTAATTAAAAATTTTTTTTCTTAAGTTCTACGCCTGTCTCTAAGGCCATGACCATATTTGTAATTTGCTGATTATAAAATTCCGCAGACATTTATCAATAATTATGAAAATATTTCCATTAAATCGTAGAGCCGTAAAAAACAACATTAATAGTGACGCTTAATTAGCCTCATGTATCTCCTCTAGCTGCAATCGTTTACACCAAAACTTTTCCATATGATGTCTTCACATTTTTTCCTCATTTAGTTCGAACTAGTTCTGGTCGGTGCGTTTGTTATCAGCACTTTTTAACGCTTAAACATTTGTTTGACTTACAACGTGATCTCTACGATGGCAACTGAAACCACTCCGACTGAGCTGAGCTAAGTTAAGTGTGCAACATGGATGATAAGCGAGTTGATAGTTGCAAGAAAGTTGTACAACTAAAGCTTAACAACAATTGTTATTGTTTTCACTCTCAACTTTATATTCGTAATGTGTTTTTTTGTTGCTTTGTGCACAAAATTTCTTCAAGACTGCATTCGGGGCACGAAAACCAATAGAACTACATAAAAGACAGCTAAGAATCGACTTTTGATGTTGTTGCAATCGTAAAAAAAAGTTTTCCAGCGTTGAGTGAAAGGGATGAGCGTGACGAGCAAAATAATTGGCTGTTTGGCGAGGCGGTGAGGGGAGAGTCTAATAAAAGAGATTAATTTGTTGTTATTGTTTGTATTGTATTGTGCAAGTAACTTTCGGCAATATTCCAAATTAAATGTAAATTAAAAGTTTTACTTTTAGTTATGTTAATGCTATATTGTTATAACTTTAGCGGCAAGCGAAATAATGAATTGTTTTAAAGTAGGACAATTTCAAATAAATACACCGCATTTTTGATTGTGGGGAATATGTAGTTGATTGTGTCACAATAAAATAATACTATAATAAAAATAAAAGTAAAAGTGCTCAACACAATTTTGTTAATAAAAACAACAATACGTTTTTAATGAAAAATGCATTTAATCAAATTTTTCTGTAAAAACTCAAAGAAAATGGACAGGCCTTGCAACAAGGTAGAATTAGTAAATTACAAATTTTTGGTATAATTCGACCAACATTATATCTCTTCATGTTTCTCAAAATAAATTTTCTGATGAAATTCATCGTAAACAAATTTTAATATTTTGTGCAATTTTTAAAGCTTCGCATATTTGCACGACGATAATAGAAACAAGAAATAAGGAAACAAGTTAAATCTAAAATTAAGTGAGATAATTTAAATTTTATATTTTTGGAAGCAACTTTCCTCTAGTCAACTTTTAAAATGGTCATAAATTCATACGAACCATATTTACTTATACAAATGATTTTCTTACATACTTCGGTAAAATCATTTACCTTTTACTATTTTAGTAGTCAAAATTTACACAGCGTTTTCATCGATTACATTAATTTTTGGTTTAAACTAACAACTTTGTTTTGACCTCGTTCAACGTAAGACTCACTTTGGCTGATTCCTTCTGAATACCTGACAAGACTGCAGTCACGTCGGGCAGTTTTAGTCCAATATCGTGCCAATTGAGTTTACTTTATGTTTTTTTTATAAATGAAATGAATCATCCGGTTGGTACCCTTTTGCCACACTTTTTCAGGCATGCCCGGTAATTTTCATCAAATGTGCGTCGAGTCGAGTGTTGTCTTCTTAATGAACAATCGGTGATAATTTTTTAGCATAGAGCAGATATTTGACGTATCCTACAAAAAGTAGTCCAAAATTGTCAAACTACTCCAATTCACAGGTTATTTCTTGGGATAATTGGGTCACCAAACATTTGGCCCAACAAAGTGGAACCATTTCTTCTCCAAAATATCTACCATGCCAACGCCATGAGGAATAAAAGAATAAGAAACTTTTGCTTGTAGCGTTCGCCACTCACCTCTAGTGGCTTCGGCATATAAACTGCACCAAACAGTGATTTTTTTGGGTTGTAATTGAGTCACAAGTTTCTGTTCTCTCGCAACAAAAGACAATTCTAATTGTTTACACACCCGTTAAGCCAGAAATCAGCCTTATCGATGAAAATGATTTGACGGTAAAAACTGGTTCAAATTCAGTTGAAAACACGACGCAATTAATATTCCAGTTGGATCTCATATGGATGTAGGTCAAGATTTTTCTTAAAAATTTTCAAATTAGTGGACGGGCAGAAACCCAGTTGTTGAGAAAGGTCTCGGATCAATATAATTACTTATGATAATCATAAGCCATCATATGGTCTTTATGTTATGTCAAACAAAAGAGCCTAAAACGTGACAAATTCTCCTATACGATAATTACTAATTTCAAATCGATATTAAATTATTATTGCATATAACTTGACAAAACGAATGATGCAGAACTTCATCTTTTTGGGTCTACTTTCACGTGCAGTTCTCAGATTTGAGTCCCAAATCAATAAACTGAAAAATGTTGTACTGTGTAATGCCTCATCTGAGACCGGCCGTGTTATGATGGTAAGAGCATGCGACTACCATGCGGGAGATCTATGGTTGGACTCCTGTCTCCCGTCATCAATTTTTTATTCTTTCATTGTCGGCCCCTCGATGTTGTCGATAGCAATTTTGCAGTATAGTACAAACAAGTAGGTGCCGTTAGTTGTGAACCTAAAAATAGAATGCGTGTTAATTTACCAAAAGGCGAGAAGATATCCCATACCTCATTTACGGGGATCAAATGGAAATTAAGTTTTTTTTTAAGTATAATGCCTCATCTGGTATAGAATGTCTCGCTAATGTCTTAGCCAATCTTCACTTATTTCTTCGTATCGCTCAAGTTTATTACGCAAAGGAGGGTCAGATTCGCAGAAATACCAAATTGATCCATCCTTACCATCGTCAACAATTGGCGGGATATCTACGCGTGTTCCGCATCCAAAGTGCTCCCTCGAAATTTCCATCCTTGTCCTTTCAGAATTGCCTGACATTATTTCTTCTAGTGCCGTTCCCTGAAAGCTTGGGTTACAGCTGTATACAGCATCCTCAGACTTTAGAGTTATACTTCGCTGTATCTGGACTTTTCTGAAAGTTGTTTTTCATACCCAAGTATGGTTGTTGAGGCAGTTGCCATGTGAATATGCCGTTGTGTATCAGGAAATCTGGAATTAGATGCGTTGTATGGTATTACCTTAGAGAGGCAGAAATCTGGTTTTACTCACTGCGAAGATCATTGCCGAGGCATAGCTTACCATCCGAAGCCCATTGTCGGACGTCTTAGTATGTAGTAGACTGAATGCCAATTTCCTATGCAGGCATTAAAATCTCTCAGGACATTTTGAATGTAGTGTTTTCTTCCGGCACTCGTAGCATGAATCAGTTTAACATCTGCAGGCAGGGTTCGTCGCTCACTGTTAGTGAAAAAATTATCAGGAAACAAATTTTTCCACGTGCAATCATGAAGAGAGGTTGTGAGTTTGCGGTTTTCACAAAGTATTTATAACCTCATCCTACGGGTAGGAGGGTATATATCATTTGATACGACCCAAATGTGTTAAAAATATAAGGAGTCTCTTTAGATCCTAGGTTTCTATGAACCAAATTCGATACACGACTTTTTAAGTCGTTTGAGTCATGGGGACCGGCCGTGGCATAGTGGTTAGAACACGCGACTACCATGCGGAAGATCGCAGGTTCAAACCTGGCTCCAGCCATCTTAAAAGAAAAAAAAATAAATAAAATTTTCTTTCATTGTCGACTCCCCTCGAATGTAGTTGACAGCAGCTTTGCAGTATTTAAGCGTAGATTCAATCGTCGTGTCTAGTAAGAGCTTCTCAAGCAGTGACGTTCGCATTCTTCGATAAACAAGTAGGTGCCGTAAGTTGTGAATCTAAAAATAGAAAGCGTGTTAATACACAACAACGCGATAAGTTATCCCATACCTCATTCATGGGGTGCAAAGGGAAATTAAGTTAAGTTTAAGAGCCATGTCTGTCTGTCTGGCTGGCTGATATGCACGATAACTTTCGAAAGGCGCAACATATTGTTTTGAAACTTTGCATGGGTTAATACTTCCCCAAAACTACTTACGGTATTGCAAATGGGCTACACGGCCACGTCATGTATTTAGTAAAGCTATGGCAGGAAAGTGTTTTGAAAAATAAAATGGGAGGTACCCCTTCTGGTACCTCCTATACAAATGTACAACTCCGCCCACTTTAGACAACCAACGCGATCGTATCCAAATTCTGTATGTAGTGAAGCAATAGCAGGATAACGTTTTGGAAAAAAAACTGGAAGTGTTGCCACGCCTCTTTTGTTACCGCCCATACAAATGTACCACTCCGCCCACTTTATAAATCGAGTAATAATATCAATTCACCAAACGCGATTGTATTTAGTAAAGCAGTAACAGGATAACGATTTGAAGAAAAAACTGAATGTGTAGCCACATCCCTCCTGGTACCTCCCATACAAATGTACCATTCCGCCCACATTAGAAATCCAGTTAAATCAATGTATCCAACGCAATTGTGCCCAAATTTTGCACATATTTAATAAGATTATAATAGGTTAAAGTTTTGGAAAAAACACTGGAAGTATAGCCACGCTCTTATGGTACCTCCCATACAATACAAACAATAATATTAATACACCCAACGCTATTGTGCGCAAATTCAGTATTTTGTAAATCTATAACTAAATAAAGAGAAAAAAACTACAAAGCCCCTGCTGGTAACTCCCATGCAAATGGTACACTTTAAAAATCGAGTACAATACACAAAATGTGTGAGGGTATGTATCAGCCAGTTCACCTGACTGTACTGTTCTGGTTTGTACTGGTTTAATTATCTATTTAAATGAAATTCAACTAGAGGAGAGACAATAATTCAGTTCGTTAAACCCAACATATTTGGTTGATTTTATGTAAAGATAAAGCATTAATTTGATTATTCTTAAATCAATCAACATATAAGGAACTCTACATATGTATTTTCAGTTTATTCCACGCTACACTTCCATGACTTCCCTAGCAATCATATATGCCTCCTTATCGTAAATAGACCTGTGCCAGTGTCTACAATACAAATATTGCTATTGATGTTTTCCATATTTATTTTTCTTGCGGTTGCGAAAACAATTAACATAATTCTTGCTAAAACCACAAAATAAAAATAAAATCTGAAAATGTTTGCCCTGCTAATGCGTATAATATTCGCAGAAAATATAAACAAATTCCCTTTTTGCATACTAGGTATTAACATGTAGTCGCACCCAACGCATCAACCAAACTTAAGAAAACAATAACATCAACTTCAGCACAGCACAGCAATCAACCAACCTATCGCTTACAAAAAGAACAACAACAAATTTTTAATAACAACACTAAATAGGCAGACGGTTATGGTGGCCTAAAGGATCTGTGAACATAACCTCCATGCCCAACCCTCAATAGCAGAACAACTAATAACGAACCAAGTAAAGGAACAAGAACAACAACAGCAACAACAAGTTTGCATATAATCATAACCACAATATTATAATACTACTTTGGAGTTGCGGCCAGTAACAGCCCTACTAATATTTTCCATTACAACCACAACCCCCTTACGTCAGATTCACTATATTTGTACGCACACCCCATTAGCTGTTGTTTGATTAGATGCTGCTGTTTATGAACGCGAAGGAGGTATCAATAGGGCACAGTGGTTTGGTGAGATATTATAGATTAATATCTTGCCTTATATTAAATTCAACTTTTATTATCTAAACATTCGTTCATAAAATGTAGGTCCCGCTATGGGATTCTAAAAATAGAAGAGTGTTAATTCAAAATAACGGGAGACGCTTCCGATACCTTATTCATGAGGTGTTAAGGGTATTTATGTTAAGAATAAGAAAATGAATTGCAATGCTAGGAACTAGGAAATCGTGCTCTAGTATATCTACTTACTTACTTAGCTGGTACTTCTATGCAATCCCAGTGGATTATATACCGCACGTAGAAAAATATTATAAGCGCCTCGATCTTCTGCGCTTCTTCTCCAGTTAGTCACACCGAGTTCTGTAAGGTTCTCAGTAACCTGGTCTTTCCAACGGAGTTTTGGTCGCCCTCTTCTGCGCCGTCCATCGAGTTCATTGTCGAAGACTTTTCGAGCTGGAGCATTTTCATCCATGCGTACAACATGACCTAGCCAGCGCAGCCGTTGCACCTTAATGCGTTTGACCACGTCAATGTCAGTGTACAGCTCGTACAGCTCATGATTCATACGACGCCGATACTCTCCGTTAACGATGATGGGCCCATATATTTTACGGAGTATTTTTCTCTCGAATACCGCCAGAACCGATTCATCCGCTTGTGTCATAACCCAGGATTCTGAGCCATACATTAGGACAGGTAGAACCAGTATCTGGTATAGCTGAAGTTTTGTTCGTCGAGAGAGGGCTCTGTCATTGAATCACTTGCTTAGTCCGTAGTAGCATTTATTTGCAAGCAGGATTCTTCTCCGGATTTCTAGGCTGACATTATTTTCTTTGTTGATGGCGGAGCCTAGGTAGACAAAATTATCTACCACCTCGAAATTATAGTTGTCAACGTTCACGCAGTTTCCCAAACGAGTAGATTCTTTGTTCGTTGAAACTAATAACTTCGTTTTGTCCTCGTTCACCGTTAGGCCCATTTTCGCTGATTCCTTCTGAATACCTGAGAAGGCTGCAGTCACATCCCGCAGTTTTCGACCGATGATGTCTACGTCATCAGCGTACGCGAGTAGCATGTGGCTTTTGTTGAATATAGTGCCACTCGTGTTTACTGCAGCTTTTCTCATTATCATCTCCATCACAATGTTGAAGAGATCGCACGATAGGCCGTCGCCTTGTTTTAGGCCTCGTCTGGTATAGAATGGCTCCGTAAGGTCCTTGCCAATCTTCACTGAAGACTTCGTGTCAGTCAGCGTCATTCCGCAAAGACGTATCAGCTTCGCTGGAATACCAAACTCAGCCATGGCTTCAAGTAATTTCTGCCGTATCGGGCTGTCGAAGGCAGCTTTATAGTCGACAAAAAGATGGTACGTGTCGATCTGTTTCTCTTGGGTCTTTTCCAGGATTTGCCGAAGTGTGAAAATCTGGTCAGTTGTTGATTTTCCAGGTCTAAAGCCACACTGATAAGGCCCGATCAGGTTGGATAACACTGGCTTTAGTCTTCTAAAGTATATCTAGTTATAGCTATATTTTGATATTTTGCAATACATTTTTATATATCTTCCGATTCTATTTATCAATTTTAAGGAAAAATAAAATTTCTTATTAGATACAACACTTTCTAACCCGTTTTTAGCTTCATATGGGCGTAGTAAGAACTCAGTAGAGATCATGATCAAATCTCACTATTTTGTGTGTGTGTGTGTGTGTGAAAATGAAACCATATATCAAAAACTACCCAGACAATACCACTCGTTTAGTTATAGTTATTACTCTAAAAAAAATTGTTCAAACCACTGTGCTCACAAGTTAAGAAGTTGTATTAAAAACAATTCTTTCCTCTTACAAAAACCACCAGTAGACCAACAATAACCAACAGCAGCACAAATAAGTAAACATCAAGCATATACGTCTAGATGGCTTTTCAACCCACCCCACAATTTACACAGCATGACTACATTGTCTTCGCCTTGTTAGACAATGTAATAGATTTTTATCTTAATTAATCGCCACAAAATTAACAAATTAACGAAAGGAGAAAAATGGCAGACCTTAAGATTAACATACCGCCCTTAAAGCCCAACACAAAATAATAAAAATATTATTATGGTCCTTGAACGAGCGTTGCTGGTTAAACTTAAATTAATTCACTCGGTTGTGGTTCCAGTTAAACGCTCAGTGATGTTTGATTTTGGTTTACTTATCATTCACAACGTTGAAACGCGGTAATCGCTCAATTGCACATTAATTGTTTTGAAAACTTTGATTGGGATGTTGTTTTTGTTGTTGTTTCCTTAATTCGGTTTATAATTAAATTTTTTCGAGTTTATTGAATGGGGGTCAGCGCAAGTATCAGAAGTTCTCCTCACGGTTGATTAAATGCAAAAAAAATATGCTTTTAATCAGATTTTGTTTAGTGTTGTTGTTGCTGTTTGTTAGTAATACTCGTGCCTGCAATTCATTTTCATAAATTATCAATAGTTTAGGTTGGAATCAGTTTTCTGCCAGTTGGTTGAATAGTTGAATTGAGAGGCATCCATTTGATGAGCGATATAAATTTGTTGCTACGCAGGGAGGGAATTTTAAAAATATGTGTGCTAAATTAAAAGATTCAGTTGAATATAATTTGAATAATTTAAAGAAATAATTAAAATGTAATTGCTTTATTACAACACTTCTTACTACACTTGCTTCTGTTCTCGGCTATTGTGTATGCCGTGTGTATGTTTTGTTGCCATCTGTTTCTTTGCAGGCAATATGACAGCCTTATCAGTCACATTATCAAATTGAAATCAAATAAATAAATAAATTTAATTATTACTTATGACATATGTTTTAGTAAATGATTATGTGCCTGCTGACATATTTTGTTATACATTATGTTGTGCTAATTTATTTACGGTTTTATTAAAACTGAAGTAACCTAAAGCGAGAGTTTTGTTAGTATTGAATCTATATTAATTTATTAAAAGTATGTTTGTTTGTTTGTGTCTAAATCATGTCTTAACAGCTGAACCGATTTCGATAAAGTTTGTTAGAAAGTTAGTGCACTTTAGTGTGGGTCGAAAAAAAAATTTGATGTGGACACCCCCTACGATTAAAGATTAAGCAAAGACAATTTCAGAGCACAAATTTTTTTTTGATTCGTGCACCCTACACACGGCTCAAACACGCTTTATTGAGCTACGTTGTTATTTGATGTCATATCGAAACAAAATGCATAACGTTGTTCTTGGTACATAGAAGGCTCCGTTTTTTTCCATTAGCCACTTTTGACTCCGAAGTCAATTTTGAAAAGTTGCGTTTGATGAAACACGAAATTATTTTTAGTGTAGGGTGACCAACATTTTTTTAACCTCCATAACTTTTGAGTTTATGAATTTAAGTAAATACTTCTAAAGCAAAAGTTTCATAGTTTGGAGAGACCTTCATGGACGTTACAAGAAATGGGCATCATATGGGTATAGAAAACGAATTACAGGAAGTCAAAGTCAAAATTGACTTCGGAGTCAAAAGTGACTAAAGAAAAAAACGAAGCCATTAATATGCCAAGAACAATGGTATGCGCTTTATTTCGATATGACATAAAATAACAAGTCTGATCAATAAAATATATTTATAATGAAATATATGTAGGGTGCATGGATAAAAAAAAAATTTGGTGTTCTGAGATTGTCTTTGGGTAATCTTTAATCGTAGGGGGTGTCCGCCTTGGCCTAATTTTTTTGTATGGGGACCGACCCACACTAGTGCACTTCATGGAAATCACTTTGGCTATATATGTTTTTAATTGTCGGTCCTATGTCAGATGAGGCAAAACTTTTTCTAGATCTTAGTGGGTAATTGCTACACAAATGTAACCCAGCAACATATATCGCCGATGCGCAGACCAAATCAGTTATGTGTAATTTTTCGAATGTTTTTTTATTGAAATTTTTTTAAAGCTCTAGTGGTCGTCTATCGATCCTTAAATCCCATTTGTGCTATCTTGATTGGTTTGGAAGTTGTAAAGATCAGTAATATGTATAGTATATGAGAAATGTTCAAAGAAAACCAGTTTTTCGGCTCTCCTGAAAAGTAACTGTTTGGTTGGAGCTACAATATATGACTATGCAAACGAAATTTTTATTATGGTTTTTAACCTGAGAGAGATACAGTTTTTACACAGATAGTACACACTAGCAACTGCAGTTACCAATATGTTGCCAAATTTTTATTTGGGATAAGTAGGTCACAAATTGAGAATTACAAGTAAACTCAGATAGTACTTAGCTACACAGATATGCTTTAAAAAAAACTTAATTTTCCTTTAGACCCCATGAATGAGGTATGGGATAGCTTCTCGCGGTGTTGCGAATTAACACGCTTTCTATTAAAGATTCACAACAAACGGCACCTAATTGTTTAACGACGAATGCGAACGTCACTGTATGATAAGCTTTTACTAGACATGCCGATTGACTCGACATTAATGAAAGAAATGTATATGACTGGAGGCGGGAATCGAACCCTGGATCTCCTGTATGGTAGTCGCGTATTCTAACCACTATGCCACGGCCGGTCCAGAATATGCATATCTACACATTAATTATATTTTCGATTAGTGGGCAGAGGAGGCGAGAAAGTGGTTTTTTGCATTATCTACATGTTCAAGTTTTATGGAACACTTCAACTAAATCAATCTTCCTTCAATTTTTACAGCTTCTAACCTTCATTCCTGTTGGTGTTTGAATAAAACACAAATTTTTTAGGAAATTATTAAAATTTATTTTTATTATGATAATATTGGTATGGTTCAATTATGTATGGAACAATATATCGGCCAAGTGGCAGCCGCGACCTCGGCGGCTCACCTCCATCCGATGGTCCAAATTTTCCATGACGCTGATGCATAATTGAGGTTCTATGCCGTTAATGTACCGAATTATCTCATCCTTTAGCTCTTGCATTGTTGCTGGCTTATCAACGTACACCTTTGCTTTCAAATAACCCCAAAGAAAGAAGTCCACCGGTGTCAAACCACACGATCTTGGCGTCCAATTGACATCGCCACCACGTGAGATAAGACGGCCATTGAATCTGTCGCACAAAAGAGCCATTGTTTCGTTAGCTGTGTGCCAATGGCACCGTCCTGTTGAAACCACATATCGTCCACATTCATATCTTCCAACTCGGGTCACAAAAAGCTCGTTATAATCTTACTATAGCCACACTATCGCGAACAGTAGCAATATTTTCTGCAATACGAGCTGTATGCGCATGGATTGGTGTTTTCACATCTCCTACAGACCCGGTTTGCTCATATACAAAGCCTGAATAGCTTTAACGCGTTGCTCGATTATGTAGCTTAGCATTGTTCAAATTGAGTTAGTCTGAAATTGAGAAATGTCAAATAAAATGCAGAAAAGAACTTGATGTTTAAATGTGGTTCACATTCAACTTCGGCCCTTACAATCTATCCACCTTTCGATGGGTGTAGAATCCTAAAAATAAATGGGGTAGTAGATGTGGAACCGGCCGTAGCATAGTGGTTAGAATACGCGACAACCATGCGGGATATCCGTGGTTCGATTCCCGTCCCAAGTCATCTACATTTTTCTTTCATTGCCGGTCCACTCGATGTTGTCGACAGCAACTTCGCAGTATAGTGTCGAGTCAATCGGTATGTCTAGTAAAATCTTCTCAAAAAGTGATGTTCGCATTCGTGGATAAACAAGTAGGTGCCGGATTCTCATGAGGATTGTGTTCTCTCTAATAATAAAAATTCTGCTCGTTTACATATCCGTTAAGCCCGATATGAATCTGGTTTAATTTCAAGTTGACTTTCAGCAAATTCTTTGAAAGCACGACGCAATTGATGGTCCTCTGGCTTTAATTCTTGCACCATTTGGTTCTTATACGGATGTAGGACAAGATCTTTCTTCAAAATTTGCCAATTAGTGGACGGGCTGAGACCGAGAACAGAATCCGGATCGATAAATGCCACACACGTCTACAGCGGCTATGGTTTCTTCTGTACACACGGGTTACATCCTCTCCGCAGGGACTTCGAAAGACCAGTGAAACTTTTTTTTGGCTTCGCAGGACGAATAGGTAGTAGCAATGAAGTAAGTCTCTACGAGCTCCGAGCGAGGAGTATAAAGACGTTGCCATGGGAGGTCAGATTTTGCATAAGGTAGTACCTGTCTGGCCGAAAAATAAAAGGAACAACTTTTGTTGTGCCACGTTGTCGATGTGCGAGAAAATTGAAGCTTGGTATCCCTTGACACTATACGAGACTCGCAATTCTCATTGTACATCAAAATATCATTTTGGTTGAAGGGCGTTATATTTTTAACTAGAAGATTATATACATAGCTCCAACTACATAAACTATATACAAAATCTCTTTTGTTTATACATACTATATGTATTTTACACAAATCAAATTTCCAATGTTGTTTTATAATACAATTTTCAAAAATTTTAGTTATTAGGCGGAAACATAGCTTATCTAATAGATCATTTTGAAAATGAAAATTGTTTTGATTTTCACACTGCATTGTCTGTATGACAAATACATTGTCATGCTGAGTCGAATTCACCTATACACCAATACATTGCCGTTCCTGCGGCAGTACTCGTCTATGTGGCGCTTAAAGCAAGGGTGCAACTAATCTGCGGAAGTAGTTGCTTTGTCACTGTCTTTTTCCTGTTATGAGTTAGGACGGCATAAATCGTTAAAAACTTAGAAACTATTTTTTTATTACTCAGTCAATATTGGTCAACAATGAAGCGAAATTCAACAATTATTCTCTGTAGTAAAAAGTATTTTAAATATATTTTTAGTTTGGAAAAAATTAAAGCCTTCGGAAGAAGTTACATATTTCAAATCAATATTTATAACAACCTTCTTGAATTTCATTTCATTTATTTCATTTATTTATATATTTTATAATCCAAAAGCCAATTTGGCCAAAATTACTCATTTTCAAAGACTAAGTAAGAACATATTGTTTTAAATATTATTGGAGTACGGCCTTATCAAATATTTCGATAGTATATAAACTTTTTCTTCGGCTCCCAAGCCTTGACTTTCTTTATTCGTTACATTTCAGTTAATCTTAACTTTATGTACGCTTCCAATGACCAGTCGTTAAATTTTTTCAAGCAACAAACATGTAACTTTTAGCTTTAGTAGTTTATATAATCACTTTTTACCCACAAGCTCAGCGCGAGCTTTAATTGTTCTCCATCCACTGTAATTAACATAACAAATTTATCTCAATTCGGAAATGTTCGCATTTTAATCAAATCGAAGTAGAGGAAGTGGCCGAAACAGTATTTGATAAATTATAGACTTTAAATACATTAGTGGCATGGACAGCCTCCAGCTGGGTGGGTGGTACCACACGATTGTATTAAAGCTACAATAATTTATGTGGTAAAAAAAACTCCGCCCTCTTCCGGGGAAGAATGTATTGCCAGTGTTGCATAAATTCTCAAAATAAAAAAGAGGAGAATAAATAAATGAATGACAGTCCAAATATTGCTGTATGAAATTGTGGAGGCGTTTAGTTTGGCAGTGTTCTATACAGATTACAACATCCTTTATCTGGAGCGTCTTTTTATGTGATTTCTATATAGATAGTGGTAGCAGTTGCTGTGGTTGTTGTTGTTAGTGCCGCTGTTGTTGATTTGGCCACATTCAAAACAAATTTTCTTAATTCATTCCCTTTTATCTATAGCAGCTAGTTCACATACCCAGCACACACACACACACACACACTACGTTCATTTCGTACAAATAAATCGTCTTAAGGCAAATGGAAAATATGTCGCCAAATTAGATGACGCCATATCATTTTCATGTCACAGTCGAATTGCCACCACACAGTCCTTGTGGCTGTGCCAGTGGCAACCATAAACATTTAAGACATCAATTGAAGGGAATAACCAAGCTTCAACGCCAGTTAAAGGAATGAGACTGTCTCTTACAATGCCAGACACTATTCGTATCGCTGTTATAGTTTGTTTTTGGTTTTATGGGTTATAGGACCCTAAGTTCTAAAAATGTTCATATACATTCGTACATTTGAATTGCAGTTAGAATCTGCTCCTGATTTCCGGTTGGAGACATTTGCTATCGGCGTACGTAGCACTGGCACTGTGTAGGTTTAGTTGCCCGTTTCTCTCATTGTTTTTCTAAGTTGTGTGCAAACGTTTTGCAGCTTTTATGTGCAATTGTGCAACATTTTATTGCAGTAATTCGTGTGTCGTTGTTTTTACTATTGTTGTTATTCTTTGGCTTTTTGACAATAGCAACAATGGCAATAGCATTAACATTTACGTTTGTTGTAAGCATATAGCAACAACATTAGCATTGCATTGGTTTTGACTATCAACATTTGAAGTCTCATATAAAAATAGAATTTAACGATGTCAAGACAGTGGGACAAAGTGAGGTTAGGAGGAATTATCCTATTTGAATTATGTTTTCACTGAAAATATATAAGTTAAGCAATTGACAATTGCCTTTTAACAGCAAAATGCCTAACACGTTAAACTTATTAAATCTAGGATGGATAGAAAGCGATGTAAAACAATTTTACTCCATTTGAACTATCTTAAACGCATAACCTTTAGCCCTACTCTGTATATCATTCCCCACTGTAACCTGATAGTTGTTACGAAATGATTAGCATGCAATAAATCCATGTTGACTGTTGCAAACATTGTCTATAAAGCAGTGATGCTACTACAACAGCGAATAGTAAAACTATAACCCAAAATTATGTCATTTACACAAAAACAAGTTGCAAAAAACACAAAACGAATTCAGCAAAAGGTTTATAATGAATATAAACTGAATTTTATATAGCAAACAATTGGAATTATTGCTAAATGCTGTTATCAGCAACAGAAACGATAGAGCTCTAGCACCTGAGACAATGATTACGCTATAAATATAGAATTGTTTACCATATGAAACGCCTGTAAAAATTCAAAAATCATTGTTAGCGTCATCATTGTCATCATCTGATGTGATTATTCTTCTATAGCAACTAATTTAAATGCTAATTCATATACATTTGAATCAAATCGATGATACAGTACAAATCGATTTTAATGTGGTTGCAAGCATAAGCTGGAAAATTGTTTGTTGTTTCCCCCTCATTTTGGTTGTTTATGAAAAATGTGATAAGTTGTGACATTTAATCAATATAATTATATTATATGAAAGGGTAATTTGCAAACTCATCTACATAATGGCAACACGTTAACAATGTTATTAGTTAGATTGCATTAACAGAAAATATGGTAGGTTCATGTGGTTAATGTAAAGTGTAATGGTATAAAATGTTAATTTTATATAAGAAATATAAACTTTTTTAAAATATGATCTGAGGTTGTAGTCGATAGTTATTGGGCAACACTTTTTAGCAGGGATAAATGTAATATATGTCATTATAATTTCAATTGGAAGTAATACATAAAATGTTGTCAGACATCGGAGAATATTATGGGATGAAATTTACAATACACCCCGAGAACGTCAATAAGTGAATCGTCTTTCATTACAACCCACAGCGGTTATTCACTAAAGGATGATTGACTTCTGGAAACTTAATATATATAAGAGCAAGACCTTACTCCGTTTTCTTTTTATTTATTTGAGTCCTTGGAAACACATCTTTTTTAAGACAATGGCCATGATTACCTCAAAAAAGCCTTATTTCCGTAGTTAAAGCAAAAAGTGAAGGTTATATTAATTTGTTTCTTCCATTGGTAACACAAGGCAAAAACTACATCCACTCCCGAAGATGGTCTCCTTCGCGAGACCTTTGGGGAGTATCGCCCCCACGGACCCGAGAGAACCCCCAGTGGACCTCTTTTTGGCCCTGCAAAGCAAAAAGAAGTTAATAAAGATTACCTCTTTCCTTCATAAAGCGAAAGACTAAAATTGGACAGTAACAAATCCTATCAATTTGGATAGTAACACATTCAGTTAATGTTTGTTTATTGTTCAAAGTGTGTAACCAGTGTTTATTTGATGATGCCAGCCGGATAGGGTCCAAGATACCTAGCAGAAGGCGGTAATAACAGTCAACCGCATGGGGAGCTTTACTAGCTGAAGGTGACGAAGAGTGTTTGCGGCAGAATACTGCGGTATTCTGATGGTGGTATGTGTGGGCGGCCGAATAGGGAACGAATGACTAATTAATAGAATATAATAGCATCCATGAGCAAATTATTACAGTGGGCTTGGAGCTTGTACTTGTACGGCACCCAGTTGTTTATCGACGAATGCGAACGTCACTGTTTCAAAAGCTTTTACTAGACATGCCGATTGACTCGACACTTATACTGCGAAGTTGCTGCGCAAAAAACACCGAGGGGCCGGCAATGAAAGAAAAATTTAAATTTTATTTTTAGATGACTGGAGCTAGGAGTTGAATCTGGGATCTCCCGCATGGTAGTCGCGTGTTTTAACCATCATGCTACGGCCGGTTCCTAGTATTACACTCTTAATTTAAAAGCTATCGAACAGAAGTTTGGCATACCAGCTTCTAACTTTCAAGTGTAAGTTAAGTTATAAGATCAGCATTTGTGGACAAAAAAAAATGTCTATGCTAAATATTGTGCCCACCTCTAATAGAAACTCCCCTCTCTTTGCAGTACAGAGTTTAAAAAAATATATTTCTAGAGCAAAATCCAGTTTAATCACAATTTTTGACAAATGGTAGAGGGGATCTGAGCTTCATCAAATCGAATGCAAAGACTTATCCCAGAACAACTCTTACAAAAAGGGGAAATTTATTTCCATTATTCGCGCTCTGTTAGCCAAACTTGTACAGCATCTGGTCAAGCTCACGGTGCGCATAATCGTCCATCTTTGTAGCTAAAACGCAATACTATGGATCGATTCATGACCAAATTTACACTTCTGTATAATATTCAGCCAAACCGAGCCCGTACCGTGCGTACAGTAGATCCAATCGCTGTTGTAGACGTGAGTGTGACAAAGGACTTCAATTTATTGATCCGACGTAGTTCTCATCAACTAGGTCTCTGCCCGTCCATAAACTGAAAATTTTTGAAGAACTATCTTAGTCTATCTGCATATAAGATTCAATTGGTGCACGAATTGAAGCCAGCTGACCATCAATTGCGTCGTGTGTTCGGTGTTCGGAATGGGCTGATAACACTATGACACAATTTGATGGTCATTGTCTCGGGGGTGAACCAAACCAATATCAAACGATAGCATTTGACCTCAGTAACAAAATCCTAAACTCCATTTTGCCCCACTACGTCACAAATTTTTTTTACAGTGGTTTGAAGTTTGATTTTTTTGGTCAAAAGTTGAATCAATAAATATGAAAAATCATCTGTAAAAGTACGTTTGGGGTATTTCATGTCTTCGGAGACCTATATTAAAACAATCAGGGGAATATTTTCTCGGAACATTTTAACCCTCTAGCTCCCTCCCTCAACTTTGAACGGTGGTCAAGGATTAGAATCTTCGATAGAAATATTCTCCGGAAAATTTCACTAAGAGTCACCGAAGACAAATAACCTCTACGAGTCAAAGGTTCCAAAATAAAATCAAAATGAAATGTTAAAAAGTCTATTTTTGAGCAAACAGTGCAACGCACTTTTTCGGGAGTGAACCAAACCAATATCAAACGATAGCATTTGACCTCAGTAACAAAACCCTAAACTCCAATTTGCTCCATTACATCACAATTTTTGTTTACAGTGGGTTAAAGTTAGATTTTTTTAATCAAAAGTCAAATAAAAGAAAATGAAAAATCATGTTTAAAAATTGGTTTGGGATAGTTCATGTCTGCGGAGACATACATTAATATTTTCAGAGGAACATTTCTTCAGAACATTTGAACCCTCCAGCTCTTACCCCTAGGATGAATTTTGAAAAACAGCTTAAAAGTCAAATTTCTCAAAATGTTCAAAATGGGTGGCAGATAGAGGGTTAGAATGTTTTGAGGAAATATTCCCCGGAAAATTTTAATGTAGGTCTCCGAAGACATGAACTATCCCAAATCTATTTTTACACATGATTTTTCATTTTCTTTTATTTGACCTTTGTCTAAATAAATCCAACTTTAACCCACTGTATACAAAAATTGTGACGTAGTGGAGTAAAATGGAGTTTAGGGTTTTGTTACTCAGGTCAAATGCTATTGTTTGATATTGGTTTAGTTCACTCCCGAAAAAGTGCGATGCACTGTTTGCTCAAAAATAGACTTTTTAACATTTCAGTAACATTTCATTTTGATTTTATTATGGAACCTTTGACTCGGAGAATATTTCTATCGAAGATTCTAATCCTTGACCTCCGTTCAAAGTTGACTTTAAAACAGTTTTTCAAAATTGGGCCAAAAATGTCCCATACGGGTGGCAGCTAGAGGTTTAAAATATTCCGAGAAAATATTCCCCTGATTGTTTTAATATAGGTCTCCGAAGACATGAAATACCCCAAACGTATTTTTACAGATGATTTTTCATATTCTTTGATTCGACTTTTGACCAAAAAAATCAAACTTTAAACCACTGTAAAAAAAAATTGTGACGTAGTGGAGCAAAATGGAGTATAGGGATTTGTTACTAAAGTCAAATGCTATCGTTGGATATTGGTTTGGTTCACCCCCGAAAAAGTGTGTTGCACTGTGTAATCAACTGAAAGTGGAAACAGATTTTTATCGTTAAATCATCTTCAGAAATGAAGCTCATTTTTGGCTTAACGGGTATGTAAACAAGCAGAATTTTCATTTTTGGAGAGGGCACGGTCCTCATGAGACTCTTGAGACGCCATTAAATCCCGAAAAAATCAGTATATGCGGTTCCCATGCCCAAAGCTGTCATAGAAAAATATTTTGATTAGCAGTGCCAAACGATTGATTAACAAGTTATCTCAAGAAATAGCAACACTGGTATTACCTGGAATCGAAATTAAAATAACAACCCACGTACCTACCTCGCCACCCGATGGACGTTACAAATGAAACCTGAATAAACCCCTCAGTCCGGTGAAGGTTATACAAATATTCTGTATTTTTTATTTTGGACCATGTGATTACTTAAAGACTGTATTACGTCAACATTTTTTAGCGGTTATTTATTACATTTCTGTCTTTTGGCCTTTATAATAAATAATCCTTAAATATTTTCATTATAAAAGTCATTCTAATATCCACAAATGTATACCAACTTCTCTACCCGCATAGATTTCAACGAAACACAAAATCTTACATTACTTAATTTCTGGCATTCATAAGCAGCAGCAGCATACGCGAATGTGCCACACATATGTGTTGCTGCAACCACTTGCACAATTGGAAAATGTTTAAGGATGTCGGGATGCAAGTTTACATACCAAATGCTTCGTGTCAGTACACACGCATACAAACACAGGACATGCTCTCACCTGAGGCTCCAGCATTACATGGTTGTTTATTTAACCGTTTACAATACATTCTCTACAACAGCGTAAACCAACACAGTCACCAACAACAATACCAGCAATATTTCGTTGTTAATTTTTGGTCCTGTTGTCTGCAAACTTCCTTTGTGTGGCATGTGTTACCTGTGCATGTAGTGCACAAATACGCTTATGTGTGTCTGCGCGTGTGGCTGTACATGTTTAACTAAACAATCTTATTTATTTGCTCTAAGGAATAAGGATCTAAGCACGAACATGAGATAGTGTGAGTGAAAGAGAATGCAACAATTGCATGTATTGATATTATCGCAAACATTACGATTAGGGTATGTACAAGTATATGAACACATGGCTGATGTGTAAATATGCCACCAGAGTATGGAACAGATTAATATCAATATTGTCGATATTCGTCTCGTATAACTATAAGTAACAAAAGATTGAATTGAGTGAACTACATATGTGTGTTGTACTACATGTTGCCATGCGACAATATTTCCAATTAAGAGAAACTTAGCGCAACATACATTATGCAAGATGGTATGGATAAATGATAAGGTAGCACTCAAGACGATACGTAAGCATAACGGGGGCAAACATGGACGTACATTGTGATGCGAGCGCAGTGACGACATGGGAAAGTGACAGGAACACGCGAGACTTTGCGGTTGCGATCTTAATTAAGAGAAAAGACGATGTATGGCGTTACCTTTATAAAGGAGGCGAGAAGTTTGAATGCGACAGAGGGGAAAATTACTTATGAATAGTTTAGAAAACTCAGCTAGTGTATATGTGCCACAGTAAGTATGTTTGGAACCCTGATATGATGATATTTTTGTATTTAGTCTTTTATCATTTCACTTATTAATATGATTTTTATATAATTGTTTGAAACCCAGGACATGTCGAGATACTGTATATGCCGATATTGCAGTGGCCAGTCCTGAACATCTCATGCACAGACCAACTGTGTATTCTAATCGGGTGTTAGCAACCTTTTACTGGCTATGTGGATCCTTAGCAAATACTAAGGTCCTTTGCTGCTACAATAAATTAACTAAAAACTTCGTCTGGAATTACAGTTTTATTCAATACTTTAAAACCACACAATAAAAAACAAATTGCATCATAATAACTACAAATGATTCGGTTTAAACCCCAATTTAAACAGCATTGGTAGCTTCTCCTTTGTGGAAAATCTTAATGTCCTGGAATTTGAAATTGTCCACTTCGTAGTGATAATCATGGACAACGGGACGATTGAAGGGGAAACCGAATGGCAACGAATCAATGTAACGGCTGCCAGAACCAACGCCACAGCTGACAATGGGATCGAACGTAGAGTACTGGGCAACATCAGGCTTGTGATAGGGGAAGACCATAAAGAAGAACTGGTAGGCCAAACCACCTTTCTTACCCTTGGGCAGCATCATACGTTGGGGAACACCGCAATGGGCTTCCTTTTGGTTCAAGTGGAATTTGTAGTCACCATGGGTGGCATCCATGACCTTTTGGTACAGCTCCAAGTAGGTGGTACGATCATCGACCCAGAAACCGAAATCTTCAGAGTTACGTTTCAAATGATTGACACCAGCAACCAAATCAACTACATAGTGATCCAATTCGAAGAAGTTCATGTAGTTGTCCTCCAAATGCAACTTGTGGCCATTTTCGTCATACTTGGGACCAATGAAAACCTTGACGACAGCCTTTTGGGCCTTGTCGGAGGTGACATCCAAAGTAAATTCGAAGGGTTTGTGGTTCAAGCGCAACTGGCGGGCTTTGATGACGTAGCTGTGACCATCATGGATAGAGTTGCGGCCGAATTTGTATAGGGCATCATTGGAGGCACCATCCACAGCAGACTCGACGTTAACGCTGTTACTGATATCAGCATCAAAGTATTCAAAGTAGGTGGTGAGACCCTCGGGCACATGTACATCGTCGATTTTAACGCCGGGGAATTCAAAGTCCTTCTCTTTGTACTCAGGGTAGTTGCTCATCAGACGCCAGTAGTAGCCGATGATTTCCTTGTAAATCGAATAGAAGATGGGGTCACGCAGAGAGGTTTCGTAATGCATCACCGTGCTGGGCAAAGTCTCGCCATATTTACCATAGGGGCGACCCTCATTGACGATTTGACGATACAAGTTGTCCAAGCTGCCGTATTTCTTATGATTCACGCTATCGGCGTTACCTTGCAAGATGTTGCCCAACTTCTCAACAGCTACGCGGTAGTCATCAGTGGTGGTATCAACATAATCAGCAATGCGGTTGCCATAGTAATGGACGTCTCTCACCAGCTCATAGTTTTCAGGATGATAGAAGTTGTAGTCGTTGTCGCGATCTGGAAAGCTGACGCCCTTATAGTAGCGCAGGTTACTGAAGTAGCCGTGGTCATAGTTTTCGTACATGTTGAAGTAGGGGATCTCACCCAAATCGTTGGACAAGCGTTCCAAGTAGTAGCGAGCCAAGAGTTGTTGATGCAAAAACAGATACAACTCACCACGATGATCCTTGTTGAACTCCTTACCCACATCTCCATGAGCCCAGTACGGATAGTCAATGTTGTAATAGTAATAGAAGGTGTTGAAACCAATGTCCTCCATGAAGTAGGCCAGGTTGTGGTCATAGTTAACATCACCATACACATTGCTGTAGTTTGACTTGATGACAACATTGTAGATGTTGTCCAATTTCTTCACATGATGGAAACCGTGCATCCTATACCGTTCGGCAGCCTCGATAGTGTCGACATCAAAGAAATACCAGGGATGGATTTCGTAGATAGCGGGCAACTCGATGCCTTTAAGGTCGTCACGATACAAGCTGGCCATATTCAGGGAATAGATGAACAACTGCTTGTTCACATGCGTGCGAGCCCAGTAGACGGCACGGGTGAACACAGACCAGTCCTTGGCAAAGTAGAAGACCTTGGCCAAACCATGAGCATACTCGGCATGACGTTCGTAAATTGGGCTGAAGATCTCATCATCGTACATGGGCTTGTGTTGCCACAACTGGAAGAATTCAGTGACTTTTTCAACTTTTCTATAATCGCCCAAGTGTTCCCAGGGTTTGTAGTTTACGTAGCTGTCGTCGAAATTGGTCACAAAGACATCGTCTTGGTAGATGTGCTGGAAGATGTCCAGCAAAAACTTTTGTTTGACCAAGAAATCTTTGTCGGCAACTTTTGATTCAATGTGTTTGGAAGTGCCCAGGGCACACACGGCGAAGGCGACGATTGCAACTAACGTAAGTGACTTCATGATGAGAAATCATGCTGGACTGCAGTAATTGCAGTGGTATTTATACCGCAGATGTCGCAGGTTTCATTGCAAAAGTACACAAGTCAACAGAAAAACAACAACGTTCTTAAGTTGGGCTGATCAATGGTCCATGTCAAAATGTTAAACTGTCTGTTATTTGTTATGTATATAACATAACAGCTAAATAATTATACCCACAAAATTCGATATTTTATATTATTTTTAATAAACGTCGATTGCCACAAATTTAACAATCTAAATATTTTTGTAGACCTGTGTTATCAGCATACAACAACATACCTAATCGCGCTAAGAAAGTGCACTTTCCATTGTAACCCAGTGACAAGGCTCTGCCGGTGAACGCTTCATCGACTGACCTTGATGTGACATCTTATCAGTCGTCTAGAAACTGTTTTCAAATGGAATCTTTCTTAAGCGTTTCATATCTCTCGGCCAGACTGCCGGCTCGGCTCGTTTGCATGGAGGCGTGAATCACATAAACTGTAGCATATGGATGAATAGCATTAACTGCATCAAGTCACGTTCAGATAGCACAGACATTATTTATAAATTATAAGCACTGCCTGCCACTTTCAATACATAATGTAATCGGATTTGCAGAACAGAGGTTATTGAATCGGTTTTAATTAAATTTTGTTAAGTTAAATGTTTCATTATCGCTTTATGTATTTAATTGAAGCAGAAATTAATGATTTTGCACTGGCAGCATAGCATTTGATATGAGGAATCTTTGTCAATGCTGTGATTACAATATGGGGGTTGTGTGAAAATGACTATGTTACGTTATCATTTCACATTGTGAACACATAGTGAATTTGTTGCCGAAGTTAAAGTAAAAAATTTAAGTTAGAGATCTACAACATTGTGACTTAGAAGTAGTTGTCACAAATTATGTTACGAAACATTGTATGTAAAGTTGGTAGGTATGAGAATATGTAGGATTCTATTTTCGTACCGCTAGGTGGCGCTGGGGTGAATTTATATCGAAAATTTGAATGAGTGGACCAATTTAACTGAAATTCAGGATGTATGTTTTTTTTTGATCATGAGAAAAAATTGTATGTACAAATGGAGACGGTAGGTGGCGCTGGGGCGGATTTATATCGTATATTTGAATGAATTTACCAATTAACCTGAAATTTAAATGTATATTGGTTTAATCACGACAAACAATTTTATGTAGACCCAGTAGGTGGCGCTAGGGTGGACTTAAATTGAAAGTTTGAACAAATGGATCAATTAAATTCAAATTCAGAATGTATGTTAGTTTGATCCTGAGAACAATGTTTTTGTATATATGAACCCGTTATGTACCGCTGGAGTGAACTAATTTCGATAGTTTCTATTCTATGGTCCTATTTTACTCAAAACAGCTTTCTGTTGAATGTATGGAACAATTAATCTGAAATTTAGAATGTATATTTGTTTGATCATGAGAAAAATTTTATGTACAAATGGACTTGGTATACTGCGATGGGGTGTATTTACACCGGAAAAATTACCAAATGGACCAATTTAATCATGAGAACAATATGGAATTTTAAAGATTTTCTCATATACTCCCACACAAATCTGTACATCTATATATCTATCTATATATTGGAATGTGTTTATTTGTTTACATTTTTTATGTATCAAATAGTCTCAGTATGTACCTGTGTGATCGGTGGTGAAAATAGTTTACTAGAGTTTTCATATATCAAGTGCGAGTGGCTCAGCCCCTTGTACCGAATATTTAGAGGACTGTTTCACCTATCAACTTGAAAATTTGTGTGGATGCATTTGGTACCAAAATTCGTGATCCAACAAAATGGGCGAGTCAGATCAGTGGGTAAGGCTTAAATCTTGAAACTTTAAACGTCTGTATCTCATCAACTATCAGAGTTACGTAGATGTTAGAACTACAGTCAGGGTGAAAATGATCGGTTCCACACCCCTTGTCAAAAAACAACTCCAAAGGCTTTTCTAATAGACCGATTGATACGAAAATTTTACAAAGAGGTACTGAAGATCTGTTGATAGTCCTTGGCTATACTTGGTTGTGATTGGAAAAAAGGGTTGGTGCCGCCCATACATCTTGAAAATTAAAAAGGCTTTATCTCATGACCGGCCGTGGCATGATGGTTAGAACACGCGACTACCATGCGGGAGATCCCAAGTTCGATCATCTACATTTTTCTTTCATTGCCGGCCACCTCGATGTTGTCGACGGCAACGTCGCAGTATAAGTGTCGAGTCAATCGGCATGTCTTGTAAAAGCTTCTCAAACAGTGACGTACGCATTCGTCGGTAAAAAAAAGTAGGTGCCGTTAGTTGTGAATCTAAAAATAGAAAGCGAGTTAATTCACAACAATGCGAGAAGCTATCTCATACCTCAAACTGTAAAATTTAATATTTGAAAATTGTCTGTGCACCAGGCAGTTGAGAATATATCGTAGCTGCGCCGACTAAAACAGTGATGTATTTTTCATTTACTGGTATATATTTTTCAATTTACTGGCTGTAACAGTAATAAATCCTATAAATAGATAATTTAAGCAATGTTCATTTGAGTTGGTCTGGAGGACAGCTTTTGTTTGATTGGGAGACACAATTTGAATTTTCGTAATATGTCAGAGGTAGTATAACCTTACATTTGCAAATAATCTATGTATGGTGTTTTTTTAGACGTGTAGATAGATAGAGACGAGTGTAAATATGGCAGTCGTACTAATGAAGTGTGTTAGACCTTTTTACAGTTTACCGTGCCAAATAACCATGCAAAGACTAATACAAGAACAACGTGTAAAAACCAAACTTATAGAACACTTTGTCAGGCTTATGGTGTACACAATCATACATCTGAGCAGCTATGGATGAATACCATGGATCGACCACATTAACTGTTTTAGATAATATTCATTCAAATCAAGCGCGTACCGTGCGTATACAAAAAACCATCGCCGTTGAAGACATACGTGTGACAGGGCACTCGAATTTATCGAAACGACGCCGTTCTCAGAAACTCGGTCTCTGCAAATGTTGAGAAAAGATCATCCATATAAGATCCAACTGGTGGAAGAATTAGAGCCAGCATACGATCAATTGATTAATTTATTTCTCATGGCATTGCAAAGTATTCGGAGGAGAAATGGTTCCTTCACGATGGCGTAACATGTCATACAGGACGTCAGACCATCACTTTGTTAAGCCAAACGTTTGGTGACTTAATTATCTCAAGAAATGAAAATACCAGTTCGATACAAAGATAGTACTCGGCAATATTCTTTGTCGTGAGAGAAGAAGACATGGAAAAGTGTTTTTTATGGTTGAAGGGATAGTTAGTATAAAGACGATTCCCGTTATTACAGATAAAAATAGCAATTTAATTTTGATCTTCATCTGAATGGCTGTTTCCGTTTAGTAAAAGAAGTGGTTTTTGACCTACATACAAAAAAAATTGATCTACATGTCGGCACTATAGATTTGAATTTGCTAAAGAACCCTTTTTCATAATTTTGAAAAGTTTTTATGTTTTAATAAATAATTTTGTGGAAATCCAGCAATTGTAGTCTGAGTCTCATTAGGTCCAAAAAAATGTCCACCTTTTATGTCCGTTATGACTACCAAATGTTTCTATGTTGTTTTTTGTCTGCACAGCCATACAATACTTACCCAGCTACTAAAACAACCTCAATATAAACTAAAATGTTTTTATATTTTTATATAATCATACTTTTATTTACTGGTTTTATTTGGTTTTTCTTTTCTTCATTATAACATATAAATTGGGCTTTGTTAATATTTTGTTTTTTTTTTGTTTGGTTTTGGGTTTTAAATCAAGAAATATTTGCACATCATCGTTAAAAACAAAAACAAAATTATATATATAAAAGAAAAACTCCTGATTTATGTTCAGTTCATATTTCAATAATTTAAAAATTTATTAAACCACTTTAAGCAGCTAAAATTAAGGATTAACTAAACCATGGAACATAAAGTTTAATAAATATTTTGTTATATTTTTTTTTTATATGCAATATTTGTATTTTCTTAGGGGATTTTCTTTACTTTATACATTACTGGTAACGTAATAGTAGTAATTGATTTCCGGTTTGTATGAGGGGGGTAACTCACGACTTCTGAGGAGGTCAGTATAATTCCCTACTTATACTTCCGTCGCTTTAACATGAATATAAGTGTTGTGGTTGTTGTTGCTGAACACCTATGCTGTTAAATGTTTTAATTGTTGTTGTGTTTTTGTTGTTAATTTTTAAGTTTTACCTGTAGTACAGTTTTATTCATGTTATTTTTTTTATTAAATTTACATACAGTTTTTGCTTTTGTGTAGGGTCAGAAAAAGTTTTCCCTTCCTTACATATTCTTTTGAAGGTTTCTTTGATTTTGTTTTGAAAGTTTACCACAATTTGATTTTTGTTTTTGTAATTTTTTGTGTGTGTTTATTATTTTTTGTTTTTTTTTGTATTTCCTCAGTGTTTACACATTTGTGTTGTGTTTGTCGGTAAAATTACGTATTATTAAATGCCTTAAGTTATCCGTTATATCGTATTTTTTTTTTGTTTATTTGGTTTTCTGTTTATTTAAGAAATATTCTCTATAGTTAACATTATCGTTTTTTATGGTTTTATAAAAACACAAAAGCTAAAAATTATATTAATTTTTCTTTGTCAGTTTTTTTATTTTCGTTTTGTATTTGCTTTAATGTACATTTCAATAAACTATATCCAATGTGAACTAAGAGTTCTTCTCTACAAATTGTTTAACAAATTATAGTGTTTTTTTGTTTTTGTATTAATTCTTTTTATTCTCTTGATTTTATACACAAAACATATAACAACAATTGTTTTCTTTATGTGGTAGTTGGAGTTTAATTTTTTTACATTTTATTTCATTGGTTTGGTGTTTGTGTGGCGTGAAAGAGGTTTATTTACATAACTGGGCAAAATAATAGCATATTTGTATTAAAATTTGGTTTATAGTACTTTTTGTGAGGAGAAAGAAAAAACGGGTGAAGCAAAAGTCATCTAAAAAATTATAGTTTTTTTAGCATATTTACACACATGTTCATAACATAATGCTGTAGTCGGTAAGCTACCTCATGACATCTTCAAAAGTTTATGCTTGCACTGTTTCAGTTTAATGTTTTCTCTTAAATCGAAATTTTAACGTCCTATCTTCATTATTTTGCCCAGTTGTGTAGTTATCTATAAATTTCTGTATATGTGTTTTGTTTTTGTAATTGTGTTCAATGTGTCTTTTAATTATTTCATGTGTTTAGTATATATATATGTATATGTATGTATATATAGTGTAGTTTGTATATTAATAGTCATACATTTGGGAATATACTGCATATACTAAGTATGTACTCGTATGTATATAAATTAATCTATTATTTATTGTTTTATTATCATTATGTATCTGTTTTTTACAATTATCTATTTACAATAGCTTATGTATTACTTCAGTTTAATGTTTATTCTATATTATATTATTTATCCTCTGTCTCTTTCTTAAGCGCTAATATTATAGTTTTTTTTCTTTTTTTGGTTTCGAATATACTTTTGATTACTCTATCGCCTCTGTTTAAATTTATATTTACTTTAGTTTAATTATTTGTAATATTATTTATTTATTTATTTACTGTTTTTATAAAAATTATCTTTTTATGCATTTTCACTCTTCATTAGTTCTATATTTGTGTTTTTTTTTGTGTTCATTCATTTTTTTACATTTTAACACTCTTTTACGTGTTTTTGTTCGTTCGTTTTTATTTTATCGTAAAAAATAAATATAATTAATATTCAATAATTATGTCGTTTTTTAACTTTTTGAGATGGCAGGCGGTTGGGTTCTTTTGATTTAAGTTAAATAAACAATATTGTATTTTCTTGTTGTTATTTTTAAATAAAATTTTAAATTAAGAGATTTAGGTTGACTGGATATATGTACCCTAAATGTAGCAGTTGCTGAATAACAACAAAGTTAATTGTCTACATATGGAATGACGTTTATGTTCTACTGAAATTTAACCAAATCTTACTGGCATAGGTTATCAGATTGGTATACAACTTTGTTTTTGTAAATGTTAATATTACACCATTCGACACCTATGGGTTTTAAAAATATCTACATTATTTTTTTTCTTGTCGTGCTAGCGTTTAAAAGGGTATAATTATTCCAAAATTTATCGTAATTTTTCAGGCAGTCTCAGTGAGACAATATAGATACCAAATGAAAGGCGACACTCTGGGCTACCCTTTGAAATTTTAGTATTTTATTATACTTTAACACACATGATATATAAGTTCGGAAATAAAAAAATTATTAAATGTAAAGTTCTTTTAAACACAATCTGTACATCTACATAAATTGAAAAACTAAGTGCACAGTTTTGCTTGGTTTTATGTCAGTTTTTAGAATTATAAAGAGATTAGCATGACCTATCAGTTTTTTTTTGAATGTACATTGTTATATTAAAACCTTTTCTAACTAAACATTTTTACCCATAAATTCAAAAAAATTTAAAATTAATTATTTTCAATATCCTGAAGAGTTCTTTTAATTTTTTGAAAAATAGACTAATTCGTGTCGTAGATACCAGTATGGGCAGCACACCGCACTGTGGGATGTTGACTCCAAAACACTTATTAATTAGAAAAATGGTTTGCTCGTACCCAAAGGCAGAATAAGTTACGAAATCACGCTAATCACCAACGGCGAAGAAGTTTGTCCACCATCTAGGCAAAACGATATCAGCATGATAATCAGTGTGGCTTTAGACTTAATAAATCCAATGCCAATCAGATATTCATAGTACGAAAAATACTGGAGAAACCCCAAGAAATGCTTACAATCTGTTTATCTACTTCAAAACTGCATTCGACAGAAATTATTAGATGCTATGGTTGAGTTTGGTATCCCCGCGAAGCTGATACGACTTTCGGGGATAACACTGACCGACACGAAGTCTTCAGTAAAAATAGCCAATAATCTGAGCCAAACCGAGGCTTAAGATTAGGTGATAGTCTGTCATGCGATCTCTTTAACATTATAACGGAGGTGTTCATGTGGAAGGCTGCAGTAAACACATCCGGTACCATTTTTAATAAAAGTCGCATGCTGATGATATCATTGGCCGCGACTGCGTTATAATAATGCAGCCTTTTCAACAATTGAATAGCAGTCAGCAGAACCCATCTCGTTACATATGAGGACAAAATTAAGCAATTTATATCAACTAACAAGGAGTCTCGTCGTTTGGGACGCTTCGTGATCGTTGACAACTGTAACTTTGAAAAAGTAGATGATTTGGCCCCGTCGTAAACAAAAATAATGATGTCAGCCAGGTAATCATGATGCATGTTTTTATCGTGAATAGCTACTACTATGTGCTACGAAAGCGATTTAATGGCAAAACCTTCTCTCGACGAACAAGCATCCAAATCTACCAGACACTGATCCTGCTACCTTGCTCTATAGCCCAGAGTCCTGGGTAATGCCACAAGCGGATCAATTTATTCCGTGTGTCTTCGAGAGATAAATATTTCGCAAAATATTTGGACCCATCATCGTTAACGGTACTGTATAACGATATCGATGTAGTCAATCGCGTTTAAAAAGACCGAAGACGATGACTTGGTTTATCTGTACGAACAGATGTAAATGAGAAAGTCTTCGCCAATAAACTCGGTAGGTTCCGCAGAAGGTTGAAAGAGCTGTTATCTTAACCTGTGGAGACGAACTAATAATTGGCGTTCGCTTGCTTCTAATGCAATAAACTGCTGGTATATATATTTAAGCAGTTTAACGCAAAATCCAAGTAAACTTTAATGTTCGACATCGTGAAACAGGCATACAATATTAACCGAAAGCTCTCTTTTGTTGTGTCTTATTTCTGACTTTCTAGTTGAATTTTCCTTTTTTAATGTATTCAGGGACATATAAAGGGTGTCCCGATAAGAGCGCAATTTTTAAATTTTAAATAAAACACAGATATTTAAAAAAAAATCGTGAAACTTTATTATATCGAAAAGTAGACAGAATGAGGTTATGTATGAAACAATATATCGTGCAGATGGTGGCCGCGGATTCGCTGGCATGCACGCGATTTTTTAATGAAATTTTCAATGACCGTTTCGCATAAATGCTGCGGTATTTCATTAATGCAGCGTCCAATTTCCTCTTTTAAGGCTTAAGTCGTCGGATTTTTCGCGTAAACCATCGACTTCAAAAACCCCAAAGAAAAAAATCTAATGGTGTTAAATCGCACTATCTAGGCGGCAAATTCTGATCTCCAAAACGCGAAATAACACGACCGGGAAATGGCTGATACAGCAATTGAATTGTTTCCCTGGCTGTATGACATGAGGCACCGTCTTGTTGGAACCACATACCACATTCATTTCTTCAATTCGAGGCAAGAAAAAACTGGTTATCATTTCACAATACCGAACACCATTGATTGTTAGCGCTTGACCTGCCTCATCTTCATAAAAAAAAGGTCCAATGATTCCTCCAGCCCAAAAACCACACCACACAGTGGCACGTTGAGGATGCATTTGCTTCTCGTGAATCATTCCAGGATTTTCCTCACCCCAAATGCGATAATTATGCCTATTGACGAAGCCATCAAGATGGAAATGGGCCTCGTCACTGAAGATGATTTTAGCGGCAAAATCAGCATTTTCATGTTGTCTCTCCAATACCCAATACCCTTCGCTGTCCATGGTCAGCTGGCTTCAGTTGTCAATTGAACTTTGTATGCATGAAGATGCAAATCTTTCGTCAAATTTCGCTGCATAGTGGAATTGGAGACACCAATTTGCTGAGCTCGGTGTCGAATTGAGGTGGATGGAGTTTGAGCGACATCATCACGTACAGCTGCGACATTTTCGGTCCATCGACCTGGTCGATGGCGCGTTGTTGTCTTTTCATCACTAACACACCCAGTTTCGACAAATTTATCCATTCATTGTTCATTCGTGTAGCGCTCCATTTTTACTAACCACGTACCTTCTACTAGCAAACAATAACAATTGTTCAAATGTCAAACAATGACACTTCGAATGTTGTCAGATTTAAAAATTGCGTTCTTGTTGGGACACCCTTTACTTTTGACCTTGCCGATTATAGATTGAACTGTAGGCATACGTGAATTACAGCACGTACTTTAAATACTTATAAATTTAGAATAATAAAAGATAAACAAAAATATTGCACATTATAAATATTTTTAAAGAGAAAGTTCACTATATCACTCATTGATACAATAACTTTAAGGTTTATAAGATTATCAAAATTTAAACAAATCGAATGAATCATTACTGTTAATAAATAACTGTAGCAGAGGTTAAAAACCTTTTAATACGTTTTAACTTTGAATAGTAGATGCAAGTTGTGAAGGAATTTATATTTTCTACAATTTTGCGAATTGCAACTAATCAGCCAACTACTACACGTAGGGTACCTTTACATTAATTTGTTCTATTGTTGACGAACTTTGTACATTTGCATACATTAAATCAACACTGGCGACACCAACATCTGTCGAAAATTATCATAATTTTATTTATTTTTTTCCATTACGTTTTTCCATATCAACTCTATAACTTTAGCATATAAAATTTAATTAAACAATTGCACCATTATAATAATAATAATAAAATGAATAGTCACTATGAAAAACATGTCGCTGTGTTTTTATTGTGTATTTTTCAATTTTGTTTGCTATTATTTAATAAATATAAACAAAAACTTTATCTCGCTATTATTTAACCTGCCCCACCACAAGGGGGTTGACAGTTTGCCTCTTGTTTGGATTTGTTGCTGTTGTTGTTGTTTTGCATTTTGTTTTCTCGCACAGTTTTCGATTCACAGTTTGCACAAATCGAATCAATTTTAAATAATATTTTGCATATTGTTACGTTTACCTATGACTAGGGGGTTGTTGTTGTTGTGTTTTGTTTTTATTTTTTTATATTTAGTTTTAGTTTCTGTTCTGTTTTACCTTATTCACTTGGTTTTGTGTGTTTTAATTTATCAATTGTTTTGTTGTGTTGGCAAAATTCAATAATTTTATTATAATTATTAAATTATTTTGCAGTTTTTTAGTTTATTTTTTTTTAGATTAACAAAAAAATTGTATAAAGTTTATTTTTATATTTTATGTTTTTTATTTAATTTCAATATTTATAAACAAACGCCATTTGGTCACAGCTGGTGATGGCTCTGCAGCGTCGACACATTGGACACAATAGTTGCTCTACTCCCTCTCCGCAGCAGCAGATGGCTTAAGCACAAACCTAAAAGTAACGTGAGCGGCAACGCTGCCCCTGTTGAGTGTGTCGCACTGCCGGTCAACGCAGAGTTGTCGGGATCACCGTTCATTCGTTTGGAACCCTCAAGGCCCAGTAGATTTGGTGACACAGTTGTGGGCGGGCCTATGCTTAGGAGGATGCGTTGTTGTACATTTTTGTGGAACACATGTAGTATGGAGACTTCACAGAGCAGTAAAATGCTGGTCTGGTATTTGGGTACAGCTTGGAAAAAGCCTTGCAGTACCTGACTGTGGGGATAGATTTCTAGGGAGGAGTAGGTGGCCGAGCCTTCGTAGGTATCTTGTGTGATGCGCTGGAAAGGGGTTTTGAACACCTGAAAAGAAAGCAAAACCAACAAACATTAAATTAGGAAATTTGACTCATAGACGCGTATTTTATGTAGTTATCCTGGTGACTTGCATTTGGACCCTGTCAAAATCATCAAACGGGTAAATAAATGTTAACATACATAAACATTAGGTCATTCTTGACAGGTTGTTTTTGTAATTCGGAATAACAGCTTAACTCAAGTTAAGAAGACTAAATATTTTTTCTATTTTGTGGTATAACGATTTAAGTTGATTAAGGCTATCTTTAACTAATAAAATAGAACAAAAAGGTTAGGCTGTTACGTAAAAAGTGACTTTTATGAAAAAACAACAAACTATTAGGGGTAGCTGCTACCCTAGAAAGATACAAACATGAAAGTTAGATACCATATAAATCTAAAAATGCTAAACACGATAGTACTAAAAACTAAATTTTATCTTTACTCTAGTTAGGCTGTTATGGTTAGTGACCACAGATATATCTTTGGAAAGACTTGAGATTCTTCTTTTCAAAACTGTAAAGAAATCAAAAATCGTTTAAGGAAGAGCTTTCAAGTGAAGAAAGTAATGAATGTCCGAGTTTTTAACCGTGAGTCAGGGTTTTAAGGGTACTAGGGAAATTTGGTAAAGAGTTTTATTCTGTACTTAACCAGACCTACAACACGCGCTATGTCACTCCCCATGTCACAATTGATTGTATGTCCCAATAGCCAGTTAGTACTGTATGGAAATTTAAAATTTTGACCCTATGGACGGAGTGGGCGTGGTAAAACTTTTTTTTGGAGCTAGAGAGATGAAATTTGATACCCAGATAGTACTCGACAACACAAGTATGAATGTGTCGACGAAATATTAATTTTTGACCCAATGAGCGGAGTGGGCGTGGCAAAACTATTCTTAGAGCTAGAGAGAAAAATGTGATACCCAGATAGTACTCGACAACACAAATATGAATGTGTAGACAATATTTTAATTTTTGATCCAATGAGCGGAGTGGGCGTGGCAAAACTATTCTTAGAGCTAGAGAGATACAATTTGATTTCCAGATAGTACTCGACAACACAAATATGAATGTGTAGACGAAATATTAATTTTTGACTCAATGAGCGGAGTGGGCGTGGCAAAACTATTTTTAGAGCTAGAGAGAAAAATGTGATACCCAGGTAGTACTCGACACCACAAATATGAATGTGTAGACAAAATTTTAATTTTTGATCCAATGAGCGGAGTGGGCGTGGCAAAACTATTCTTAGAGCTAGAGAGATACAATTTGATTTCCAGATAGTACTCGACAACACAAATATGAATGTGTAGACGAAATATTAATTTTTGACCCAATGAGCGGAGTGGGCGTGGCAAAACTATTTTTAGAGCTAGAGAGATAAAATTTGATAACCAAATAGTACTCAACAATACAAGTATAAATGTGCAGACGAAATATTAATTTTTGACCCAATGGGCGGAGTGGGCGTGTCAAAACTTTTTTCTAGAGCTAGAGATATAAAATTTGATACCCAGAGAGAACTCGGCAGCACAAATATGGCAGAAAAAATTTGATTTTGGACCCAATGGGCGTGGTGGGCGTGACAAAATTTTTTTAGAGCAAGAGAGATAACATTTTGTATACATATAGTTCGCGACAGCGCGAATAGAATATGCAGCCGAAATTTTCATTTTGGAACCAGTGGACGGAGTGGGCGTGGCAAAACTTTTTTTAGAGCTAGAGATATACAATTTGAGACACATTAAGTTCTCAACAACACAAATATGAATGTGCAGACGAAGTTTAAATTTTGGACCAAACGGGCGTGGCAAAATTTTTTTTTAGAACTAGAGAAATAAAATTTGATTCCCATAAAGTTTTCAACAACTTGAATATGAATATTCAGACGAAATTTGAATTTTGGACCAAATGGGCGTAGTGGGCGTGGCTACATTTTGATGGCCAAATAGTACTCGACAGCACAAATATGAATATGCAGAAGAAATTTTAATATTGGACCTAATGGGCTCAGTGGGCGTGACAAAATTTTTTAGAGCAAGAGAGATAATATTTGATAGACAAATAGTACTCGACAGCACAAATATGAATATGCAGAAAAAATTTTAATATTGGACCCAATAGGTGTAGTGGGCGCGGCAAAAATTGTATTTGTATTTTAACCCTAGAGAAATAAAACTTAATATATAGGTATAACTCGGTACAGCAATTAAAACGTTTCTGTTTCCAGTGGACAGAGTGGGCGTAGTTACACTGTGTTTTAGAACTAGATTTGTATTACTCGGCATTGCAGATATTACTCGGCATTGCAGGTTCATTTTCCAGAATGGGCGTGGTGAAAATGTTTTTTTTTAATCCCCAGAGAGATGACATTTGGTACGAACAACAGAAATAATAACAGCGATAACATTTGAAATGCACATAATACGTAGCACAACAGATAGAAAAATTTAGACAAATTGTTTCTTTCTGATCAATGAGTGGGTTTTATGTGACAAAAGTTTTTCATAATCATAGAAAAATAAAATTGTATACTTAATCTTTGAATAGTGGACGGAGTGGATAATATCTGATAGCCATATTTACTCGGGAATATTGACAAGAATTTACAGACAAAATGTTTTATTTCGATAAATGCGCGGAATGAGCGTGGCAAAAGTGTTTTAAGGCTACATCAATTTTTTAAATCAATTCGATACACATGGGGAAAGGTAACATGCGAAAACAGTTTTGGGGGCTACATAAGTAATATTTGTGCAGAGGAAAGTAAGCAGGACCAACATATTGTTATTGTGCTTAGGAAGCTTTCCTAAAGTATGTTTAAATGTGGAATATGGCTGCACTTATAACTGTGAGGCAATTCCATGAAATACTTTATATGCAGTAAGTATTTTTAATTTTCGTCAATTATACAATAGGGAAGCGTTTCCGGGCCTACTAGTATATAGATCAGCCTCGAAATCTGATGACCGCCTGTCCGTCTGTCCCCGCGATTACTGCCGTAGTTTAAGAGATATCAAGTTGAAAATTGGAACACAAGCTTATATACTATCTATCTAAGTTAAAAACTACGTTTATGGAGTATGTAGTTTGAGAGCTGTGGAGCTGAAATTTGTATGCAAGCTTCTGTCCTCCAAGCAGATGTTAAGTTCTGAGATAAACAATACTGAACAAATACTACTCCGATACGCACTCCCCCACTTTGCGGTGTCCGTCTGTCTCTCCCCGCCATCGTAGCCTTAATTTAGAATGATATCGAGCTGAATTTTGGTAGACGATTTTCTATCCTCTAAACTGAGGTTGAATTCTAAGATGAGTAAGATCGGCCAAAAACTACTCCCTTGTCCCATACAAACTCCTCCTATTTTGGGGGGTCCTTCTAGTTTAAGAAATATCTAGCTGAAATTTGGTAAATAAGCTTCTATCCTATAAGCAGAAGTTAAGTTCTGAAATGAACAATATCAGATAAAAAACTACTAACATCTCCCATTCACAAACCTGTATAAATGTATTATTAGCTCATATAAACAATTCAAGCTTAGTATTTGACATATCAGTAAATAAATATTGGAAAAAAAATAGAATGTGAGAGGCTAAAAGTTACGTTCACCTATCGTACAAACGCCAACTTTTTGGCGCTTCAAAGTTTAATAAAATGTAGTTGTCGTGCAGGGACCGGCCGTGGCATAGTGGTTAGAACACGCGACTACCATGCGGGAGATCGCAGGTTCAAACCTGGCTCCAGTCATCTTAAAAGAAAAAAAATAAATAAATTTTTCTTTCATTGTCGGCTCCCCTCGAATGTTGTTTGACAGCAACTTCGCAGTATTAAGCGTCGATTCAATCGGCGTGTCTAGTAAGAGCTTCTCAAAACAGTGACGTTCGCATTCGTCGATAAACAAGTAGGTGCCGTTAGTTGTGAATCTAAAAATAGAAAGCGTGTTAATTCACAACAACGCGAGAAGCTATCCCATACCTCATTCATGGGGTGCAAAGGGAAAATTAAGTTAAGTTTAAGTTGTCGTGCAAATAACCAATGTTATCATCAGTTTTACAAATTATGAAGGTTATCTGAGCTTCGGCATAGCCGAATGTAATAAATTAACTAACAAGTTTTATTTATTTATTTACTTCAATCAACTTTTTTAAATATTTAATCGAACTTCCCAATGTTATTTATTAAAACCTCTTATTTCAACCGTTGAGTTCATTAAATATTCCGAAAAATTCATTACCCAAAGTCTATAATTAAAAAGTCTGACGGATGATCTAATTATTCGCCATCGACTTTCAACTCACCTTTCTTCCATTAATATACCACGTAATATTCGCTGCCGGATACGAGGGACCAATCGTGCACACCGCCTTGAAGTTATCATTTGCCGTTATGATTTTCTTATCGACCTGCATGGTGGGATCATCTTTGGGCAGTTCAATCACTTGCATGTGAGCCGAGCGTATATCGGTGTGAAAGAGTGGTGCATCTTCTGACACCTCGCACTGATAATTGCCGGTTAATTCGCGGGTAACACCTTTCAAGGTGACAGATGTGGCATCTGAATTTAATAGCTGCAAGTAGAACGTAAAATATGAATACAAAAATTAATAATTATGTACTGCTGATAAAGGAGCAACAACAACAGCAGCTGTTATACGAGTGAGAGACAAGCAACTGCTAAAGTAATTAATACCACCACAAATTGAATAGATGCCCTAAGGTTAACCAAGGAAAATGCGCTCTGTGCTATGTTATACAATTGCTCGCATTAAGAGTTGGGCAGATAGAGATAGGCTGTGCTGTCATGAACACTACTTTATGTTTACGCTTATTACAAAAATGTACAACCATTTCCATCTCTTTTCTTTTCTTTTCTTTTTTTTTTTGTTATTGTGTATAAACTCGTTTGCACAGTTACATTCACAGTGGCTGTTGTTAATTTTTGTTTTTAATTATCGCAATTTTATGTGCAGACTTACAAATACATATTTATATTTACAAATATATATTCATGTTTTAACATGCGATTTACTTTATTTATTAACTAAAAGTGTAGCAGAGAATGTGATGGATTTTACGGGGTCTTGGTGAAGTGTACCACATTTTTCAGCTCATTGATTTGGGACTCAATTCTGAGAACTGCACGTGAATATAGTCCCAATAAGAAGAAGTTCTGCATCATTCGCATCATTTTAGGCTCTTTTGTTTGACATAACTCTAGAACCACTAGCCTAATTTAGGTGAAACAAATTTAAAATTATTAATAATTACTACTCCTTTAATCTGTTCATATAACGTTTCCCTACATACGCAAGAGATTCACTTTTCCATTCATCAGATGATTTTGAACTGGGTTTATTTTGTAGTAGTTACAATAAAACTCCGTGGCGTATGACTTACGTGGAATATTACTTATGATAATCATACGTCACCATAGACAAATATAACAAAAGAACCTAAAAAGTGACTAATTCCCCTATATGATACTTACTAACTTCAAATCGATATTAAATTATTATGGCATGTTACTTGACAAAACGAATGATGCAGAACTTCTTCTTTTTGGGGTTACTTTCCCGTGTAGTTCTCAGAATAGTGTCCCAAAACCATGTGTTGTACAGTGTAATGATTTGTGGAGGTAGGCGACAAACTATGTTGTTTATCGGCGACGCATTGTTATGAAATTTGTCAATAGTTTTGGCTAGAAAAGAAAATGGATATATAATGATATTATAATATTATATTCAATGGTTGGTGGTAATCCAAGCAGAGATTCGGAGCGTGGAGTGGTCATGACTTGCCGAAGAATGGAGTGTTGCAAGGGTGAAAATATTTTCTTCGGAACTGTCTACTGCTACTACTTTAGTTTGGTAGTAACAACCATCAGGCATTCGGAGCGTGAAGCTGAGTGTAGCTGCCATGATTTGCTGGAGCTTGGAGCCGAGTTTCAGAGACCTCTGAATCCCTGTTCCAACCCTTTTTTTAACGTATAAACGTCTTAAATGATAAACGCTATAATTTAAATAATTAATTATTAATTTTTTGTTGTATGTCAAATAATTGTCATACCTATAATTGCCCCTTTGCTATTTGCCATTTCTGTTACACAGCCCCTTTGCTTTTTATCGAATACATATTTATTGTATATTGTTAATGGATTGTATTGTTTTTAATTTGTAATTAAAATTTTGTTATTTCATATTATGTGTGTGAGAATAATTCACACACACACACACCCATTCATATGGAGTCGGTGTGAGCGTGTCGAACCGTGTACGCTTTATTAAGTACCAACGCTGGAAGCCATGTTAACATAATAAACTACCAGTTAAACTACCTGACTGCCTACGGTGGCCCGTGGCAATGAATGTCCTGGCCCCTGGGGGTTTCCCAAAATCTGACAATTAAATTTATGAATTGAAAACAGAAGTCGTCGGGACAACAGCGACAAAATAACAAAAAAGAGATAGTGCCAGCATCACACAGTGCTGCATTAAAGATTTAAGTGGATGTTGTGCTACTGCTGCTGCTGTTTGCAGGATGACAATAAATTGTAAAATTCCACTTTGCAACAACAACGACAACTACAACAGGAACAACGACAATTTCACCAATAAATTTTAAATGATTTTGTGTAAAATTTACCTTTAGGCCAATTTAAAGTTAAAACATGTTAATGTTTGATCTGCCATCTGAGCCTATGTATGGTTAGGTGGCCGTTTGCTGATGGTGGTGGTTAACGGAGCAGCACTGTCATTTGCCGCCTATGGTGTTGATGCTGATAATGATTATAGGAAAATTTAATTTTTTTTGCGCTCCAACACTTGCAAAATTATGCGCATCTATACATTTATGGCAAATTCTAGCTAAAATTTGAAAAATGTTCGTTTTTCAATTTTTATTACCACAAAATATTCAATTGAACTCTCACTCGGTTGTTGTGACCAAAAATCAAACATCCTGTCATACGCGTTTGTTCTCACACTTTTACGTATGCCAGTGCTCAGTTAGAAGGGACAAGAGTTTGCGGATGTTGCATACACACAGATATTAATAACTTTAAAGTCCCTTTTTGCATATTCGTTATTTCAATTATTTTGAATGAGGAGGGGCTGTGGTCGTTGACTGAAGTACACAGTGGTTTTTGAGTATATGTGGGGTCGAGTGGAATTTTGAGTGTGCCGTTTATGTTATGATGGTAGACACATAAATTCATAATGTGAATGGTACTGCTAAGGCTGCGGGTATTAGAAGTGATGGACGTAGTAAAATAGTATAGTAGGGTGTACCAAATTGAAGGCTTGCTTGCAAATGTTTGCCGTGATTGCTCGCTGCGGAAAATAAATGCCATCATCTGTATAGCTCGAGACAAGGGTTTGAAGTTGTTTTTTCTGCCGTTTCGTAATTGCAGACTTTTGATATTAGCCATGATAAAGGTTTTTTATAAATTAGGACAACAGACTCAGCACATATATTATTAAACCTTTGCCCATAGGGATAAGGGTACAGATCAGTGCCAGGCAAAATCGAACACACGCACCCACATATATTATGTGTTTAAGTTTTTGCATAGAAATGTGAAGCAAGCGTGCGCACCCAGCGGCGGAAGTTATGAGTTGGAAGGCCTACTTTCAAATGTCTTCTTCGACTCAAAAGTGTAATACATAGAAGAAGTCTCTTTAGATCCTATGTTTCTTTGAACCAAATTCGATTCATGAATTTTCAAGTCGTTTGAGCTATGTCCGCCTATCTGTCTGGCTGTCCGGCTGGTAAGCACGACAACTTTCGAAAGGCGAAACCAAATGCTTTGAAACTTTGCACAAGTTAATATTTCCCCAAAACTACTTACGGTATTGAAAATGCGCTACATGGCACGCCCGTTCTGGTACCTTCCATAAAAATATACCATTCCGCCCACTTTAGAAATAAAGTAATAATATCAATACAACCAATGCGATCGTGCCCAAATTCCGTATTTAGTAAAACCGTAACAGGCTAAAGTTTTGGAGAAAAAACTGGAAGTCTAGCCATGCCCCTTCTGGAACCTCCCATATAAATGTACCACTCCGCCCACTTTAGAAATGGAATAATATCAATACAACCAACACGATCGTGCCCAAATTCTGTACTTTGTTAAGCTATGACAGAATAAAGTTTTTGAGAAGTCTAATCACGCCCCTTTTGGTACCTTACATACAAATGTACCACTCTACGCACTTCAAAAATCGAGAAGCAATATATGTACATCCGAAACGATTGTGTCCGAATTCTGTATTTTGTTAAGTTATAACAGGATAAACTTTAGAGGAAAAATTGGAAGTCCATCCACGCACCTTCTGGTACCTATCATACAAATGTTCCTTTCCGACTACTTTAGAAATTGAGTAATAATTTCAATACACAATACGATCTTGCCCGAATTCTGTACTGTGTTAAGCTATGACAGGATAATGTTTTGGGGAAAATATTGGAAGTCTAGCCACGCCGCTTCTGGTACCCTCCATACAAATGTACCATTCCGCCCACTTCTGAAATCGAGAAATAATATCAATACGCCCAACGCGATCGTGCCCGAATTCTGAATTTGGTAAATCTACCGCATGATAAAGTTTTGGAGACGCCCCTTTTGATACCTCTCATTAAAATTTACCATTCCGCCCACTTTAGAAATTAAGTAATCATTTGTATTTTGTCATTTGTCATTTGTTATATTGCCAAATGATTAAGTCCTCTAACATTACGCCGCTGGGTGGTGTTGCGTACACCACTCTGATGCATATACTGATTGTTTTGAAGACAGCCACTCGTACGTGTAAATTGCCCATCGTGTCTATGTGAAAAATACAATTATTGCCAGCCTCGCGAGGCTATGGTATGCCTACCACCGGTATAGATATATCATTTGATACGATAAAATGGGTAACGCACTATCTGGGTGGATGGATGACAGATCGGTCGGATAACTCGAGGAAATCTGTCGGAGCAGACCGCATATTTATTTTTATTGTTTATTTTGTTCCGTAATAACTCTTATTTTATTTATTTGCATATCGTAAGCATTACATCTGGTCACCCTAATCTCATAACATAAGATGAAAGCAAATACTAATTGTCTCTCTTTTGTTTTGTTTTTGTTTCTGTTTGTTCTTATTTGCTTTCATTTTTCTATGTTTTGTTTTTGGCGAAAGAAACGCAACTGAAATTCTCAGCGTTGATCGACAGCGCTGTTGACAGATTGGTGTATGTACATACATACAGATCAATAACTGTCTTTGTTTTCTCGTTTTTCTTGTGGCCCTTGTTTGTAATTTTTGTTATGTTAAAAGTCAGTCTTAGAGCGACCAGCAATAAAAGAAGCAAAAATACCAATTTCCAGTGTTTGTTTTGTTTTTTAATAAGAAGAGTTTTCTGCGCAAACATTTTGGCGACCGTGACAGGACACGCAAATTAAAGTTGTGTTTTATTTGATAAAGTGGAACAAATTGTGCATGGCAAAAGGTGGTTCGAGAGCAAATTAATCTTGGAGGCATAAGTTGAAGTTGCAAATTTGTGATTTTCGTTGTTCGATTATACATCTACGCTGGTATACACATCATCAATTATTTGCTGCTGTAACTTGGCTACATATTTGCAGTTGGGACCACATATTTGAAGCATTGTGCATCAACGTTAATTTGCTGTCATCATAAGCATATATTCGAAAAGATTCACTAAATTGTGATTTCTTTAGCAGAAACAAATCTCTGTTTTTCTAATCGTCATTGTTGTTCTGGTCGGTTTAGTGGCTCATCGAAATCATTAGTTGTTGGTTTTAACGGTCTCATCGTTGGCCGTGATTGTGTCATACACATATACATACAGTTGTTTTGTTGAAAATCATTACATATCTACTGTCGTCCATTTTTTTTATTGGAAGTTGTGTATTATATACAATTTTCTGGCGCTTTGAAGAAAAAGGGTACGCTATTCGTTGCTCCTTGTTTTGGAAGTATTTTTTCTTGATTTGCAAAGATGAGCAAAGACGGTAAAGAAGAAATATCGGAAGAAGTTAACGCAAGTGGCTCAGAGTTATCTTCTCTTAAGCAGCAGCGTACTTCTATGAAAAGAAATATTTCCAATATACAAAATAAAGTGGAAAAAGATGGCGGAAAGGTCGACGCTACCATTCTAGAATGCCGACTTCAAATTTTGGAGTCATACTTTAAACAATTGTGCCACATACAAGGGCAAATTGAAGTATTGAGTCCGAAAGACAATTGTAGAGGCGATTTAGAAGAAGTATTTATTACCGCGAAAGCAAAAATTTTAGGCTTCCTTAATAAATCTCGTTGTTCTATGACAATGGACAACAGTATGATGAATGCATCGACTTTTGGTGTTTCAAATCAGTCTCGTTTGCCCAATTTAAAGCTCCCTCGTTTTGATGGAAAATATTCTGATTATAAAAGATTCATCACAACGTTCAACAATATGGTCCATGATAATTCATCAATTACACCTGTCGACAAATTTAATTATTTATTGAATTGCCTCTCCGGGCCGGCGTTAGCAGTTGTAGAGCCTTTTCAAGTATCGGATGAAAATTATCCAAAGGCATTAAAAAGGCTTCAAGATCGGTACGACAATAAGGTTCTCATATTTTTGGAACACATTAATACTTTGTTCGATGTTCCGAAAATGTCCAAGGGTGACAGTGCCTCTCTACGAAATATTATTGATACTGTTTCTGCTGTTCGTGGCTCATTGTTATCGCTAGGCTTTGAGATGGATGTTATGAACGCCATTTTAGTGCATTTAGTTTTGTCTAAAGTGGATGCGGATACGAAAGAAAATTATGATGAAAAACAGGAATTCAAATTGTTACCATCGTGGGACACCTGTTACGACGTTTTGAGTCACAGATGCCAATTTTTGGAAAGCCATGGAAAAAGAGTGGAAGTTACTGAAAAATCGAAAAGTAACAAAACGAAATCAAATTTTAATCGGTCTGCTCATACATTCGTGAATTCGAATTCAAGTTGTCCCTATTGCAGTTCTGCGGAGCACAACATTTCATCATGCTCATCTTTTACTACGCTTATGGTCTCCGAACGTTTTAATTTTGTAAAACGTAATGGGCTTTGCATCAACTGCTTGCGTAAAGGCCATATTGTCTCGAGGTGTCCATCTAAATCACGTTGTCGCGTTTGTGATTCGGCTCATCATACGCTGTTACACATTTTTAGTAGCCCTGAACAAGCTACACCCTCAACATCGAATACTTTGCCAGCTCAATCACCATCATTAAATAATAACAACAACCCTGTTGCGTTAGTAGCTCGCACATTCAAAAGAGCGATAATTCCAACTGCTGTGGTTCTGATTAAGGATTATTGTGGCACATTTCAACCGGTAAGAGCTCTTCTTGATTCGTGTTCTGAACTCAATTTCATTACAGAAGACACCGCAAAACGGCTCAAGCTCAAATTTCGGCCATATTCTCAGGAAGTTTCTGGAATCGGTGAAGTGCGAACTAAGATTAAGTTTTCTGTCGAAGCTACAATCAAGTCCAGAATCAGTTCATTCCAGTGGTCCTCTAGTTTCGCAGTCACTAGGTCGATTTCTACACAACAACCGGGTGAGCATATTCAAACTACCCACTGGCAAATTCCTCAGACGGTTGAACTGGCTGATCCACTGTTTTATAAGCCACAACGCATTGACATTCTTCTCAGCACCGAAGTATTTTTCGATTTGTTGCTCGATGGTCGTATCTCGCTAGGAAATGGTATGCCTTGCCTGACCAACACCGTTTTCGGCTGGACCGTCGGTGGTACATCTAATACTGCACCTAGTAGTCCATCTCTGACTTGCAACCTTGCTATCGGTCCACCCGAGACCGATTTGGACAAAACTTTAAAGCTGTTCTGGGAAGTCGAAGAATATGTCACAACTACAAAATCATATTCTGAAGAAGAACAAGAATGTGAGCAACATTTTGTTCAAAATGTGTCTTTCGATTCTGATAACAGAATTCAAGTTAGACTACCATTTAAAAAATCGCCTGAGTGTCTCGGAGAATCATTTGAAATGGCTCGCAAGCGTTTTATGTCGCTCGAACGGCGATTAGAACGTGACTCTACACTGAAATCTATGTATATAGAGTTCATGGAAGAATACTCGTCGCTTGGACACATGTCGCCCTATACTCTGTCACTAAATGGACCAAACTACGTTATACCACACCACTGCGTCCTCAAACCTCAAAGCACAACAACAAAAATTCGTGTCGTATTTGATGCATCAGCACGAAGTTCGTCGAATCATTCCTTGAATGACATTCTGATGGTTGGTCCTACAATTCAACAGGATTTAATCACCACACTTTTTTCGTTTCGCCTGCACAAATACGCTCTCACTGCTGACATTTCTAAAATGTATAGACAGTTTCGCATTGATCAAAGGGACAAAAGGTATCAACTGATTCTTTGGAGGACCTGCAGAGAAGAAGAGCTAAAGGTATATCAATTGAATACTGTAACGTATGGTTTGTCAGCCGCTCCTTTTTTGGCGATTCGTAGTTTGTTTCTCATTGCTGACAAGTATAGCTCAACTTTTCCTCGTGGCTCCGAAGTACTTCGAGAAGATCTTTACGTCGACGACGTTCTTACTGGAGCAGACAACATCGAAACTTTAACTTCGAAAAAGGATGAATTGGTGCATATACTCAAATTGCATGGTCTAGAGTTAGCTAAGTGGAATAGCAACAATTCTGCTCTTACGTCGAATCACGATGAGGAAATCGTGATAAAAACATCTGAAGGTGATGTCGCTAAAACCTTGGGTATGTCTTGGAAACCGCTTCAAGATGTATTTCTTTATCGTTTCGAGTTGCCGAATGTCAGTAATCCAACAAAAAGATCGATTTTGTCGCTTGTTTCGAAAATCTACGACTTGCTTGGTATTTTGAGTCCTATAGTCATTCGTTGTAAAATCTTCCTGCAAGAAATCTGGGTTCAAAATATTGGATGGGATGACCCGCTTAATGATCATCTCAAGAAATTGTGGCTCCAGATCAAAGAAGATTTCTCGTACATTCATTATATAGAAATACCTCGATATGTTTCTACGTCTACTGATACATTTGGAGAAATCCACGGTTTTGCAGATGCTTCCCAAAGGGCATATGGTTGTTGTCTCTACTATCGTGTTTTGACAATGGGTACGTACAAATCGATTTTACTGATCGCTAAATCCAAGGTAGCCCCAATCAAGGCCCAGTCGTTACCTCGCCTAGAGTTATGCGCCGCTGTCCTGCTGAGCAAAACGTGGCACAAAATTAAAGACAAAATCTCGAAATTTGTATCATCAACTTATTTTTGGACCGATTCAAAAATAGTTCTACAGTGGCTAAAATTACATTCATCAACATTAAATTGTTTCGTCGCAAATCGTGTCTCACAACTTCAAGAAGAAACAAGGGATGTTATTTGGAGACACGTCCCTTCGAAATGTAACCCAGCCGATATCGTTTCTCGTGGTTGCAGTGCTGAAGAATTGCCACATACAATTTGGTTTTGTGGTCCCAATTTTTTGAAAGAAGACATTTCAAATTGGCCTGGAAATGATGAAGAAATAAGCGTTGAAATTCTAGAACGTAGAAAAGCAGCTGCATTTAAATGCTCCACTTCTCCAATGCAGTTTCACCTTGTTGACAGCGTGATCGATAAGCATTCTTCATATATTAAAATTATTCGAATAATCGCTTTTATTTATCGTATATTTAATAGATGCCCTGTAGACCGGTCTTTGAAGCCCAGAGACATTATTCATCTTCATCCACGGGAATTAGAAATTGCATTCTGGAGAATCGTTTCTCATATTCAAGCTGAAACCTTTGCTGCCGAAATCAACGCTTTGTCCAAAGGCAACTTTGTTCAACCATCATTGCAGAAACTTACACCATTCTTACAAGAGATGCATATTGGTAACTGCTATATAAAAGTTATACGTGTTGGTGGTCGTTTATCTAGTGCGCCCATTCCCTACGACGCCCGCTTTCCTGCATTGTTGCCCAAAGGTCATCGTTTTGTTAAAATTTACATTGAGCATTTACATCGCACCCACTTGCATGCCGGCCCTAAAGTATTGCTTGGCATTCTTCGCCAAAAGATCTGGATTGTAAATGCCCGAGATGTGGTTCGAAAAGTCGTTCGTAACTGCGTTCATTGCTTTCACTACAAACCAAAATTAATGGAGCAAATAATGGGTAATTTGCCTGCCGACCGTCTTCGAGCTCAAAGGCCATTTTTAGTAACTGGCGTTGATTTTTGTGGCCCATTTTTGACTTCATATCGGATCCGTGGGAAGGCGCCTTATAAAACGTATATCGCTGTTTTCGTTTGCTTTGGATCGAAAGCAACACATTTAGAACTCGTTTCGGATTTGTCTACAAACAACTTCATTTTGTGTCTCAAGAGATTTGTATGCAGGCGTGGAATACCTCAACGGTTGTATTGTGACAACGCTACAAATTTTGTTGGAGCCCACAACAAGATTAAGGAGCTTAAAGAATCACTGTTTCGCGATGACGTGGTTCTCGAAATGAAATCTGTTTCTTCCCAGATGGGTTTCGAATTCTGTTTTATACCTCCTCGTGCCCCACACTTCGGTGGGTTGTGGGAAGCAGCCGTAAAATCTACAAAAACATTGCTCATCAAAAATATTGGTCACTCGTATCTTACATATGAAGAATTGCAGACATTGATTGTTGAGATAGAAGCTATTTTAAACTCCCGACCCATTGCAGCAATCTCCGAGGACCCAAATGATGGCGAAGCGTTGACACCAGGCCACATGTTAATAGGTTCGTCATTGATTGCTGTTCCGGATAAATATTTCGATGTCAACAAAGAGAGTGCCTTGACACGATGGCAACGTATTTCATATTTGAAACAACAATTTTGGCAAATGTGGTCCCGAGATTATTTATTGTCTTTACAACAACGATCAAAGTGGTTCGATGACAAACCCAACATTAAGCAAGGGCAACTGGTCATCGTACATGAAGATAATACACCTCCCCAACAGTGGCTCTTGGCACGAGTATCTAAAATAATCGCTGGTCCTGATGGCAAGGTTCGAGTGGTGGAACTAAAATCTAAAAATGGCTGTTATCGCCGCCCTATTCATAAAGTGGCTCCTTTACCTTCCCAAGATGATTCTTGAAAGTTCGGCCTTTCAACGGGGGGAGAATGTCGGAGCAGACCGCATATTTATTTTTATTGTTTATTTTGTTCCGTAATAACTCTTATTTTATTTATTTGCATATCGTAAGCATTACATCTGGTCACCCTAATCTCATAACATAAGATGAAAGCAAATACTAATTGTCTCTCTTTTGTTTTGTTTTTGTTTCTGTTTGTTCTTATTTGCTTTCATTTTTCTATGTTTTGTTTTTGGCGAAAAAACGCAACTGAAATTCTCAGCGTTGATCGACAGCGCTGTTGACAGATTGGTGTATGTACATACATACAGATCAATAACTGTCTTTGTTTTCTCGTTTTTCTTGTGGCCCTTGTTTGTAATTTTTGTTATGTTAAAAGTCAGTCTTAGAGCGACCAGCAATAAAAGAAGCAAAAATACCAATTTCCAGTGTTTGTTTTGTTTTTTAATAAGAAGAGTTTTCTGCGCAAACAAAATCTTTACTGATCCTAATGGAAATATACCAGTTCTGGGATTGTAAATAGCCGTAATAGTACTTCCCTTACAAGTGCAAGTACGTCCATATTTTAGGGAAAGCAATATTTCTCCCATAACATCAAAACGTTAAACTGCATGATATTTAAATTTGTTGATTTTATTTATTAGAAGGCAAGACTTCGAGCAACCGAAACATATGTCACACATCTTGAGTACCTACCATACAAAATTCTTGGGAAAATAATATTTATCCCATAGTAGAAATATATCCTGCAGAACTTTGGAGAAAAGACATAAGGTGGGGTTTTTACCAGTCAGGTTTATTCATAAATATTTTCAATAGACAAAAAATATGTTTATTTTCCATATAAAGGTATGAATTTCCTATTCTAGGGTTAATCAAATACAATCTTGCGCCACATAATATTAACGGTTTCAAGTTAAATTCGTACATTTTAAGGTATTCTTTCAGTCACACTTCTAATGGTTTTGTATCTTTATGTAAACACTAAAAGTGTTAATCTCTCGTTTTTATCTTCGCAGGCACAACAATTATTTGTTTTATCTGTCTGCTAGACCATACAAATTCTTTAACATAATTCCTATAGCACCACTGTTTGCTACATGTTCCCTTGTCACATATTTATTTCAACACACATTTGCGTTTACCCAAAAAATCGCTGCGTGATTCCATGTACTTCCTGCCATCACATTGGCCAACAACGTGGAGTAACTCACGTTGTTAGCCCCAGTGATAGAAAGGCTGTCGACGTAAGCCACGAGCAAACCCCTTTATCAATTTTCGATAACTTAATTAAAGCAAATTGAAATTTGGTCAACATTGTTGGCTTTGCTGCTAGAGCTGTAACCGATGTTTTGGTGTAATTGTTGATCCTAGCAAAGTATTTTTATGAATTTGTCAAACAATGGACAGCGTCAACACCAACATCACCGCCCCAATCGAATCAACGCAGTGAGTATATGTGTTGTTGTTGTAGCGATGCCAATGCCGATGATGCTGGTGTTGATTGTGAATGAGCCACACAAGTGGTCTTTACACATCGCTTTTCCATTTTCAAATATGCTTGAAAACATATTCGCTTCACCACTGGCCAAATCAAAAAATAAGCCAACAAAAAAAAAAAACAGTAGTATTGGTGGGACAGGGAAGAACAAGCAGCCAGCATACAGCGGCAATGACTGCTTTGCTGAAATTCACAAATCTGATCTGATATGATATGAGTGACGGTCGGAAAGCACAATGCAACAAATCTATGCATTTTCATCGAGAACCCTGATACATATGAGACTTGTAGGCTGCTCACACACTCACTCACACACACATACACATAAGTGCACTACAATTCCCCGCAGTGTCTTTACTTTTTTGCACTCGATGTGATATTTGTTGTGCTGTTCTGTCAATGTGCGGAAACTAAAAACCATTTTTTACGGATATTTCGTAATCAAAGTCCATATACCCATTTCAGCTGTTTGTTGTCGTGAGCGGCTTGAGCAGCACTCATATGGCCGCTGGTTAGCAGCCGTTGTTGTTGCATTTGCATCATATGACCGTGGGGCATATTTATATGTTAGAATTCGAGCCAAAAACACTCCACAGCAGCATTGCACAAAAACTCCGAATAAGGAAATATGAAAATTAAGCACACAATAGGCTTTTGCCACAAATATAGCTGGAGGCTGAAAGCAGCCTCATCAAACATATTCCCTCAGTGGCACAAATGTAAAAAAGCAAGGGTATCTTAAAACCAGTATCGATTGTTGCATCACTGTTAATTTTCATGGAAATACATACATACTGTGTCCTTGGGAAAAATGTAATATACACATATCCTTTTTTGTTGTTTTTGAAACATTTGCGGATGTAACCAAATGGATATATAGTATTTGTTTTACAATTGTGAATAGTGTAAGCCGTGAAATTCAAAAAGAGATCAAATATAAGGCTAAGTTAATGGGAAAGATTTGTAATTTCCATAATTTTTACGATATACTGAATATATTGATATCTGTGGAAGTAAGTTATATAAATTTAACGTTTCCTTCATAAAAGTCAGCAATATTTTATGATCTTTTCAAAAAATTACACCCCTTCTGGTGTTGCAGAAAAAAGAAAGTATCAAGTAAAACCAGTAAATAAATTTCAATCAGCTGCACTGATTGATAAATATCTTCACCCTATATATGATATTATTTTACTCTCGAGTTATTGAAATTTAACGATTTTAGAGTGGAATTGGTTATGTATTATTATTTGCCTGTTTGTGGAGGGTAGACAGTTGGAGATAGGACTTTCAGTCGTATGGCCAGACGAGACATATAGTAAAACTTTAGTAAAGGTTACATCCAACAAATGTAAAAACAAAATTCAATTTAATTGAGTGTACCTATAAAAATCAGGCATGCCTGCAGAACTATGGGGATGATTTCGTTCATTTGTATGACTGGATCCAGAAGAGGTGTGAGAAATGTTTTGGTTTTGCCTAATTTTTCAAGAAAATTAAACTGACCCAATTCAGATATTCTGCAGTTGAAGTTATGAGAGAAATATTAATTTTGGAAAAATAGATCATTTTGTATGGTGGGTAGCAAAAGAGGTCGGCCGATATTTCCCATAATCATTCCTGATTTACATCATGCTCATTACGTAACTGAATTCAGTGAACTTACAAAATGATATGTATGTGGTAGTGAATTCGGTCATTTGTATGGGAGGTATACGAAGAGGTGTGACATCTGTTCCAGTTTTCTAAGAATTTGTCTACTTTTACATAATAATTAAACTGACCAACTTCAAATTTCAATGTAGCCCGTTTTCATTTCTAAGTCAGATATAAGGGGTTTTCTTTGTTAAAATTTGACTAAAATATGACTGAAATTAGGTAATTTCTAATGGAGGTACCAGAAGGGGTACCTCAAGGTAATTACAAGCTAATTAGACAGACTATTTTCAAATAATGTGAAGTTTTTCGTTTTGAAGTTATGGGAGAAATATATTCTAAAAAAAATAGGACATTTTTTATGGGAGATGCCTTAAGACGAGGTTATGCCTATTTGTAGTCTCAATCCTTACAGTTTGAAAAATAATAATGTTTGTAAATTTTCATAAGGTTTAGTGAAGGTTTACTCGAGTTTTCGTGTCCACAAGCCATTCAGCCAGCTAGACATACTGATTCCGTATCATCTTAAAAATGGAAAATGTAACGATCTTGCTCCGAACTTTTACAAAATACCAATATAAACAAATAACTTGCCATAAACCCGGCTGGTTGGCCGGCTGGTACGCACGATAACTTTCGAAAGACGCAACCAAATGTTTTGAAACTGTTTTGGCCGCAACACTACTAATACCACCCATACAAACATATCATTCCGCCCACTTAAGAAATCGCGAAATAATATCAATACAGCCGATTGTGCAACTATAGCACAGCAAACAACTCCTCGGAATTGCTTGCAACTCAATTTTGAGTTGCCTGAAGATAAAATAAAACGTCCACACTCTACTACAGGTCACAATCTTTTAGAAGGCACATTTTAGGCACTGCACAATCACACACATTTTCCAAACATGACCCGTGCCGACATGTGGTGTGCACAGTAAATTTACAAAATACTATGTGTTTGCTAGTCATTAGCGTCAGCCATAAAATAAATAATTTATGGCTGGTTTATCTATTTGGGGATTTAAAATTTTCCTCGTTGTAAAAGTATTAATTCTTTTTATGAAATGCTCTAGTATGTATTCAATATATTTACAATATTCAACACCGATCGTTCCCAAATTCTATATTTATTAAAGCTCAAGCAGGATTAAGATTTGTAGAAAAATCTGGAAGTCAAGCCACGCCCCTTTTGCTAACTCCCATTCAAATGTACCACCCCGCCTACTTTAGAAATTGGTTAATAATTTCAATACAACCAACGTGATCGTGTTTTGTATTCAGTAAAGCTATAGCAGCTTTATATATAGCTATATATATAAAGTTTTGCTGAGAAAAACTGGAAGTCTAACCACGCCCTTCTCTCTGCTACCTCTCATACAAATATACCGCTCCGCCCACTTAAGAAATCGGGTAATAATATCTATGAACCCAAGGCGATGTTGACCAAATTCTGTATTTAATAAAGTTATAATAGGATAAAGTTTTAAAGAAAAAACTGGAAGTCTAGCCACGCCTCTTCTGCTACATCTTATACAACTGTACCACAACGCCCACTTTAGAAATCGTGTTATAATATCAATGCACCCAACGCGATCGTGCCCAAAATTTTGTATTCAGTAAAGTTATAACAGGATAAAGTTTTAAAGAAAAAACTGGAAGTCTAGCCACGCCCCTTCTGCTACCTCTCATATAAATGTACCACTCCGTTCACTTTAGAAATCGAGGAATAATATCAATATACTAGAAAATTTAGTTTTACTGAAGGTGAGGGTATAGGTAAAGTATCTTAATGTATCCACAAAAGCTCACTCTCTCCTCTTAAAACAATCGAAAAAGAGATAAAAATTTTACTTTCGCCCAGACCAAACGGCTAATGCTATAATCATGATAATTTTTATGGGCTTGCTGCCTATGGAATTAGAACGAAGTAAGGGCGGTTTTCGAAATTCTTACCTTTTAGGAGTTAAAATGCAAAAAGTGATAAACTGGTACTAAACGGATAAAGGCATAGTCGCAAAAATTGAAGTTAATATTTTAGTTGTGCGATGTGAAATATTTTTTTGAAATTCTGGTACTATAGTCCACGCCAACTGCCTAAAGGTAAAGTTACGAAAATGTAAATAGAATATCTGCCTATAGAATTAGAGAGCTAACAGAAGAAGTTGTCGAAATTCGAACATTTAGCCGTAAACAGGCGGAAAGGGGATAAAACTGGTACTATCACCCAAATCAAAAGGCTAAATCTATAATCGTATATGATGATGATTCCCATAGAATTAGAGGGAGTACCAGTTCATTATAGATGTGCGTTACGAATGTATCTTTTGAAATTCGTACTTTTAGGTATAATAAGGTACTAAAGCGGTACAATCACTCAGACTAATGGGATAAAGATACAATCACATAAATAAAGTGTTTGTTCGTCTTATGATGATTTTACCTGTATTGCTTAAATTCATAAGAAGATTCATTGTAAGTATGGGTGAAGCAACGCGAGCCGGGAAATCTAGTATTCACATTTACAACCTATCAATACTTTGCTGATATTGCATCAAATTTTACCAGAGCGTAATTGTACAAACTTTTGAGCATACAAGAGTATATTTTTCATAATGTTGCTGATAAAGTGGATTCACAGCTTCGTATCGAATCAAATACAATTTAATGTTATAGACTTTAAAATTTAAACTTTCATGTACATGCGTATGTATACCATATATATGTGCTTATGAAGGCTGTGTAGTTGAAATCATTGCTCTTTTATGTTGTAGCTATAAATAAACGGGAAACCAAAATTATGAATGGTATTCAGTTTGTACAATGATTGTATGTATTTAAATCAATTTTGTGATATAGTACGCATTGTTTTTTTTTTAAATCAATGGTCTTAGTAGTTGATAACACTGAGTTTATTTGGGTCTTAGAAAGAGATGATTTATCGGGGTTTCAATTCAAGACTACATATTAATTAGTATTGCGCGCACTTGACCTCTGATAGTATGTGATCCGACCTCATCACTGGCATGAGTTGATGTTTTTTTTTTAAATCATACAAAGATCCATTGGGTGTGTTTATCTGTTTGAGATCAGTGGGTTCAATTTGTGATTGTGGACTTAGGTGAAATAATAAAAATGTTTTTGATAATCAAAATTAAACAATAACACTTAGGCACCTCTAATACTAAAGACGCCCGAAATGTATTTATTTATATATTTTTAATCGAAGCAATATATTTCTTTTGCCAGTTTGTTTATAAAAAAATACACTCTATTAAAAAAACAGTATCAATTAGGTGATGAAGTGGACGTTCAATTGCTTATCTTTTTAATGAATTTAGTATATGTACCTGTTTGGTTTGAAGTTCATTAGCCAAGATATAAAAACAAATCTTCCATGAATTCGAATACATTGATCACATCGATCCACTTTAATTAAGAAAATCATGTATAATTTTTCCAAAATTAAGGTAAATCAAATGTAGAATGATGCAATAAAAAAAATTGGAAAATTTTGTTTCCACCACACATACATATCTCTCTACATACACCGCACAGTACCATTTACGCACATATACATTTTGATTACATTTTACCATCAGTTAGTTTTTTTTTTCATGCCTGAAATATCCGTTCGTTTCCCTGTCACATGTCAATGTCTTAAAATTTCCACTGACTGACAACTCTATGCATTTAAATAAGAAACAGAAAAAAGGACCTTAAGATCTCATTCGTATATGGTGCGTCCAAAGTGCATTAGCATATCCGTCGCCGTCGCATATACCGCCACGTCGGCTGTTGTCAACTGCCTAATGAAAATGATGCAAATTCAAAGGATAGCCTGGTATCCCATCAACCCCCACTCTCCACAGTGGTAGTGCGTTCTGCTGTTGCAAGTATTGTTGTGTGCTCGGGAAATTTTTGCATTTTGTTGCAAATGTCGTGTGTCTCGGTTAAGTTTTTCATGCTGTCATCTGCAACTGATATCTTTGCTGCACTCATCGTTGTTGTACGGTGCCCTGTTTGCTGTCAAGTGACATTTTATCGGATTTCAAGTGGAGAGCGAAAGTTGAAGAGGCTGTTGAAAGGGGAATGTTGACGGGAGAGAACACCATGGTTGTGTAGAAAATAAATGCCCAGGCAGGGGGAAGGCCACAGTACTGAATTGAAACCCGTTTACGGTTTAACAAAATTGGAAAATGTAAATTTATGATAAAGTTAAAAAAAAAACAATAACAAAGGGATGGTATTTGTACAAATTGGAGATGAAGTTGGTGAACTACACATATCTGTACGAGTTTAGGATTGTAATATAATACATAAAAATAAATATGTAATTGTCTTTTTTAATTGAGTGTGACTGACTGTTAAATACCTTTACCCCAAGTCGTTTCTTTAACTCTGATTTAGAAAAGTCAACCGATTTTTAAGAGAAATTACCTATAAGAATTCTCATTTAGTTATGAGATTCGGGTGTATAAATCCTGATAAACATCTCACAATCATTGAGTCAAGTTTACTGATGAGGATTCGTGGCTGCATCCGAAATAGCTGTAAAGACTGTCTGGCATTATGAGAATTTATTTTCCGCCAAAATTCGTTCAAAAACATAAATGATCTTTTAAACTTACAAAAACTTAATTTCCCTTTACACCCCATGAATGAGGTACGGGACAGAATCTCGCGTTGTTGCGAGTTAACACGTTTTTTATTCTAGATTCACAACAAACGACACCTACTTGTTTATCGATGAATGCGAACGTCACTGTTTGAGAAGCATCTACAAGATGCTAGTGATCTTTAGATTGAATAAAAACTAATGGAATTCTTATCGTATGGCCAGATGTTTTCAGACATGTAGAAAAACTGTATAAAGTGTTAATGAATTCGCGAACAAGTAAAGAATTCTTTATTTAAATTATTGCGAATAATTTAGTTTTCCGAAAATAGGTTAAAGTGTGTGGAAGGTATCTGTTGCGTCAGCAAAAAAACGACCAACGATTGGATTGTGCGATATTTGACAGCATTTAGTGCACTTGCAACAAAGATACGTTTGTTAATGGATATGGGTGAGATCTAGGTACCAGAAGGGGTGTAGCTAATATTTCGGGTTTCTGAGGTTTTGGCCTTTATTGCAAGGTAACTTATTTGACCATATATTCAGATATTCTGGAATTTATCGTATCTAAGTTATGGTAAAAATATTACTTTCCCAAATAAACGGGCTGTTTTGTATCTGTGATACCTGAAGGTTTTGAGAAATTATTCCAACCGATTCGGTCTTTTGAGCTCCGTAGGAAGTTCATCACACCAAGCATAGATAATAGCTATTTCACTTGGTCCATCCATCGAAATTTTGGTCGCCACCTCCTGCACCGCCCACCGAGTTTATTGCCGAAGACTTTTCAAACCGGAGCATTTTCGTCCATTCGTACAACGTGTCCAAACCAGCGCATTCGGTCAATTTGAACACGCATGACTACGTCGATGTCGCTGTACAGCTCATACAGCTCATGATTCATTTGACGACGGTACTCGCCGTTAACTCCCAGAATTGATTGATCCGCCTGCGTAGTTACCCAGGATTCTGCGCTGTAGAGCAAAACAGGTAGGATCAGTGTCTGGTACAGTTGGATCTTCGTTCGTCGAGAGAGGGCTTTATCCAGGCTGACAGTCGTATTTACTACTGCTTCCGCATGATCGTCTCCATTATGATATTAAAGAAACCGAATGACATCTTGTCTAAAACCACGCTTAGTGGAAAATGTGTCATCCCGCAAAGTCGTATCAGCTTCGAGGGGATACCAAACTCAGCCATAGCATCTAATAGTTTCTGTTCTTATCGGACTGTCGAATGCAGCTTTGAAGTCGATAAATAGATGGTGGGTGTCAATCTGCATTTTTTGAGTCTTCTCCAGGATTTGTCGTAGTGTGAATATCTGGTCTGTCGCGGACCAAATGTGTCTTGCCGACTATGAATCCACTTCAAAATTCGTGTCTTTCTGCATGGCAGCTATAAAAGATGTCCCAGTTCTTTCGACTTGTGCATCCCTGTCGCGTCCATCGCATTTCCTGTATGGCAGTGATGTCAGCCTTGTATTTGTCGAGGACATCCACCAGTTGGATAGAGGCACCATTTTTGAAGAGAGTTCGGACATTCCAGGTGTATATCCGTAAATCTGGTTATTCCCAGACGAATAGCAATCAAAATACTCAAATTAGAAAATCCACCATTCCCCGTTAGGGTTGAAAATCGCTACGCAAGTGTGTATTCTCTAAGCAGAGGTTAAGTTCTAGAATGATCAAAATCGGCCGGTAACTGCATCCAGCTCCCATACACACTGCCTCTTTTTGGGGCCAGTGCCTGCGATTACAGTCGTAGAGCTATCTTATAAGCATAGGTTGAGTTCTAAGATGATAAAAACTACTATTACCTCATATAAAAAAACCCTTTTATGGGAGTGTCAGTCTGTCTGACCCGTGACAGTCGTAGTTTATGAGCTATTGAGCTGAATTCGGTGTGCAAGCTTCTATCATCCAAACAGTGGTTGAGTTCAAAAATGAGTAGAATCGGACAAAAACTACTCCCACTTCCCATTCAGACTGTGCCTTATTTTGGGGTGTGCCCGTCTGTCTGTCCCCCCATTATAGCCGCAGTTTAAGACTTATCAAACTAAAATCTTGTATGCAATGTTCTATCATTTAAGCGGGGGTTACTTTAGGAGATGAGCAAGATCAGACAAAAACTTCTTCCACCTCCTATACAAACTCCCCCGTTTGGAGGTTAAACAATTCATAAAAATATTCTTAACTTATAAAAATTATATAAACAAAATTTAGTAAAATATAGTTTGTAATGCATAAAACTAGTTTTATCACCATTTTTACAAAATAAGGAAGGATATCTGAGATTCGCCATAGCTGAAGATAGTTATCATACTAGTAGTTTAAATTTATTTTGTGGAAATTTTATTCATTACATTACCTTTAACAAATTATAAAAATATCCTTGAATTTGTGTTGTTGTTTTTTGCCCAATATTAATGATGCAATTATGACAGTTATATACCAAAATTAGAAACATGCCATGCCTCTAACCAGCCGCTTCTAAAATTATAGCATTGAAAAAACTACATGGTTGCCTATAGTGGCAGATATTATTTCTTGATGGGACTTCATATCATATCTCTACACTATAGTCCTCACATTAAGTGCTTTGTACACTTCAAGTGTTATGATATCTGCGACTTGAAATGTTTATTGCTTGGTTGGTGTTACTTTCCACTAAAATTTAAACGTGTCATTGTGGCTGTTGATCCCTTCTTGTTTTCTTCTCCCCTTCACGCACCCTTCAGGGTCATTGAATATGTTGTAGAGAGATATAGGTGATGCAACTTTTAGACATTACAAAACCTCCACCGACAAACTCACTCACCAATGAACCTGCCGCCGAGTATTGTGATGGGGCTTCATGACTCTAAGGGACGCTGTACATTTTCATTTGAATGTAAAACATACTTTAGCAGTCGTTTCTGCTGACGCCAACCTCCGCCTCCCACGCAATGGTGTTTTTTAATTAATTTTAATGATTCCATTTTCACAGCAACGCCAAATCGTGCAATGGCAGTGACGACTGCATGGTGCCTGGCAGCCAAGTTATTGTTGTTGTTGTTGGTGGTTGCTGTGGCAGTAGGGAAAACGTTTAAGGTCTTTGGCGTTGAAGAGGTGAACTCGGTTGAGTTGTTTTGTTGCCAGCAACATTTCAAGTTGAAGTGTTGATTACAATGATTTGTCAGCTTCATACGCTTTTTGTTTTGCGCAAAAGATTATTCTGGATTATTCTGACAATTTGAAGACATTTTACAAAGAAATTTTTATTATAATGACAGAGGAAGATGGAACATTGTACCACAGAGTTTATGGAAATCAAGTTAAGTTTTACATTAATGCTAAATATGAAAGAGTTGGTACAGAAAAACAGAATGTGTAGGTATTAGATAATAATAGCAGATATATTACTTATGTTTAATAATTTCTGTTTCTGCGCTGTTATTGCTTCTCCTCTTGTTTTTGCTGTTCATGTTTCATACGTTACAAAAATAATATTATTTATTAAAAAATATAATTGAAATTGTCAGTTAACACGTATGTAATAGATCGATAAAACTTTGTACATTTAGTAATAACACAACTTAACAACATTTCACTCAGACTTTTTTTCGAAAGCAAATATTATTTCATTGCACAATCAATGAAAATAAAGTTATAAAACTAAATTGTTAGTATTATGTTTTATAATATATTTTTTTGCGGTTTTTGCTGCTAAGGTAAACACATATTATTGTATAGTGCTGCTTGTTGCAACTTCTACATTTACACATAATCGCTTTTCAGTTTAGGGATTTGACAAATTCATTCAGTTAATTTTTTTTAAAATGTTTTTGACGTCATTATGAATAATTCCTATTGATAAGCTTTGTATTTACTTTATAATGATAATCCTATTAACTATATGAAATTTAATAGTCAGGATTAATTTGAATGGAATATATATATATATATATATATATACAATTATTACTCAAACAGTTATTAGTAGTTTAGTTCATCGAGTTTATATGACTTTGTTTGCTTAACATTAATTTCATGAATGAAAGTTACAACAACATTTCTACCTCCTACTAAAATGTTTCTTACATAGTTAGTTGAGTGTTAGGTTGACAAGCTTCAAATCGATATTAAAATATTATGGCATGTATCTTGACAAAACTAATGATGCAGAACTTCTTCTTTTTGGGGCTACTTTCATATGCAGTTCTCAGAATTAAGCCCCAAATCAATGCGTTGAAAATATTGTACTGTGTAGGCACTATAGATCAGACACTGGAGTAGTCCAAGTTATGACGTGAGTTTCTACGAACGATTCCTACCCCATTAACACCAGTTCTATGTTGGTTTGTTTTCCTGTATGGCTATGATTGTGTATAAATACATTAACCGCTAACATTAGTTATTTTTTGCCTTATACTCTTTTTAATATATTGCCCTCTATTACTCGTAGTTTCTTGTTGCTTCTCATAAAATATTAACATTTAAAAATTCTAAATTCTCATTAAAATGAAAAGCTTTTAAGAAAATGGAGAATTTTTAGCTAACACATTCGTACAATGATTACGCTTTATAATTTACATATATACCCAGCATACATGTGGTGGAAACATGCGCATAATAATAATAATGTATATGTCAGTTTTTACATGACAGAACCGTACGAGGCAACTATGAAGGTAGGGCAGCAATAATTTTAGTGAGAAACCAACAAGCAAAGCAATATTACTATGATAGTTCCATTTTTTTTTTTACTTACAACCAGACATTTTTTATTAAACTCTTTCTACAACATTCTACAAAATGAGTGGAAGACTTTCATAATATCTTATTGTATGTACTTATTATTTTTTAATTGATTTAAATTTATTGTGTACTTAACCCACCTTTTAAGAATTTTCTAAGATTTCTAAAACTTTACGGTTCTTTCAAAAGTTGTTATTTAAAATTTGTAAATTTATATCCATTTCGACTTATTGTTAAAGTCATTGTTAAAGAAAATCTAAATTGCTTCAAGTGAATTGCATTTCTAAACCAACAGCAACACAACATAGTGACTTGTCTTATAATTGTCCAGTCCATTTAAAATGAGACAGGAAAAGGCAAACATAAATACACCACAAATGTTTACATATCAAGCCAAAAAAAAACCATATAAGGGACGACCGGAAGCCACTCATTTACTTAAATCGTTTCCGCCAACAGTACAACACATGCAAATATGGAAGCATACACACATAGATGAACGAATAACAGCCAAAGAGAAACATAGCGAGCGACAGACATATGCATATATTATAATTAACAGAAGTGGTTAGTGTTTTCTTTTGTATAGTAAATGACAAGGTAAAAATTTTGTTGGTTTTGTCTTTTAAAAACTAAAAACTTTTTTAGTTTGATAAATTCCACGTTGTAAAGAGTAGACGGACATTCTCATATATAGCTCTTTTTGATTTTTTCATAAGAATTTAAAGAAACGATGTCTCTTTAAAAGGTATCCTTATTTTTGAATGTTTAGTTTGAATTTTGAATGTTCAGTGAATCTTTCTTGCTTGTCTTCCATTTTTGTCTAAAGCATTGATAAAGTGCAGATAATAGAATTGGCAAATCGTCTTATAACTGTAAGATAAGTAACGGAGAATCTATACATATCGATTGACGCGTGCCATTCGATTTTTACCAAAGATTTAGACATTGCACGTGTCGGCGCGAAATTAATACAAAATTCCTCAATTTTTCGAAAACAGTATGGCATTCACATTGCCAAAAAAAAAAAAAAAACTGTTGGGTTCTGTCCCCGACGAGGCAAATTTGCCCTACGTAGTTATACCGCTGACGAATCATGGGTCAATGATTATGACGTTGAAATACAGAATTTGATACGGATTCTTTAATACAAGAAAAATAGCTGTAAAATATTAAAAAAAATTTAAGTTGTTTTTCTTAGATTCGCAAAGGAGCCCACACTTTTACGACGATTTCGAATGTCAGCTGTTTGAGAAGTTGTTACTTATCATACGGATTGATCAGGCTAATTAGAAAAGGTTCGCATATTAAACAAAAATAGATATTTGGAATGGGGCTAGAACTCATGTCTACCGCATTACAGTCTCGGGTTTTTGCCATCATGCGCCAGTTGGACGTAAAATTGAGCTTGGAGAGCTTTGAAACTTTATCGGAGTACCTTTTGTGATATAAATGTGCGCAGCAGAGTCGAAAATAAGTGTAATAGAAACAGTGGGCGTGGTACATCTTATATAAAATAATACTCAAATATCTAGATTACTATGTATAATTGTAAGTTTTCATCAGTGTTCATAAGTTGACGAAAAATAGGTGTAAACAGATTTGTAGGCGTGATACATTCCATCAAAAGTAAGTTTTTCTCAATTTATGTATAGAGTAAAATTACAGTAAACCTTCTAACTTTTAAGGTAAGCTTCCAGATAATAAGCTCAAACGGCCTAAAAACTGATAGGTGAGTCACCATACAAACTATTTACTTAATATCAGAAGGTCAGGAAAATTTGCAATGTTCGTAGTGTCGTATTGTCTGGAATTCCCTTCATACATTTTTCAAAACTCATTGATAGTTATAATAAATTTTTCCTGCGAAGCTCTGCAAAATATTTATAGAGTCGGAACTATAAGTGCATAGTAACCTTTGTATTAATTAATTTCTAGTTACTTAGATAAATGTGCCTCCCATAATTTTCTTAATGTTTTTTCTTATAAAAAGTCAAATATTTTTACCAGATGTCATTGTCATGTTACTTTTGCTTTTTCATTTTTTTTCGAGGAACGCATATCCTAGACTAAAATCAAACAAGATACGAAAACACGGTAACTCAAGATTTTGGGGTGTTAGCGAAATTTAAAAAACAGATTCTTGTTGTACTCAGCAGCCCCTACCAGAAATATAGTATCATTTTCCAGGTATATTTTATTGTCACAATGTTTTATCAACCGCAGCTATAACACTGATGTTAGCTTTATGTTGTTTTTGGACAGTGATAGTCATCTCATAGCCTTGCGAGGTCGGCAATTATCGTTTTTTCACAGACATGTTCGGCCACTTGCACATACTCGAATGTTTTGTTTGGTGTAAAGCAGTCAGTCTCTGCTTGAGTGTTATGACAGCAATACCACACACAATTGTTGGCAACAATTGTTGGCAGAGCATAAGAGCACGATTACTGGGAGAGCACAACATTTTCATCGTGTACAAATGCACAAGCACACCACATTGTTGTGTTCGTGCATTCGGTAATGCCTACCACTGTTTTGGGATTATCTGATATGTGTAAATATGTGTGATAGCAAAAATAACCCAGCGGTAAATGAAAGGAAGTGCCTATTTAGTAATCCATGACATCAGTATGACATTGTAAGCGAGCAATCTAAGTATTTATAATGTCCCGGGTAATGTCAAAAAAATCGTTCATTCATTAGAACTCCTATTGAAATGGCAACTCTATTACTATGTAACCAAGCGAAATATTGCAACTGATTGATTATGGCTTGAGGAAACAATTAAATACAAAATGTCTTCTATGAAGTTTACAGTACATGCTATTTACATTGTATAATTTTAACGCCGTGTTCAGTCTTATTACGTCTTGCAGAGGGCAGTAGGGACAGCTTTTAATTGTTTGGGAATATCCGAATTGTGGCACTTACGGTTATAAGAGTGATCTGAAATTTAGTCAGGGTCATACTTTTATTGTTCGTTCACTGCCATTAATAAAAATATGTAATTATAATTATCATTTCAGCATTTATTTACCTATCGATAGTTATCAGTACTAACCGATAATAGAAATTCGGTGGTTAAACATATATTAAATCTGATCGCATAGACTCATCGCACTTTAAGGAATTTTTCCAGCCGCAGTTCTCCATTATGGCAAGGGTTTGAAGCTGAAACTCGATTTTTAATTAAGAAATCGCCGGTACCGTAGCCAAAGCTTATGAGAAATTATAATATTTTATTACAATGTCATTCAACATTTTCTTTGTAAGAGGAAAATGAGAACTGCTGTTTACATACACACCAGTATGTATACACATTAGGGTGGTCGGAAGTTATAAGGATAGCCAAAGTTCTCTACGTAATCAACAATTATGCACTTATAAATAAATTTATGAAAAAAATTTATTTTATTATATTTCAAAAATAATAAAATAAAATAACAACTTAAAAAAGTGTCAAGTGTAACTTTTACGCAATGCCACATAACCTATCAACAAAATCAGACATAAATCATGAAAATCGATTATCGTGTTACGGTTTTATTCACAATTAAGAGAATGTATATAATTTTATAAAATTTTTCCATACAAGATATATGGGAGATGGAGGGTCCTTTGATATATTTTGATATAGTTCAACACAGTTGTCAGATAAATATTAGGGAAAAATCGAGCTAAATTTGGTTCAATTCCAACAACAATTTTGGAAAATGATTATTTTTTTCAATTCAGGATTTATGAGAGGTTGGCGTAAGACAATTTCATATAATTAAATAGAGTTGTCAGTAATATATCACAGACAAATCGGATTAAATTTTCCAACAACAATTTTGGAAAATATAAGTTTTTTTCCTTTCAGGATATATGAGAGATGTACGTGTCCTTGGGCCGATTTTAATTTTTGGTTTTTTTTTCTTTCCTATTTATAAAAGCAATGTGTACTAATTTTCCTTCTTTTTTGATACCTCCTGGTATTTTTGGCCTCCGTTTGCGAACATAAAAATAAAATTATATTTTAGACAAATTTTCAATTTTTTAATTTATTATACAGAAAAATGATATAGAAACAGATTAAATGAATTTAATCTTAATTGCGGATCTTAAGAATTGTAGAAGCTTATAAACTTTAAGCCCAAACGGGTTAACTCAAATTTGGCTATCCTAAAATCTGCAACGACTTATCATGTTTGGAGGTGGCACTGACAAAAATTCAACATTGATTTTTACGACCAACCTAATAAGTATAAGTACATTTGCATGTGTAATATTACTAAGGTACGTTATTGTAACGATGTCCTTTTTTGAAAGGACAACTTTTTGCCAACAACAAAAGTTTTGTCGTGTTTTGTCACATCATCAACAGAATGACCAGCACATCAACACAAATGTATGACATTTTAAGCACTACAAGCAAAAACATCGCGCTTACCACCTTGATTACCATAAAGTTTATTATGGTAAAAGCAATGATAACCAAAACCTCATTACGGTTAAAATTTGTTGGAGCGATGGGGCCATGTCCCTAACAGCCAGTGAATTATTTCCACGGAATAGTTATTTTATGGCATGCTTCTATCTGTCATTCGTATTAAATGTATGGAAATCAACGAGTATTTTGTGAACTTTTTCAGGCTAATCATAATTCATATCGTTATGCAATGGTACTTTTGTTACATGTACCACGAATTCATAGTGAATCTTTTTTCCGTTTTATTTTACAAGTTGATTGTTTTTTTTTATTTCACTTTATGAATGAGGTATGGGATAGCTTCTCGCATTGTTGTAAATTAACACGCATTCTATTTTAAGATTCACAACTAACGCCATCTACTTGTTTATCGACGAATGCAAACGTCATTCGTCATGCCGACATGCCGATTGACTCGACACTAATACTGCGAAGTTGCTGTCGACAACATTCGAGGGGAGCCGACAACGAAAAATTTTTTTTTTTATTTTAAAATGACTGGAGCCAGGAGTTGAAACTGTAATCTCCCGCATGGTAGTCGCGATTTCTAACCACTATGCCAAGGTCCCCATTTACAAGTTGGCTATGCCAAATATAAGCATTTTCAAGTTTTTTTTGCCACTTTACACAAAATAGCTCATTCATAAATTTAAAACCAACTCAGTGTTTGTATTTCCATTTCATAAGTGCTCTTTCCCATTATGAAACGCCCGCAAACATGCGAAATTATTAATACAGAAAATTCAGAGAAATACAAATCTTAATCGAATTAATACTGCAAATAAGATCTGTCATAAATCCCTGGCAGAAATTTTGAACTACACAATCACTGACCTAAAAACTCAGCTCGGCACATCGCATGGCCCACATATGTGTTTAGCAATATTTAAAATCGTGTTTTATTTTCTGAGCGATGTTTTATTTTATTGCCTCATTTATATTCACTCCATATACGAGAGAAAACCGTGCACACAACGTAGATGTGTTAGTGGCCATAGATAAACTATGGGGTACATTGTTGTTTATTGAGCGATGTTGCTGATATTTATGCCACTGTGGCTGTTGCATGAATCGAAACAATCCAATGCCAACAAAAGGGGTGGAATGGATAGGGGCGATGGCGATGGTTGTGTTTTTTCGTTTTTAATATTTGCTTTTTCAATAATGTCCGTATGTGTGTGTGTTTGTTTGCCATGTATGTGTTTATAGGCAATATCTGGTATAGATCAGGTGCGGATAGTGTATTTGGCAGGCTCAAGCAAACAAACCAATCACATTCACTTGGCCAAATTGCGGTTAAGCAATGTTGATTGCACCAACGCCCCAGCTCCATTGCCAAACTACGAGTGAGCCACATCTCTCGATTGGCAACAGCAACATCATCAGTCGTTTGTTTGAGAGCTTACCAACAAAAACAGCACAGCTCAAAATTGAACAGTTTTATTATTCAGAAATATATAGCAAAAAAATTGTGCACTATAAAATCATTTCATTGAAAAACTAAACTTTTGTTTACCTAAAGCAAAACCAACAACGGCTGAACATCAATGAATCAGTAAAATGCCAGCCTGCCACTCTTATGGCCGGCCAACAAAAACGAAGAGCCGCTCTACAGTGAATAGATCGGATGCGAAACACATTACATCATTGGTCATTAGCCGCAGTAATGATTAATGCAAATATCGTACAACTCATAGACACTTGTCGATGTAGTTGAAATTTTTACATACAAAGGAAATATTGGGGCTCGCATCCGTCATGTTTGTGAAAAAGTGTAATATTGTGCTAAATTTATAACTGAAGTGTTTCAGATATGGATGTGCGTGGGTGCAACAGTTTTACAGTGTGTTGATAGGATTTATTAGGTTAGAATTAAAACTAGTGAATGACTGATTTTTATGGGGAAGTATATTTTGTTATGGTGGTGTAAGATGGGGTTGAATTTTTTTGGAAAATATTTTCTTAGATAAATTTTGCTACTGTTGTGATACAGTCTTTGCTTATTAGTTTATGTTTAGTTATTTCTGGATAAATTAAAATATTGAAAAATCTATATATTGATATAAATTAATTTCTTAGTTTTGTGTGATTGTTAGGTCTGCTTACACACTGCAACACAATTTTTCGGGAGTGGTACAAACCAATATCAAACGATAACATTTGACATAACCTTAAACCCCATTTTGCTTTACTACGTTACAATTTCCTTTTAACGTGGTTTGAAATTTAATATTTTTGGTCAAAAGTCGAATCAACAATTATCGTGTGTAAAAATATATTTTTGATAGTTAATTTCTTCGGAGACATACATTAAAATTTTCAGCGGAATCTCATTTCATCAGGGCATTTTAACCCTCTAGCTCCCACCCGTATGGGACGTAGTGGAGCAAAATGGACTTTAAAGTATTGTTACTAAGGTCAAATGATATCGTTTGATATTAGCTTCATTCACCCTCGTGACAACAACCCTCAAATTGTTGCATTGTGTTATCAGAAAATTAATTATTATTTTTTATTTTTTAGGTCAATACCATAAAGATGATTTAGCAGAACGACATTCTTATAACACCAGGTAGTATGTACAGTAGACCATTTCGTTTTACCAATTTTTTCGAAAAGTCATTGGGATAATATATTTTCTAATTCTACGTAAAAAAACAAAAATGTTGGTATATAAAACTTGAAAATTGATCGACGTTTAGGGGTCGCGCAAAATCGTTTAAGGTTTTTGGCTGCAAAAAGGCATGTTTCAAAAATACTGATTTACTTATATGATTAAAAGTTGTGATACGCTTGACCGATTTTGATCAGAATAGACTTGTTTAAAAGGTAATAATATTTCACACATTTTCTGTGAAGACATCAAAACATTTCAGATAGTAGTTTGAGTTTAAGAATCCTTCAAACCTAAAAATTTTAAAATTTTAATTCAAAATTTACCTACTTTTGCCCATTTAAAAATTATTTTTTTAGTTTTGGCTCTAATTTTTGTATATCTTTAAATGCACAATTGACAAACACTTCCTAACGATACTTTTGATGTATAATATAATGAATAGAATTTTTAATTGTTGCTGAAATTTTTACTATTTCGCTAGTGATGAGCTAAATGGATTAATTCAGATCAACATTTTTGTGGTCAAAATTTACATTAAAAACTGGTTTACGTGTCCCCTTGCAACACAAACCCCATTAAACGACATTTTGTTGATAGAATCCTAAAAAAATACCGCAAATCAACTGAAATGATAGCAAATGTTGCACTCAAAACTTTTGTGTGGCATTTATGATATATAAGTGACATCGCGTTCGGCTTTTTTCTTTTCGACCCCACGCATACCGAACGAACTTTAATTAAAATTACATCTGCATTAAAGCACCCTGGTGACCAAGATTGTGAAGGAAATGTTACAAAAATGATTTCAGAAAATACTATGAAATTCTTCAATATTATTGGAGTAGACAGCAGTTTTCTTGCTATCCACCCGTCAAATTGGCCCAAGAATGAGAATTGTAAACGGATTAAAGAAATTGTGAAAAACATCAGCGTTGTCAACGATTGCTATTGGGCTTATTAAAACTGTGAACAACACTTTGACGAAGGATAATAAACAGCAAAAGTAATAAGTACAAGTCATCTAAAAACGCAATAAAACATACAAAAAGAACACAAAAGGTGTTATCGTATCCAATTTAAAAAAAATTCTTCTTTTTAATTACCTAAATCGTTTTCCTTACTAAAAATATACATAGTACACAATTTTCGTTTAATTTTTATCACTATTGATTATTATTGCTGCTGCTGAACATATGTCATTTGCATGGACCTGCCATACATCAAAAGTATCGTTAGAAAGTGTTTGGCAATTGCGCGTTTAAAGATATACAAAAATTAGACCCAAAACTAAAAAAAAAATTTTTTTAATGGGCCAAAGTAGGTAAATTTTGAATTAAAATTTAAAAATTATTAGGTTTGAAAGGTTATTAAACTCAAACTATTATCTAAAATGTTTTGATGTCTTCACAGAAAATGTGCGAAATATTATTACCTTTAAAACAAGTCTAATCTGATTAAAATCGGTCAAGCGTATCTAAACTTTTAATCATATAAGTAAATCAGTATTTTTGAAACATGCCTTTTTGCAGCCAAAAACCTTAAACGATTTTGCGCGACCCCTAAACGTCGATCAATTTTCAAGTTTTATATACCAAAATTTTTGTTTTTTTAAGTAGAATTAGAAAATATATTATCCCAATGACTTTTCGAAAAAATTGGTAAAATGAAATGGTCTAATGTACAGGTATTTTGATATGGTATTGCGATATGTGGATCAAGTCTTGTGCACCAGAATCTCATTACTAAATGTGAATTCTTTCGTGAGTACACACAGTTGTCTCATACGTATTCGTGGCTGTATCCTGGATGGCTGGTGGGCAGGATAAATCGAGGAACACTAAACTAATACTTATAAAAATAATCATATTCCTAATCCTATTACAGCTACAATGACGAAAAGTTGGAATTTGGTTGTGGATTTGTAATCGGACAGTACTCAAACATCCTCATGCCCCGACGGAAGATAAAGAATATGCATTTCACGAGCGCCTGGGAGAATTAAGTGCAAAAATAGCAGGGTAGGGATGTTCATAGTCCACCGACCGGTAAATTTAGCCTGCATACCGACATGTCCTACAACGAGTTGAGGCTGGTTTCCTTCGCAACGGGAAGGAACACAGTATTGAGTGGAACCAGAGGCTCCACGAAAAGCCCTCCAATGGAATAAAGCCCAGGGAATAACCCTCAATGAAATAAACCCCAAAAACAGTGAACGAAATAACATCCAAAAATAAATGAAACATACCCCAAAGCGAACAACCCCCAATATTTGGCAGTTATTTCATATGAAATAACACCCAATGATGAAAATGAAATAACCCCCAATGAAATAAACCCCATCAGCAACATAAATGTAATTATGCCCAAATTTATAAAAGAGTCAGTTTTACTAAGGATTTCAAGAAGTCAATATGGACCAACAGCAAAGTCGCAAAATTATTTACATGAATCGTGTGGATCGTAGATCGTTGTAGCCCTGCTCTACTTTTGCAGTTCGGAAGACAATTTGCCTTTTACGTTTGGCCTTTACACAACCACCTCCACTGTTCACAAGCAAATCAAACTCTCTGCTTTTATTGAATTCCTCCTTCTGAAGAACTCTTACAAATTTTAAAAAATTTCCATTCTTAGATATTATTCTCAAAATGAAAAAATGCTCGTATCATATTGTTGGTTTGCTATACGTCAATATGTAAAATGGAAATATCTGTAAACATTCACAAGATATTGTTATATATATTGTATATATTGTTATCTTGTAAAAGGCCTATTTTTATATAATTATGTAATTATAACCCGTAAAAACCAACAGCTTTAAAAATTAAATAACCCCCGAATAAAAAATGAAATAACATCCAAATAATAAACGCCATGAAACAAGCCCCGAATTTAAAAAATTTGTTGGGTGTTATTTCATTGGAGATTATTTTATAATTTTAAAACATCAAATGAGGAATGAAATAATTCCCAAAAATAAATGAAAAACCGCCCAAAAAATTTGGGGGTTATTTCATATGAAATAACACCCAAAAATGTATGAAAATAATTTGGGAAATATTTCATTTCTCGTTTAGGCGTTATTTCATTGGGGGGCTTTTCGTGAAGCCGTACCAGATTTCAGCATAATGATATCCACCAAGCAACTTGGTCGATCAAAACACCGAAATCATATTGATCATGTGGTTATTGGTGGAAGACATGCATCTAGTGCTATCGAAGTGCGCGTGTTCCGCGGTGCTGATATTGGCTCGGATGGCCTGGTTGCAGCAAGGTGCGCACAATATAGAGCAGAGTGAAACACACACATATCGAAACACTAAGAAAGCTATACATCGCGAAGTTGCAAACCCCCGAGATAGCCACTGTCTATTCCATTCACCCCTCCCAACAACTACGACACAATGCCTTTACTTCAGACATTCCCGATACACGGTGGCTGCATATATTGGACATTCCATGTCAACCGCCGCAACAACCGTGCTTGGATATGAATACCGGCACTCAGACGAAACCTGGTACAATGAAGAATGTCACATTGCGTCTGAGGAACAGGATGCTGCTCAAAGGCCAACGCAACAGTCAGTTGCAACCCGGCCTATTAGAGAACGGCACAAGGAGACAGGAAAACAGGCGAGACAGCTATTTAAGCGAAAACGTCAGTAAAGGAACAGGAGAACGAGGATATAGAGCGATACAGGAATAGATGTTAGGCCCAAAAATTTTACCAGAAAGTAAAAGCAGAAGGCTACGGTAGTGGGCTCCACTCAGATACGCAGGGTGTGAAAGTGTCGCGCCAACAGTCGACAACGTGTTAGACTGCCCACCACCAGGTCAAGCCTAGGTAAAGGGAGCAATATCGCGGATGAAAAAAAATAAAGCAGCCATTGTCGACGGACCTTCGAAAGAGCTCTTCAAGTCCGGAGGCGAGAAGCTGACAACGAGCATGCACCAACTCCTAACAAGTGCATGCCCGAAGATTGGAATCAAATCGTATTATGTCCTGTGCTATAAAAAATAGATCCAAGTGTGTGCTTCAACTAACGCGAAATCATAAAATAAAAGATCATGTCGAGTGTGCTATGTGAAAGACTTAAGCCAGTGTTATCCAACTTTATGGGGCCTTATCAGTGTGGCTTTAGACCTGGTAAATCAACAACTGACCAGATATTCACACTTCGCCAAATCCTGGAAAATACCCAAAAGAAACAGATCGACACGTACCATATTTACGTCGACTATAAAGCTGCCTTTGACAGCCCGATACGGCAGAAATTACTCGAAGTCAAGGATGAGTTTGGTAATCCAGCGAAGTTGTTATGCCTTTGCTGAATGACACTGACTGACACGAAGTCTTCAGTGTAGATTGATAAGGACCTTAAACAAGGCGACGGCCTATCGTTTGACCTCCTCAACATAGTGATGGAGATTATAATGAAGAAAGTTGTTGTAAACACGAGTGGCACAAGAGCCACATGGCACTTGCGTATGCTGCTGACGTAGACATCATCAGTCGAAAACTGCGGGATGTGACTACAGCCTTCTCGGGAATACAGAAGGAATTAAAAAAAATGATCTAATGGTTAACGAGGACAAAACAAAGTTATTAGTTTCAAAGAACAAAGAATCGACTCGTTTGGGAAACTGTGTGAACGTTGCTAACTATAATTTCGAAGTGATAGATGATTTTATCTACCTAGGCTCAGCCATCAATAAAACAATTAGTGTCAGCCATGAAATCCGGAGAACTAAATAATCAATATAATGACAGAGCCCTCCCTCGACGAACAAAAATCCAGCTATACCAGATACTGGTTCTACATATCTGAATGTATGGTTCAGAATCCTGGGTTATGACAAAAGCGGATTAATCGGTTCTGACAGTATAAGAGAGAAAACTAATCCGTATAATGTAGACGTGGTATGAATCATGAGCTGTGCACTGACATTGATGTGGTGGAAAGATTAGGTTACTGAAAACCTTATAGTACTTGGTGTGATGAACTGGAGAAGAAGCCCAGAAGATACGAATGCAAAGTAGTGTTAGCTAAGTAAGTAAATAAGTAGACAAACCCTAAAAAACCCGAAAACTTTGAAACTCCAAATTGACCCTCATAGTTTTACATACATACATATTTTTCCCGAAATATTTTGCGTAAGCTGTGAGTTTGTGATAGTTAGACTCAGGAATGAATATAGACTATATCGAGGATATTTAAATTTAGTTAATTTATCTTACATTTCGCCCACTCCTTTTGGTACTTCTTATACAAATGAAACTTAAAAAATCGGTACGTTTTCCCTTCCCATTAAAAAAAAATAATTTCTTTTGATGTTTTTGAGCGATTTTTCTCTGAGTTCTCAGTTCATACAACATGATCATATGACCTATAGCCACAGAAATTAAAAAACGAAAACGGCGATGTATTGGGCTCGAGGAACGCTATTGAGTGGAACAGGAACAGTGCAACAGAAGAATAAAACGTCCAGCTCATACTTGGAAGAAACAAATAGAGTCTGAAATAACATCAATTAGCGAATCCTAGGGCGAAGTGAAGACGTTAGCACAAGATAGGTTCACAAGATGTACTATCATCCTTATAGGAACGAAGGTTATGTCATGTTCCAGTGTCTCAATTTGTAACTTTCGCCGCCCATCTTCAGTAACAAGTAATATTATAAATATTTGCAAATAAAAAAACACCTTCACTTTATTAGTTAGAAGTAAAGCAGATGAGGTAAAAGTGATTAACATACTCGAGTAATAAACCCCTAATAAGCATTTTGTAGATAAATATGTAAGCGGTAATTAAGTAATTCTTCTCATACACTCTAAGCATTGTATTACAGAGGGAGAAGGATACAATTTTTTTGTGGTGCATTACTCTTGCTCAATAGGGATGCAAAAAGGAAATAGGTGTTTTGTTTTTGTAAATGGTGGTAAAACACTTATAGGCATAGTTGCTTTACCTCTTTCATCACCCTAAGTTTATTAGATTAAGCTATTATACAATTTCTATTAAATTCAATTAAATGACATTGTACTAGAGGAGACACATATAATCGGGAATCTATGTTTGCAATTACCTCATTCCACTTTCCATTGGAGTTTCAATTAATTTCCATTTATAAGTATCTAAGCAATTAAAAAACATAGTACGATAATATCATAAAATAATTATGAAGTTACCCAGTTCCAAGTTTTTTTCTCTTGGATTTTTTATATTGATTTTTTCACAGTTTTTCTTTGAGTTTTTATTGTTTCTGCTCTGTTTTTTGTATTGTATTGAATTCAAAAAATTTTGCTTCATTGCGTTCAGTAATAACTTAAGAGAGAAAACGATAAGACGACAGCTAGTGGTATGTTGAGACCTATCATTAATTATTGTTATTTCTGGCAGTGTGGTGACTAAAGGATACCTGTGCTGGCTTGAGTGACACGATGTCAATAGGATAAGTAAGAAAGAAAAATGTCTTTGGTTTGCAGTTCCTTACAACTAATTCGTTATTTCTCTTAGCGGTATACGAAATGCTTATTATGTCTAATTAATTAGTGACAACGTATTATTTCCTATTTCAATTAGAAAAAATATATACTACAAGCATTTCGATTCCAATAAGGAAAAAGGATGTATCTATTATTATATTATAGAAATATTTTTAACTTAATGTTGAAAGTAGTGGGAACACGTTTAGCACTCGAGCAAATTTAAATAAGTATTTACATATATATGTTGCCCAATGAAATTTATATTAACAACATCGCCAACTCAGTAAATCAAGAAAATTTACATTTGTGAATGTGACATTGGACAAATTGCTGCACATTTCATTTCAATTGTTGACATTTTACCATCAAGTAAAAACAAAACGAACTACATATAAGATATATACGACTCACTTTCATAGTTCCCATGTCACGTCTGCCTTCCTTCATCTGAATTACAATCTTTACATCAATGTCAAAACAAACGAATGAACGAAATGTATATTGCCCATTATAATTATTTCATTGTTTTATTATGCGGACGATTTCAATCTGATTTCTATCAAAATTCCTTCTGCAGCTTCATCTCAGCAGATATTTAAATTACAACAAATAATTCACGTACAAGACAAATGAATTATTTAAACCGATGGAACACAAACATAGGAGGAGTCGTTTCTTTTATCACACTAATGGCATCGAAGTAAACATGTATGGCATACGTATAAATGTCTGCGATGCTGTCCTACTCCAGGAGACAAATTGTTTTGCATTCATTACACAAACTATTTTATGCGATTATTTTCACTGGGAGCTTGCCGCGCCGTGCATTGCCTAAGAATGCCCGAGAATGCTGCCGTGGAATGCCTGAGAGCGAAAACAAACCATCACTCGATATGTTGGAGTGATAGCAGAAACAGCCTCTAGGAACATTTTGCATACCAACACGTTTGGCTTATGATCATTGCTACAGACCTCATAGACATTGTGTTCGTATGCCAAACACTTGAGCAGATGGAGATAACCTCCTGTACACTACATTCTAAAAGGGCCTTGCTTTGGCGGTGTGAGAGTTAGTCGCTGGTGAAAAGTTAGTAAGGGCAAGTCTGAAGTGGCCGCGCGTGTTCATGATTTATAAGCCAGCGGTGTCACGCATAAAGTCGCGTTTCTCAGCTGTATTTGCCACTGAGTGGCAGCAGGAGAGCATTCTAAAGTAAACACGCTGTTACCAAATATTTTACACCCGCACTCACACTATGACCCACAAAATACTTATTGTCTGAGTGGGAAGTTCCAGTTGCTTCCACTAGGTAAATGTTTCATCATGTATGCAATATGGCTCAACTTACATCGACATTAATGCCAGACACCGGAAAGACCAGCGTAGGAGGTGTCTCCTTTGGCACGTAACGGTAGAATTCCTCTGATCCAAAATACCAACGCACCGAGTACAAGGCCGCCTGCAAAGACAAAAACATAAGAAAAACGAATGAATGAATGAGTGACACCAACACGAAGAACGTTTGCAAAAAAACTTAAGAAAAATTAAGATGAACAACATCAGTTTTAGAAACAATTTCACTTGCAATTAATTTAATTAGGAATTTTTCTACTTTAAACACAGTCTTCTTGCTCACATTTCATTTTGTTGGAAAATTATGTGTTTTTTGTTTGTACTAGAATGTAGTGAAAGGATAGGAAAAGTGTCTTCTGACGGGGGTGATAGGTATTGGGATAAATTCTTGAATAGTTGCAATGGGTGTATTTGAATAAATAAACTCAATTTAGCGGAGTCTGCACTTAGAGTTCATAGTTTGAAACGTCTGCTACAAAAGAAACAAAAATTAGAAAAAACGAAATGTAAAAAGATTGAAAATATTTAATACGGCAAAAAATATTTAGTTTAGAACCTTTGCCGTGAAGGTAGATCCGTTGTGAATAAAATTAGCACTATCCATGGAAAATCGATAGAAAAATGTTGAAGTTATTCGAACTTAAATTCGAAGTTTTGTTTGTAAGCATTTATATTTTCAGTCATCACAGCAAAGATGGCTTTTGTCACAGATTTTGGTAATACTTGGTACAAAATTATAAAAATTATGAAAATTGTAATATTCATAAAAGTTCTAAAAATTACAAAAAAATAAAAATTGGAAATAAGTTATTAGAAAAAACATAAATTATTAAAATCATTAAACTTATAAAAATTTCAAAAAATACAAAAATTGTAAAAATTATAGAAATTATAAAAGTTCTTAAGCCGAATGATGAACACAAATTCACATTCACGACAAAGAAAGAGAAAAATTTTAAAACTTATAAAAATTATAAAAATTAAATAAATTATAAAAATTAAAAACAATTATAAAAATTTTAAAAATTGTAAAAATTAAAAAATTATAAAAATTATAAAAACCATAAAATTATAAAAATTATAAAATTTATAAAAATTATTAAAATTATAAAAATTATAAAAATTATAAAAATTATAAAAATTATAAAAATTATAAAAATTATAAAAATTATAAAAATTATAAAAATTATAAAAATTATAAAAATTATAAAAATTATAAAAATTATTAAAATTATAAAAATTATAAAAATTATAAAAATTATAAAAATTATAAAAATTATAAAAATTATAAAAATTATAAAAATTATAAAAATTATAAAAATTATAAAAATTATAAAAATTATAAAAATTATAAAAATTATAAAAATTATAAAAATTATAAAAATTATAAAAATTATAAAAATTATAAAAATTATAAAAATTATAAAAATTATAAAAATTATAAAAATTATAAAAATTATAAAAAAATATTAAAATTATAAAAATTGCTCAACAAGAGTTGTGTGAAATGTAGTATGTTGACAGCTAGCAGGGCAGATAGCTACGAGTGGTCTTCGTTAATACCATTTTCGCACCGGTGTGTGTGAGCTTCACGTTGATTGCTTGAAGCTTTTAACACTTAAGGTTGTGATAGTCACAGCAAACGGCACTTAAGATGATGGTTTGGCAACCATCGAAATAGCTATCTGCCCTGCCAGCTGTCAACATAATCCATTTCACACAACTCTTGTAAAACAAATTCTATTAGCAATAATAGAAAAGATCTTGAACCGAACAATGAAACCAAACATTAATTATAAAAATTATAAAAATTATAAAAATTATAAAAATTATAAAAATTATAAAAATTATAAAAATTATAAAAATTATAAAAATTATAAAAATTATAAAAATTATAAAAATTATAAAAATTATAAAAATTATAAAAATTATAAAAATTATAAAAATTACAAATATTATAAAAATTATACAGAACTTTAGGCCAGCAGATTAAAATTTCGGGAGGACAAACCCATCTTTTCAATCAGAGATTGCGTTTTCCGAAATAAGGACGAAAGGACACGTAAAGATTTTTCACGAAAAATTCATCGTTAAATTTCATTGCAGATGTCTGCATTGGAAATACACTAAAACCAATAAGAAACTTATTTTTTTTGAACCTATTTCATATAATTTTAGGTTTAACTGAAAACTTCACCATAAAGAAAATGTACGAACTAATGGGGATCTGTTCTTCCGGAATTTTAATATAGTCACCCAAGGCTTTGATTCCGTAAAGGAATTATTTCGCGCCCAAAAATATGCTACACTGTGTTATTAAAGAGTTTTAATATACTGACTCTTTAAGTATTTGCACCAAAACAAGAGACCATTGCAGCATTCCATTGAAGCCATTGCAGCATTCCAACAGTTTCTCATTTCTCAAAAAACTTTTGGATGCTACTATTTCTCACTATTTCTCCATCATCCCAAAAGAAAAAAATATACCACCCTTCACTAGACATCCTTTTTACCTCACACACCATTTTCAGAAATGCAATGTTGATAATGAACACTGGTAGCCCAAAAAATGAAGTAGTCGTAGCATTTGCCAAAGGAACAAAAACAACTTTGAAGGTGGTTTTTGGCCATTACGTGGGCACTGGGCCAAATATCTACGTTTCGCTCCTTTGGCTTCCGACGCTTACGTGTAAAATATTTAATAAAGTTCATTTTATTCGAAATTATGTTCAAATGAAATGTCCGTCTAACTGTCAGACCCTAGGTGTGCTTGTTGGGTCTTCTTGTTGGGTATAACTTACCTGTTCCAGGTCATACTGACATGACAGTGTTGCAGCGTTGCCCATAATAACAGCATCTGGTACGAATATTTTTAGATCCTTGAGGCAATCAGCTGCAAGTAGAAAAGGGGAAAAGGCATCACAGGATTACATACATATATTTTAGGTAGTGTCATAGTATACTATATACGTATATTTAAGATGAGACATTTCTTGTGAAAATTCTTTTGTAAATTATTACACTATGTTGGGGGTACTCTAAAGTGGAGGAACGAGGCTATAAATTATTGTTGATATTAATGACGTGGCTATTTATTAAAGTTTTTACTGGATAAATTAATAGGAAATTTATAAAAATTTTTACTTATTACAATTTGTGCTAATGAATTTTCAATTAAATGTCATTAGCAGCCTTGTGCTTAGACATGACAAACGACACAAGCATTTTATAGAGAATGTAAAATAAAGTAATTCTTGGCAATATATTAATTTCTTAATGAATTTGTGTATCAAATTATATTGATAGATAATTACTTTACGTATTGTGTATTAATAATTATATTAGAGAATTAATTTATAGATAGATTTTGTGCTAAAGTACCCATTCACACATATCTATTATGTTGATTATTGACCTTTGGCCACCTCATTAGCTGCAATGAAACGATACGAGGACATCAGGTTAGATGACCCACACAAGACTAAGTATTGTTAACGATTCAAATTACATGCACCATATACTGCATATGAACGCTTACTATGCTGCAAATTAATACATCACTCAATTACAGCGAATCATGTTTCATCTCATTACTTGAAATCATCATTATATCCTTTACTCAACAGTCCTTTGATACTGCCTCAGGGCATTATTACTGCAACAACAGCGTATGATGAATATTATTTGCATACGTCATACGTTGCTTATCCACTTACGTTTCCTTTTCAATGTGTATTCAACGATATTATGCATAGTTTTCGGAAATTCGCTGAAAATGCATTCATTCTGTCATCCAATCAATTCATTACCCGCAACATGCAACTGTACCACATTTACAAACCGTTGGCAAACAACAACGAAAAAAAAACGCCGTTCAGGCACCAGCACGCCGTAGTGATATTCCTTTTTAATGTTAAATGAAATGTAAATTCATTTAAGCATTTAATTATTTAATCGCAAAACGTTAATGAATGACACACAAAAATGACAAATTTCATTATTAATATTATGTAATATTCTCTGCCCTCTTCCTCCCGCTTGTAATCATCCACTGTCAAACGTTGCTGGGATTGTTGTTGCTGCTGCTGTTGTCATTGTGATAAATACAGATAATAATACTTACGGCAAATGAGTAGAAGCCAGTGTAACTGCTACGAACATATGTAGTGGCTGGTATAAGTACCCAAGTAGAACAACGGATTAAATGTATGACAATAAACGTTTATGGTACACTCGAGCAAAATTGCACGTTGAATTTGGAATAAATAATGTATAGAGTTTAGACATATCGGACATATTAGAGTGGATACTGCGTATGAGTTTTCAAAAATTACTTTTGCCACAAAAAGGACTTTTGAAATATACTCCAAAGAGCACGCAGAAATTTTGATTGGTTAAATTTTGGCTGGCTATTGGCTATCAACTGTAACCTTTGTCGATTATACCGTTTTTTCTATGAGTTTATATATTGTCTAATCCTGGGTGACGATTGCTGAATTCGTACGCATTTTAGCATAAAAAACAAATCTGTTGAGATAACCAACTTATAGAGATTTAAGTATAAAAATTGTAAAACTTATATGAGTTACATATAAATTATAAAAAATTTGAAAATTATTTGAACTAAAAAAATTATAGAAACTAAAAAATTAAAAAAATTTAAAAAAAAAATTATAAAAATTATAAAGATTATAAAAATTATGAGAATTATTAAATTACAGTAATTAAAAAAATTTCAAATATTATAAAAGTTATAATAATTTTAAAATTATAAACATTATACGAATTATAAACATTACAAAAATAATCAAAAATATAAAAATATTAAAATTTTAAAAAAAATTAAAAAATTTCGGATTTTGTTATGTTATTAACCTTTATGTGCTCAGATGACTACATTTGTAGTAATTTTGAAGTATAACTCTTGTAACTTTTTTGCTACCAAAAATAAAACCATCAATAAAAAATACTTTTGCTGCCTCCACATCACAATTTTAAAAAGACCATCCCATGGCCGGCTGACTACAAATGTAGTCAATATATAAAATGTATGGAAATTCATCTTATTTTCAACTGAAATCAATTTTTGCTTAACGTTTGTTGAAACATGTGCTTTTAGTATTGATTTTGTTTCTTCACAATCATTTCTAAAGAATTAACGCGAAATACGAAATTATACTTGCTGGGTATGATATTGGAGAAAGCAGGAGACCGTTACACGACGGAGTCATGGTGCAACGGTTGCAAAGTTTAAAAATTCATCAAATTATTCCAAATGTGAATGAAGAACTACATACTGCAATACTGCAAAGCAGACGTTGTGAAATCAGGTATCTTACCTATATAGAACTGAGAGCGCTCGTTGAACTTCTATTGCTAGCAAGCGTCAATAAATCAATCGATGGGATAAGATGCATTGTGCAGTTTAAACGATGTGTATTATAGCTGTGCTACAATGTCCAAATGGTACTTTTCATACAGTTTTACCCATTTTTTTAATTTAGTCAGTTTAATTATCTTAACATAGTAGACAATTCCTCAGTATGTCGAAACATTTGCCACACCCCTTCTGGTACCACCCATATAAATGAGATCACTATAATAATCTTACAATAGTAGACAAAGCGTCAGAACGCCCCACCACTTCTCCCATACAAATGATGGAATTTAGTGCAGTGGCGGAACGATATAATGAGAAGAATATGGAGACGGGACGCCTCTTGGTTTGACAATTACCATAAATGAGCGGTTTGACTAGATAGCAATAAAGACGAACTATATTTACTTAGGCCATACCACCAATGCAGCAAGGTGTGATATAGAAAATGGAAGGTCAATTATAATACTTTCAAGTGTTCCTCTAACAAAGTCTGTAGTTCCCAAAAAACAATTCAAAATACAAAAATGGTTTTCGCCACACAACCAAAAGATAAACTTGGCGTAGCCTTTGACAATGTTCTACAATATGATTGATATAAGCGTATTAGTCATTATATATTTGGAAAATCGTAGCACTGTTCAAGACAAAAGCATAAAGCGAAACTTCCGGCAGAGCTGGTCATAAAAGCTTTACATGTATCTAATGGAACAACGCATGTACATTCCAAAAATATTGGGATATACATCTGAAATATGGTTACTGTCCTGAATATACAACTTTGGAAGCTTTGCTGATGTTACTAATGACATACATAAATCCAATTCACCTAACCTAATCCTGGGGTACGTTATCCATTTTTCTATATAAAACATGGCAAAAAATGCTACTTTTCCGGAACTATTTAGTTTTGTAGTAAGATGTATTATTTTATCTTCAAACAAAATTGTTACAAGACCAATTTTATCTTATGCTTCACCTGTATGGTACAAAGCAGCAAAATGCCACCTTACAAAAATGCAAATTATACAAAACAAATGTTTAAAAATGATAAATAACAGGCCCTGGAGATATTCCACACGAGCTCTACATAACGAAACAGGTTATGAAATGTTTACAGATTTCATTTCTAGACAAAATTGTAATTATTTCACAAAAATTAGGAACTCTTCTTATGCTATATTAAGAGATTGCTTAGAATTAACATAATTTGTAAATATGTACACACGAAATTTATCAAAACTGAAAATTATTGTTATATAGCTGACTATTTTTTAAAAAATATTCTAACTGTATGCAATTTTTTTTCGGATATTTTTTGACTTCGCCCCCTTTTCTACTCAAATAAAGGTTTTTTAACCCATTTTTACCTTTAAAAAGTATTTATGTAACATATGTAAATAAATTTTTTAATCTAATTAGATATAAGAATTATATGATGTAATATCTTTGATAGATCTCACTAATATTAATTGTATATAAATATTGTATAACTAGAAATATTGGATGAATAAATTGAATTGAATTGAATTGAATCTTCAAACAAAATAAATTTACCATAAAATTTGAAGCAAATATGTATTTATTACCTAAAATTCCATGTTTGCTACATTTGTAGTCATCCGACCGTCCAAGTAAGTTTACAATCCCGAGCACATGAAGGTTAAAATTAAGAAAATTGTATAAACTAGAAAAATTATACAAATTAAGAAATAAAGAAAATCTATAAAAATTGTGGAAATTAACACTATCTAACAGCCATTTTGAACTCTGGGAGTGCATGTTGTAGGTCTGGTCGAGTGCAGCATGACCCTGTATACCAAAGTTTCATAACACCTTCAAACCTAACACAATCAAAACCCGTTTTTTCTGATCTTACCTCACTTATGAATTTTATTCTAAACTGAGTTGTGATTTCTTAACGGAAAGAAGAATCTTAGACCTTCCCAACGAAACTTTTTAGTTTTTTGCACTATTTTTAAGTTTGAAAAAGTTTTTATACACTATTTTATTAGGATACTTTTATGTTTATTTTTCTTTTTTCTGAAAGTACACGTTTTTCATAAGCAAAACGCATATTTGTTTTTAAAAATCGGTTAACAAATGATTAAGTTATTCAAGTTATACGATGAGCGCAGTATTCATTTAGAATTTTTTTTTACAAAATTTCTCTTATAAGTGTCAACCTCAACTGGATTTACAACCACTCACAATTTTACGATTAACAAACATTTTATTCTCTAGTGTACTGCCTATGAGTGACAGAGAAGAATGTAAGTGAGGTTTATTTTGCATATTACCAACGTACATACATACGCTTATGTAGAAACGATAAACTAGGCAAATAAGAGGCATTCTTTTTTTTATCCAGCCTTAACTGTGGTTGACACCTCATTAACAAACGCGCCAGAATGTACAAAATGCCGCGAGTGTTTGCTCTATTGAAAACATAGCAGTAATTTAAAAAACAATTGGCAATACAAAGTTATTACTAACGCACGCCTACACGCACACACACATATTAGGTACTTTGATACTCACATAAAGCTGCACTTATTCACACGGATATGTTCAGGCAATCCACTTGACAGGTCATCAAGTGATTTGAATACGATATGCAATACACAATATTTCGAAATTAATTTGTCATTTTAATAACGATACAAAAACATGTTAAATTGTGTTTTTAAACTATAAAACACTGAATATAGAATATTACAGGAACATAAATTGATTAACTAAACTGATTAATTGTTAAATAATGGATAATCATTAAATGAGCAATACGATATTTTACAAATTAAAAATAATAAATATAAATAAATTGTACAGCGATATTCATGAGGATCAGATGATAAAAATCCTTTCGAGCTCACACACATTCACATACGCACACACACAGAGAGAGACACACCTAGCTGCGCCCATATCCGTGTAATGCAATTATGTCCATTCATTGTTACATTAAATTAATGTTTATTTCATTTTCTTTTTGACATTATTGCAAATAATTCATTTTTACGTTATTTTTCCTTTCCTCTTTTGTCATTGAGTGCAACTTTTACCGTTTCCCACTCGTCGGCATAACATGCAATCGATGAGCAAATGATAACTGAATACTGGCCTTATGCAGTTCTGGTGTTAACGCTCTCTCTCTCAGTGTGTGTGTGTGTGTATGCCTGCTTAATCTGGGCAAAATCGCACGGTTGAAACTGTGGCAGAATAAATTTAAATGAAATTGCAATTACTCTACATATATTTGAAGCTTTTTTGCCAATGGCCTCAAACTCGATTATTAATTTTTTGGGCTTTATTTACATATTGATTTAAGATGAGCTGTGCAAGTTGTTAACGTGCAATATATTCAGTGTACAGTGTTTCGTGGTCGAGGTGTAAGTAATAAAAATATATTGAGTGACATATTAGATATTGAAATGGAAACTTGTGAGAATTTGTTGTCACTTATTAGGAAAATTAAGAAAATGTCATTAAGAACACTCTTAATATTTTGCTTTATTGTAATTAATTTATTCTTTGTTACTAATTTTACAAAAATACATAAATATATCGTCCCCTTAATATAACAATTGTGTATGTGCTCATACACCATTATATATTTATTGCATATTTAGAATCTCCATCATTAATTTTATATCTTGGCAAAATCTACTTCCACAAAGTGTGTCAAAAGGTCATTGGAAAAAATAGTGTTACATAATTCCTTTTTCAAAAATTTCTATCAATAAGTGTGTAAGCTAAAATGCGCACTTTTATTTGAAATTGCCTCTCCAAAGTTATTAAAAGAATAATTGTGTATACGCATCATACTCCATTTAAGTCGGCTTAACTCGGCAAACCCATAGTGATCCTTGCCAATTGCAATTCAAGTCTACTCACAGAGCTCCGTATTCGAAATACTACAAAGGACGGAGTACCTCCACTGGAAACGTGCCTTTTACACCCGTCAGAGTACGGCTTACTGTGAGGGGCGATCAAGGCACGTCGGCTCAGAGTGAGCGGTACCCTGGTCAGCGTCTGACTCAGAATGGGCGGCTGTATTAAAATCCTGGAAGGAGGAGCTATTGTAATGAAAAAAAGTAAGAAAACAATAAAATGGACCCCCAAAATGTTGACGACCACCGCTAACGAATTGAGGACCATGATTTGAGAATATACACCCGGAATGTTATAACACTGTATAGAATAAGTGCCTCCATCTAACTGGCGGAAGTCTTCGAAGAATACAAGACCGCTTTACAGGAAATCCGGTGGACGGGACACGGGAGCTCGCGCATGAAGACGTGCGACATCTACTATAGTGGCAATGCGGACAAGCACGAGATAAGACGTGAATTTGTGGTTGGCAAGATATTGCGGCACCAAGTCTTACATATCAACCCGGTTTGTGAACGAATAGCCACCATAAGAGTAAAGACAAAATTTTGCACATAACTCTTATATATGTCCATGCTCCGATAAAAGTGATGAGAACAAAGTTGAGTTCTACGAGAGCCTAGAAAATGTATATGACCGTAGCCCGAGCCATGTCATCAAAGTTGTATTAGGAGATTTTAATGCTAAAATAGGCAGGGAAACCGCATTTGACCGCATTTTGCACACCGAAACGTCGAACAATGGCATCAGACTGATAGATCACATGGTAGTCGATGGAAGGCAGGCATCGAGTGTTATTAACGAGAGGCAACTCGTCTTTTTAGATGGAAAAGGCAGGATGAGTGCAGAGAGTTGCTCCGAAGTAGAGGGGAAGCCCGAAAATTCTACCAGATAGTTATGTCGAGAATGCGTGGAACGGGGTTGCCCTCCTGCAAGGCCAGCGATGGCCAGCTAGTGACGGACCTGGATAACGTTCTGAATATATGGAGAAGATTTACTGGATACGGACACCACTCCAGAAGTCCCCACTCCAATCCATGGCGATGGTATTAACTGTACACCTCCGAGCCAGAGCGAGATACGTGTGGCAATCTCCCGCCTTAAAAACAACAAAGGGGATGGAGCTGATTAGGATCATGCATTAGCTTATGGAGAACATCTGGCTAGAGGAGAGCATACCCGGGGATTGGAGTCTCAGTCTGTTATGTCCCATATACAAGCAATGAGATCGTAGTGAGTGTAAGAACTACCGTGGAATAAGCCTATTACCAATTGCGGACATAGTCCTTTCGAGCATATTGTGTGAACGTCTATAGCCATTTGTAGAAAAACTAATTAGACCATATCCGTGAGGCTTTAGACCTGATAAATCTACGACGGATCAAATGTTTACCTTACGACAAATCCTGGAGAACTCATGAAAAGCAGATCGACACCTACTACCTCTTTGTTGACTTTCGACTCTCCCATTAGGAGTTGGCTGTATGAGGACATGTCTGAGTTTGGAATTCCTGCAAAGCTGATTTGACTTTGCAGATGTACCTTGGAAAACACCAAATCCTCAGTAAGGATTGGTAAGGATCACTCTGAACCCTTCAACACGGAAAGAGGTCTCAGGCAGGGTAATAGCTTGTCCTGTACACTATTTAATATAGTTATGGGGAAGGTTTTGAGAAAGGCTGGTGTCAACAAGTCTGGCATTATATTCCACAAGAGTCACATGCCATTAGTCTATGCCGATGATATAGACATAAGAGCCCAAAATCTGCGGGATGTTACTGCAGTTTTCTCATCACTATAAAAAGAGTCAGCAAAAATGGAATAAGCTGTCAACGAGGACAAAGCAAAAATAATGATTTCGACGAACAAAAAGTCCTCCCGATGGGGACGCACGGTGTACGTTGACAATTATTGTTTTGGATATTCCGTTAATAAGTAAAATAGTGTCAGCCAAGAAATTAAGCGGAGAATAGTGTAGTAACGGAAAATAGTGTAGTAGTAATACCACCTTATCTCGGGATACTAAGAAACAGCTATACCAGGTGCAAATTTTCCGGTTCTGTAGTATGGTGCCGAATCGTGGGTGCTTACGACAATGGACATACAAAACATGGGAGTATTCGAGCAAAAATTATATGAACCTATCTGTGTGAGCTTTACCACGACATCGACGTAGGTAAAAGAGTCAGAATCCAACGACTACGATAGGTCGGACATGTTGCCAGGATGGATGTAAATGCTCCAGCTAGAAAGATGTTTGAAGGCGAACTTGATGGACGGCGCAGAGCAGGGAGACCCAAACTTCGTTAAAACGACCAAGTGGTTGGCGACGTGCCACTATCTGGTAGGACTAACTGGAGAACGCACGCAGAAGACAGAAGCGTGTAGAATTCTTTATTACTTCAGGCCTCAAATTTATGAACCACGTTCGTAAGTATCTGGAACTTTAAACAATTTGTTAGAATGTGTCACAAATGGTACTAAAGATGAACTTGTCATGGAATTCGAAACGCGTCATCCAAGTGCGTGACACTAAATTGGCCCTTAATGCTAACAATAAAAACTTTCTCTGATAGTTTATCCAAAATTTGGCGTATCATTAGATACACTAACACAAATTTGTAACTAATCAGCACGATCGACGAACTCTTACGAACAACACTGTGTTACAATTATGTTTTACTGTTACTTAACTCTTAAATATTAAGCTGATGAAGTGAGCAACATTTGCATACGACTCTACAGTAGATGTACGCTAAATTTACTTTCAATCATATTCAACTTTCTTAAGAGCTTAGTACACGAAATATTACTTCTCAGCCCTTTTTGTCTGCATTGCAATGACTACGACCAGTTGTTGCCTACCACTCGTTTATATTTATTTTATAGCAATTTCTTTTTTATGATTTGTCAAAATTTAAATGAAAATTCAATTATTACCGTTGTCATGTCAATTCTGAGAAATGTGTACGTGAATATGTCTGCCAGCCTGCATGAAATGTCCAACATGTACATACGGTAGGTCCTTAAATATGTTGGCTATGCAAAAAATAAATTTTAATTCACAATCCGACATGGAAATGCATATAACGCTTAATGCTGATCATTTCCATATTTGTATCTTGTTGTTGTTATAATTGTTATTGCAGTGCGGCTGGATGTTTGTTGCAAGAATTAAAGTCACAATTTTGTAAAAGAGGGCATGAGCAAATTCAATGGACAAGCAGGGTCGCTCTATGTCGAGGAAAAAAATATATGAATGTTACCGCCTGATATGAACATTCATATCAGTGACAATGCCGGATTCGATGTTTTGTCCATAACTTTGTTAGTAACACACAGACTTTAAACTATGTCTTCATATTCCAGTCGATATCAACATACCACGTAAAAACTCAACTTTATCCTTATTTACATTCTAAATTTGTTAGCCACTTTCAGTCTTTACAAAGCACCTAAGACTAACGGGTGGTTTCACAGTTCCACAAAAATTCTTAACTTTCTTCTCATTTTCATACTCTTTCAATTTGTTTGCATGGTAATTATAATCACTTTCAGTCTTTACAAAGTACCAAAGTGGTTGCTCTGGTTTCAATGCTAAAAACTTTTCAACCCATCAAATGTAGCCACAAATTACGTAGCTCGTAGGGAATTCTATGAATTTCGCATCAAAAATGTAAACATTGTTTGTTTGGCTTCATTGCGCATAATTAAAAATTCCAGTAAATTAAATTATTTTTTGTTGGTCACGTACATACTTTATATTAAATATCGCTGTTGTAGCTTCTATGTAAATCAAAATGTTCTTTGTGTGGCCATGTGGATATTAAAGAGCTACCACAAAACTTGTCATATGACATTGTTGAATTTTTTGTAATTCATCATCTTTTTGCACATAACCCATTAGTGTCCTTTCATACGAAAGTGTATATATCTTCAACCTCTGTCCTCCACTTTTTTATGGGGTCGGTCATATCTACTAAGACTATCCAGCAAACTAAATAAAAGTTATCATTGCACTTACCATATAAACTTAAATCTGAGATTATTATCCATATGCCCACAAACCAATTAAACCACTGATAATAGAATTTCCTTCTTCCAATCATTGTGTCGGTCGGTGACGAACTGCTGGCAAACGTACAAAATGAAAAATCTGTGGGGAGAATAAAGAAAACAGAAATTGATTTATATATTGAGATGTCTTCAAATTTGGTATTAAAAATTGATAACAAAAATGTTGAATAAAGCATAAGAGTGAACATAAAGCTTATCAGTATTTCAGAGTGCGTTGTGTAATATATTCCAAAACAATATTTTAATTAATTTTATAAACAAAACCACAAGGAATTGAAAGTGAAACCATCACATGATAGATGTTGAGAATAGAAGACAATAACAACATCTGTTTTGGTGCTGCAGAATAATATGACTCATAACGTGTGCATCTGAAGGGGGACTTGGCAAGATTATTTTATAATTAATGTCAACTCTTGCCATTTGCGAGTGAACCCTAAAGTCACTGATAATGTTTTCAAATTTTTCATTTAATATCATGCATTCTTCAGGATATGTTCATAGTTATCTTGGCAAAAAAACACAATTTCCCTGAGCTTCTAAACTGATGGCAAACATTCATTCAGAATGCTTTTAAACACACACACACACACAAAACATAGCATCACTCAAACATTCTTCCCATTCCATGTCAGTATATTTCTTAATTTTCTTAGTCAATAGAATTTTACCGAAAACCACTCAAGAAACATCTATTGCCAAGTATGCATATGAAGCTCTGTGTTCGTTCTCACCTATACTAATGGATTGTCGTCTCTCAATTGCTATTCATCTGCTTCGGTTGTTGTACGTGTTTTTAACATACTTTTAGGGTAACAAGTTTGCATGTATGCAAAGTGCACAAGTTGCTATTATTATTTTTAGCTCTAAAGTAAATGTGATGAACATTTTTCTTGTATCTGTGGGGAATCACTTTGTGGTTTGTACATGCCAGAGTCTTAATTAAGATGATATTGTTCTTGTTTCGGTCGTTGTTATTGTTTGTTTAGTTTCATTTTGGTTTTGTGTGTATGTGTGTCTGTGTTTATGGTTAGTTTTTTGTTTGGTTGTATATAAATCTTAAAGCATTGGTTTGTTATATTTTGTTTTTAATTTTTGTATATAAAAGATAGATTTAAAAGATAATTTTGCATATTCTATTCTTAAAACAAAGAAAGTGGACATTTTTCAAAATGTAGAAACTAACCGATGTCATTGGCATATTGCATTTTAACAAACAAAGTCAATCACTAAAAAATTAATGGTATATCGACTTAAGAGACATGAAGACAAAGAGTCATTCCAGCCTGAATTATTTTATTCATACTAAAATTGTGATACCTTATTTCTAACTAACTACATAGTATAATTTTTTGTAAATTTCTGCATCGGGTTTTACAGCAAATAAATAGTTCCTACTAGTCTGAATTTCCACGTTTTTCTAATTATGAAATTTCGAAATAAAATTATAGAAATGTGAAGTGAAACAACTGAGGTTAAGTAAGAAATAGCTGACATTTTTATATAGGTTACATTTTCGAAACGTTTTTAGTTAAAGAATGAAATGCATAAATACAACTTAAATATAAAAAAAACTTAGTTAATATCCGTCTACGTCCTATAAGTGAATTAACCCGGTATTAACACGCTTCTATATTTAGACTCACACAATGGGACCTAAATTTATAGACGAATCCGAACGTCAGTTTATCGAGAAGCTTGATTTAGACTTTTACTGCGAAGTTGCTGCCGACAACATCGAAATGGCTGCCAATAAAATGTAGATTACTGAGACAGGAATAAAACTGTGGTCTTCCGCATTATCGACGAGTGCTCTAATCATAATGCATAGTAGTATGATTCGGTTCCATACAAAAAAAAAAATTAAGCCGAGGCAGACTACGATTAAAAATTACCCAAAGACAATTTCATAACGCCAATTTTTTTTTTGATCCGTGCCACATATCGAAAAGAAACTCATATCATTTTATTTATCTATATGATGACCATTTCTTGTAATGTCCATGAGGGGTGACCAACATTATGTTTAACATCTATAACTTTTGTGTTTGTCAACTTAAGCAAAAGTTTCATGGTTTGGAGAGGCCTTAATGGACATCATATGGATATAGAAAACGAAAAACAGAAAATTAAAGTCAAAATTGACTAAAGAAAAAAACGAAGATATGAAATCAAATGCCAAGGCAGCTCAATAAAACATGCATATTTGGGGTGCACATAGGTTGCACGTATAAAAAAATATACTTACTTAATTTCCCTTTACACCCCATGAATGAGGTATGGGATAGCTTCTCGCGTTGTTGTGAATTAACACGCTTTCTATTTTTTTTAGATTCACAACTAACGGCACCTACTTGTTTATCGACGAATGCGAACGTCACTACTTGAGAAGCTCTTACTAGACACTAATACTGCGAAGTTGCTGTCGACAACATTCGAGGGGAGCCGACAATGAAAGAACATTTTTTCTTTTTTTTAAGATGACTGGAGCCAGGAGTTGAACCTGTGATCTCCCGCATGGTAGTCGCGTGTTCTAACCACTATGCCACGGCCGGTCCCGATAAATATGGTGTTCTGAAATTGTCTATGCATAATCTTTATCCGTATCACCTTACAGTCACACAAAAAAAAGTTATCTGTACACCAGCGAATATGAAACATTGTTCCAAGGACATTTAAATTTTTTTTTTTGTTGCCGTACGTATTGGTTTTTATATTTAAAAATATATGATTTAAAAAAATTGGTCTGCCACAGACAAACACATCGATATATCATACTTTAATATCTGAATGTAAATACTAAAGATATGAAAAATTTAAGAAGGTGACCCCTACGATCTATAACAATGAATTTAAAAAAAAGCATTTTTTAGATAGTTGTGCTGTATTTATGGAGATACTTTCTTCGCAAAAGTTTTATGGTTTTTTGCGAGCTATAAATTTCTAACATTAGGGTGTCCCATAGGGTGGTAGGAAATTAGATTTGGGGGTTAAGTACTAGAACGGTACACTTGAGGTCAATGAACCTAAGAGCACAAATATATCGCCGAGACAAAAAATTCGCTATATCAAGCTTTAAGATCGGACTGTTAATATGGGAGATATAACGAAAAAACTAAAAATGCGACCCCTACGTTCGGCAAAAAAAAATTTTTTTTGAAATGTCTTTGGAACAATGTTTCATATTCGCTGGTATACAGAGAACTTTTTTTTGTGATACGGTCTAGTGTCCATCCTACGGGTAGGAGGGTATATATCATTTGATATGACCCAAAACTGTAATACATGGAAGGCGTCCTTTGGCACAAGGTTTCTTTGAACCTAATTTTTAAGTCATTGTCTTAACGCTTTACATGGGTTCATATTTTCCCAAAACTACTTGCGGGATGGCATATGGTCTAGATGGACACGCCCTTCCTGGTACCTTCTACGCAAAAGTACAATTCCGACCACTTAAGAAATCGTTTTTTGTTAAGCTAGGACAGAATAAGCTTTTGGAGAAAAAAATAAAAGTGCAGCCACGTCCCTTTTGGTATCTGTAATACAAATGTACCATTCTCTCCACTTTAGAAGTAGAGTTGTCGAAATTCTGTATTCAGTAAAGGTATAACAGGTATAACAGTTCTGGTACCATCCAAACAAATTTACCATTTCGCCCACTTGAATAAATAATAATATCAACACAACCAACGAAATGTTGCCCAAAATCTGTATTTAGGAAATCTATAATCGGATAAGGTGGGAACAGTCTTTGCGCTCTCTTGCTCATTTTAGAACTTAACCACCACTTCGGCTGTAGTCGCGAGGACAACCAGAGGGACACCCTCAATAAGGAGGAGATTGTAAGGGAGGCTGGAGTAGTCTTTGTCCTATATGGCTTTTTTTTTTTTTTTTATTTATTACTTTATTTCAAAAATTATTTGTTCACAATATTTATAATTGTCTCTGCGCCTTATCTAAGAAATTAACAACCTCTTTCAGGATAAAAGCCTGCATGACAAATGATAGCTTGATAGCTCTTAAACTACTGTTGTAGTCGCGGAGAAAACCAGACGGACACCCTCAATAAGGCGGAGTTTGTAGGGGAGGCGGGAGTAGTTTTTATCCTTTCTGGCTTATCTAAGAGTTTAACCACCGCTTAGAGAATAGAAGCTTGCATACCAAATTTCAGCTTTTTGAGGACGGGTGCAATTACGTGGTGCAAACACAGAGATAAGAGATGGTAGTATTTTGTTCCGATGTTGCTTATCTTAAAACTTTACCTCCGCTAAGAGAATAAATCAAATTTCAACACTATAGCTGCTATCAATTATCTATATCATCATTTTTATGAATATGAACACGAATATGAATATGCGGACAAAATTTAATTTTGAACCAGTGGGTGGAGCTGGCGTGGCAAAACACACTTTTAGAGCTAGGGAGATACAATTTAATACATACATAGTGCTCGGCAATACGAATATGAATATGCAGAGGGAATTTTAATTTTGGATCAGTTTTATTCCTAGACCAATAAAATTTTGTACACAAATAGTACTCGACAACACGAATATGAAATTACAGACGACATTTTAATTTTGGATCATTTAGAGAAGAGGCCGTGAAAAAACTGTGTTTTAGTCCTAGAGAGACAAGGATACGAATATAAATAAGCAAACGAAATTATAATTTTGGATCAGTGGTGTGGAATACTGTATTTTAGACCTAGAAATATACAATTTCGAGCCCAGATAGTACACGGTAATAGGACTCGGTCATACTAATATGAATATGCAAACAACATTTTTATTTTGGATCACTAGGGGAAGGGGGCGTGACAAAATTCTATTTTTGTCCCAGATAATACAGACAGTAATCGGCAACACGAATGTAAATATGCAAACGAAACTTACATTTTGGGTCAGTGGGCGGAGTTGGTGTGGCGAAACAGTATTAAAGCCCTAGAGAGACAAAATTTGGTATACAGATAGCATACGGCAACGCTAATATGAATATGTAGACGATCATTGGGGGAAGGGGGCGTCACAAAACTGCATTTTAGAGAGATACAATTTGGTACACAGGTAGTACTCGGCACTTCAGGTTCAAATTTGCAAACGAAAATGTTATTTCCGATCAGTGGCCAAAGAGGGCGTGGCAAAACTGTATTTAGCCTTAGAGCGATAATATTAGGTAAACAGATAGTTTTCGATACCAAAAAGTGCAATATTTGATCAAAAAGTAAATATATTGTACCAAAAAGTACAATATATTGTATCAAAAAAAAATTATTGTACTAAAAAAGAACATTTATGCTATCAAAGAGTACTACTTTCGTACCAAAAAGTAGAAGTTATTGTATTGAAAAGTACTTTTATTGTACACAAAAAGAACAATTAATTGTACCACAGAGTACCTTTATTGTACTTTTATTTTTATCAGAAAGTACTGTTGTTAATCTTTTTTCTTAAATTCATAATATTTTTAAATTTTATTTACTTTTGACAACATGTTTTTCAGAGTTGTGTGAGTAAAGTTTAAGGACTATTTGTTTGTTTTATAAAATATTTTGACAAAAAGTCGTCAGAAAAATATATGTTATTAAATTCTGACAAATTTACATGATGCTGACACATTTTAAAGGGAAATACTGACAATGATGTTAGTAGTGTAAATGTGCTTTTCAAGCATTCGGCAATGCATACATGAATATACCAACAAAATATTGATTATCTGATGACGGGAATATGGAGGTGAACATTTCTATCAGATCGTTGTACAGAAAAGAAAATGGGAATAATGTTTGTAGGTCTATATAAGGTAATATTTGTATACAGATAGGCGCTGTTGACATGGATTTGCGGACGGATGTTTAATATCGGTAAGTGAGACGTTGTTAGTTTGATCAGGTTAGGTAGTAACTTGGGGTTACGAATTGTGTATAGAGCGTACAAGAACAATGATTAACTTTAGCCCTTTAAGTAGGCGAACCAAACATATTATAAGTAATCGTCAAGTGGTCAATAGTTAGGCATTGCCGGGTCCACTAGTGAATATATAAAATGTATCCACTATAAGTTATAAATTAACATTTAAAAGTCAGTGATCTTATTTTTTTGACGTTTTGGTCGCCTTTAAAATGCATATAATAGAATGTAAGAAGAACTTCCTAGGGAACCTTTTTCTTTTAAAATTAAAAATTGATAATTGTATAATGGTTCGTTAGTTGTGAATAATATCTATTAACATAGAAGTTATTTTAAAAGAATACTAAATATGACGAAAGTGTAATTGTAATTGCACTTTTTAGAGATAAGATCATTATTAAAATCACATTTTCATTAAATCATGCACGCTGCAGCAGGGATAGTGGATAGTCATAATAGAAGATAAGATAATACAAGATAACATAATTACTTTTGCAACAGATTAATTTTGGGTCCTAATTCGTAGTCTGGGTTCTGTTTTTGGACGACTGTTTGTTTTCAGGTTCAATAAACATATTTGAGCTTTTATTGCTTTTTTTCCTACCACTTTAATCCTTCAATTTTGTATGTGTTATTTCCATATTAGCCTGTATACAGCTTTACCTCCGTTCTAGGGAAATTTAAGTAAATATTTAAAAATATTTTTCTTAGTAGGAAAATAAATCTGACATGCACCTCTAACCTGTGTTTGCTATTTCATGGCAATGTTTTGTTATTTTTATTTAATTCAGCCTACCGCAATAATTTGTAGATTTTACATAACAAAATTTTATTTTGCCTCTGACTACAATTCACATTTAACGATGTAACCTTCGACAGAACTTTGTGCTACCACTAGACTTTTATTGTTAATAATATTTTGACTTTTCGGTTCATACAGGAATTTCGTTCCTGGCGAACAGCTGACAATGTCAAATTTATTTCTGCCATACACCATTAAAATCCCGCCACTTCTATTGACTCACCCTTTCAACAACTACCTTTCAATTGTATACACTTAACAAAGTTTCGTGTGTTTACGTTACAGTATCTCCTTGACACTTGCCAAATCATTATGTTCGTATTGTCCTCTGATTACACTTTTCTATGTGTGTTGATGTTTACGTTTTTATCTCAGTACTTTTTTAATTTAAAAGTCTTTGTTATGTTTTGGTTAGATCCTTTCAAAAACCATACATCTTTTAGCAAAATATTTCCTCAAAACTTGCTTTTGTCCATCTTGTTTGTGTAGCAAAGTGCGTGTGTTCCACAAATTTGTGGGTCAAATCCTTTTAAGGATGTTTGTTTTTCATTCCTTCCACTCGACGAAAGTTTTTGGGGGGGAGAAAGTGAGATGTCTGTTAGTCTCTGTGTACTTAAGTACCATTGTGGTCAAATTAAATTGAGTATTCTTTTCGACAGTTGTTGTATTTTTTCTGTTTTTGGTTTTGGTGGTATGGTTGTTTGCCCAGCGTTTGTCCTATGTAGTCCCAGGACAAACATAGGAAATTTCACAATTTTGTCATAGAGACATTATGCTTCCAAAGGGATGTGTCCGTGTTCATGTGTATGTACGATAGAATATATATACATATTTGTAATTTTGTGTGAGGCTCTAGTTTGTGTTTTCGGTTATTTTCCTGTTCTAAAGAGCTTTTGATAATAATTTGTTGCCGCAACAAAAAGTGTGGGAAATATGGGATTTTGCTTTATGACAGAGAAATTTAAGAAGCTTTGCAATATTTGGTTTGACTCTTAAAAGGGGCTAGGAAAATGTTAACATGTACGGCAACTCTCAGCAAGGCAACAAATTAAAGTACCGGTTACACTTATTACAAAAAGTGCAAAACTAATTTTTATGTCATGTTTCAACAAGTGTTACCTTGTTGTGTCCATCTTTAGAGGACAATGAAGTAGAGTTACATAAGTGTGAATTATTATCTATTCGAATCTGTGTCAGGTAGGAAATAAATGAACATAATTTTAATTATTTTTGTGGTTTCCTATGACGTCATATGTATATGATATACATATAACTCAAATCTACCTGGCTCAGTTTTCACTGTCATCATGAAACGTATATTGTGCCCTCTCGATCTAAATTTTCACAATGTGTAATATTGCAAAATGACATTGACATGAAAGCCCCAGAATTTTATAATCATTATGAAATCGCTCTCGTTTATCCAGCAACCATTTGGCCAAGTATTTGTGAAAAACTAGTAGATATGTATAAACGCTATCCATGAACTCATTTAATATCGATCAATTTCGTGATTGAATGAAAAGTGACAGGCTTAGCAATGCTTACATCAATTTATAGTTCAAGTTACGATTTGCTGCTGCACACATTGTTGTTGGCCAGTCAGAGAAGCAGGATATACATTATGATGTTGTTAATGGAAACTGTTGTGTTATATGTAGATTTGCGTTAACGAGTATGAGTAAAGTGCCTAGGGAATGCAGTTGCTAATTAGAATGCTAATGCATGCGAACTACAATTAATGCTATGCCTTATAAAGACATTCGGAATCATTTTGCCATAGCTGTAAGATTTGTGCACTGTATAAATTTACTGTAAAGTGTTAGTAACTAAGGAACCAGATTAGTTGCACGTGTCATGTCTCTCTCTCTCTCTTCCTCTCTCTATCTTTGGTGGACTATTGTAATTTTGTATAAATAATTTTAAAATTAGGATTTTATAAACATGACGAAACTAATGGTAATGATTCTAGCAATGCTGTGAAAATTCGCGAAGTCAATTGTATATACTTTTTTATATATAGTTTTTAATTCAGCTGTGGTGCTCATGAAGTAATGTTAATGTGATTTGTTAATAAGGTAACCATAAGTCAAATACAATTGACCAAAAAAAAATTGGTTTCAAAAACTAGACAGCCATTTTGCCATTTTATAAAGCGCTACTTTTTTTTCCTTGCTGGAATGTTTTGTAAGCAATTGCGTATACGTAAACACCCAAATTTGTATTATCATACTATGGACCGAAAATGTTTCAGTAATTTATGGCTTTTATATTATTAACTAACACCCTTGCGCCATTCAGCTACCCAAGGACGGCAGCTTATAGAGCTACTAAAAATAATCTTGCTTAAAAAAAATTGAATTATGCATAAGTTATTGTTAACAATTCAAAAGTTTTTGGCTATCCGCGTTTCCAGTGATTTTATGGCTGTATTGATGAAATTTTTGTCATAATGTTGTAACAACTTTTTTAATTATCTTCCTTGGACAAAAACAATAACAAAGACTGTAGTCATATAATAATAAGTGAAGTAACGACAACGGCAACGAAAGCAGCAGCAACAGAAATAACCGTTTGTTTAAAAATATAAATATGAAAGAATTTATGACTTTGAATGTTAGTAAATTAAATTAGCGTCTTTAAGAGTTTGAAAGTGTTTAAGCATCGCCAGTGACGTAATGTAATGAATGCACATAAACATAGCCAATGAACGTAGACGATAAATGCGATACAGTGTATAGCAAAAAATTATCATACCAACGGAAAATGCTTCGGAAATGCTGCGTCTTTTATAAAGATCCATGAACTACAACGAATATACTTGCCTCCTGGACATTGTGGGAGCTTTCAACAATGTCAAGCATGAATCTGTAAATGACTCACGGGAACAACTCTATCGGTCATCTAACTAGTTGGTTAACACCTAAATTTTAGAGCAAGGTAGGCGTATCAAAAATTCCTAACATATGAAAATTCCGCTTTTAAAGTATATATTTTTATTTACAAACAAAAAAGTTATACAGGTTTTAAAAATCAATATGGCACATTAAACACCGCCAAGAACTCACAATCTAAAATTGAGGTACAATAAGCTAAATGTAGTTTTTAATTAAGCGTGTATAACGGATATGGACCTCGCATCTTAGGGTGCGCGGATTCAAAAAAAAATGTCCTCAAATTGTCTTCAGACAAACTACAAAAATGGGGGGGAGAAAACACAAACTTTTTCCAGCCAGATAGAGCGACCCTATCTAGTGTACATGTTCACCAATTCACTTATACCACTACTTAATTTCTAAGATGAGCAAGATCAGGCAAAAACTAATCCCACAACCCAGACCAACTCCCACTGTTTGGGGTGTCCGAATACAGCCATAGTTTAGGGGCTATCAAGCTGACATTTGTTGAACACGCTTTCAGTCGATAAACAGAGGTCAGATAAAAACCACTCCTACGAAAGCTCCTAAGCGGATTCTGAAAAACTACTCCCATACCAATTGCCTCTTTTTGGAGGTCTTTTCTGGCGATTGCAGCCGTAGTTAAAGAGATGTAAAGCTGAAATTTCTATCCACAAAGCGGAGATGAGCAAGATCGGACGAAAACCACTTCAACGCGATTACAGCCATGGTTCGTGCTGAAATTTGAAACGCAAGCTTATATCCTTTTAGGGGAGGTTAAGTTCCAAGACGAGAAAGATCATAAAAAAAACTATTGACACCTCCCCCACTTTGGGGATGTTCATCTACATAAGCAGCATTAGTTTAAGATATATCGATTAACCCTTTTTGAAAGTGTACGCCTGTCTCTCCCCATTAACACAGCCGTAGTTTAAGACCCATCGACCTGAAATTTGGTATGCAAGCTTCTACCACTCTAGCGGAGATTAAGTTCTATGATGAGCCCACTTCTCATACCAGCTCCCTCTGTTTGGGGAAGTCCGTCTGTCCTGGAATTTGTTACACAAATTCCGCTAAGCGGAGGCCAGAGGTTCCCACTATCATATAAAAACTCCCTCTTTGATCGTGTCCGTCTGTCCGTCCCCACTATCACAGCTATAGTTTAAGAGGCATCTAGCTGAAATTTGGAACGCAAGCTTATATCCCTTAAGCGGAAGTTATTTTCTAACATGAGCAAATTCGGTCAAAAACTACTTCCACCTCCCACAAAAATCTATTTAAGAAACATCATAACTGTAATTAATGGTCACTGGCCGTTTTAAAAACACGCTAAAATGTTGAAACTTCCCTACAGCGACGTTGGCCAAATAGACTAGGAATAATTGGGGGAATAATTTAAAATGATATCATAACGGGACCTTTACTAAGACCCAAGTGAGCTTTCATGTTTGTTTTGTATTTCAAAATAAGAGTTTGAAACCTGACAGGTTACACCTTGATGTCGCATAAAAATGGTATTGCAACATGAAAACAACCATCTCATCACAAAAAATGCTGCAGACGACACACTTTAGAAGAAACCATGTGTAAATACCGACATGAAGAATTATATCTACTGTTAATATTTTTAAATAATTACCTAATGAACTTACTGGTCTTTTTCTAATTTTTTTTACAGCCTTTCTTAAAATCACACTGTGGCAAAATGGAAAACACTGAAGGAACTTGAGGAGTGACCTAGTTTAATTTGAATGTCTGGTCGAGTACAACATGACCCTGTATACCAAAATTTTCTAACACTCAAAATATTGACTTACAGTACAAAACCCAGTTTTTCAAATCTTTTCTCACTTAAGACCTTATGAGACTTAGACCTTTCCAACGATATATGCATTTTTAAAGATAACTTGTCAAATCTGTCTGTTTTTGCCACGAATTCGCGAACTTCTGTGTTTTTTTTTTGACTATTTAACTATTTTGAGGGTGTTAGGAAACTTTGGTATACGGGGTCATGTTGTACTCTACCAGAGTGTAGTGTGGTTTCTCTTTTCGAAGTAGTTTAATAAAACCACAGCACCATCACTCCACATGAGTCTCAATGCTTATAATATATTATTCCACATACACACACATATATATATTCTTCAAGTACATTTGAAACAAATAACGCAGCCCATAGTAAGTGTGGCATATTTCACATATTGCCACTCTAATATCAATTGTGTTCACTTCAAAACTTCACTTTGTCATAGGATATTCTTAAGTAATTCAATTAGACAATGCACTGGATATGCCACTTCTGTTTTCAGCTGGCTTCACAAACTCCGCCCCTATATATATATATGAAGGTATTGCTAACTGAATAATACTTAATAATATGTTAAAGTGCACACGCACATTCAAACCGGGGCATATTTCAAATATTCCCACACCCCACAGATTGTGGGCGGTGTGTACGTAGGTTTTGATATCATGAATATTTCATATACATTTTCTTCAATATCATCAACGTTACACTCCGTGGTGATTGCCAATAAAATCTATGGAATTCAGACAACTGATCTTTTGTGGTCTTAACTGCAATCAAACATTCCTTGGGCCATAACTTGAGGCTCATAGCATCTTCTTGCGGTTTTGGCTTTTAATTCAATTGAAAATCGCTGACAATCACAGGCACATGCATACACATTCTCATACATTCGTATGTAGCTTAAATGTGGCAAAGTGTATTTGCACTTGGGCGTGTGTGTGTGTGTGGGCTCATAAACACATCGGTATTTTATAGTTAAATAGAAAATTAATTAAATTTTCGCTGTTTAGCCTAAAGGCAGTAATTGTTGATAAGAATTTCATTCTGTGTGATCCCTATACATTATGTAGTAAATCGGTGTGCAAATATATGAAATATCACATAAAATAGCTGCAGTGTATGTAAGTATATGAGTTAATCCACTGGGTGAAGGGAAAATTGGGGAAGAAGTAAAAATAAATACTAATTTGGGAACAATACTTCAAAAAAATAATTAATTAGCGGCATTTGTCACGTTTTAGTTTCTACTCCGGTTTAGCTGAAACCAAAAAAATTGATAATTACAATCACATCATACTGTTCATATAACGTTTCCCTACAGAAGCAACAGGTTCACTTTTCCATTCATCAAATGATTTTGAAATGGGTTTATTTTGTAGCAGTTACAATAAAACTGTTGTACTCCGTGGCGTATGATTTGGGTGGAATATTACTTATGATAATCATACGCCACTATACGGTATTTATGTTATGTCAAACAAAAGAGCCTAAAACGTGACAAATTTCCCTGTACGATACTAACTAACTTCAAATCGATATTAAATTATTATTACATGTAACTTGACTCAACAAATGATGCAGAACATCTTCTTTTTGGGGTTACTTTTACGTGCAGTTTTCAGAATTGAGTCCTAAATTAAAGTGTTGTGCTATGTAATATAATCTCTAAATTAACAAGTGTTTTTTCTTTAACTAAACACATTAATAACCACATCCACTGTCCTGTAAGGAATGGTTCATATGTCTATAATAAGATTTCAAATAATTTATATTAAGCCCACGTAAACTTCTGCATCAAAGCATCTGTTACGCATAACTCCTTTAACGAAAAATGCAAGTGTGTTTGTGTTAATAAACTCTTTTGTACTTACGTTTTAAATCAAAGGGATTTAAACACAAACGCCGCAGGAATTTTCGTTTTTATTGTGAATCTTTCTCTATCGTTGCCTTTGGTTTTATTGGTTTGTTAAGCTCTGGCAATTATTGCTGACAAATATCGAAATAATCAAAGATACAAATAATTCCACACAAAAAAACGAAAGATAAAGAACAGGAAATTGTTAAAGAAAAATCTTTTATTTCGGTTTTCGCCGGGATCTGATAAAATCTCTGGCACAACAATAAGTCAACAGCAAATTGCTAGAAAAAGAAAACTGCTACTACAACCAACATCACCATCACCACCACCTCCATCACCGCCGTCATCACCATCATCGCTTTCCACAATTCTTCTTTTTTGTATGACTTCCAATTTATTCTCCTTGTGGGAAAACAAGGATCCCAAGTAATAACTCTGACAAAAAACACCATGTAGTTTTTTCATTTTTTTTTTATTGTTTTACATTTTTTGATGCATTTTTCTATCAAACAATTGCATAACAAGGGCCCCGACGAGAAGATTGGCGAAAAAAAACTAAATTGAGAATATAGAAGATTCTGGGGTATGATTGTGTAACTGTTCATCAAACAATACGGAAACCTTTGAATCATTACTATAGACTTCCGTTTTGAGTGATTTGGATTCAGATATGGTGCGTTCTCTTTTTTCACTGTTCCGGTTCGAATTTCTACAGCCATCATCACTCTATGTAACTTCCTTGCACCACTCTTCCTTTCCGTTTTGTAGTCAATCAATTTGTATTGCACTTGATGCCTTAAGAGATGGCAATCACTTTAAACCGAAACAAACTCTACTAGTATGATAGAGACAGAGAGAGAGAGTCTAGTGTGTGTTTGTGTGATTCTGTGTTCCGGAAAAGGATGTGCCACGAAGATGAGAATCAAGCCTATCTGAAAAACGACACAATGGGAGTAAGAATACAGCGAGGATAGCAGGAAGAAGATAGGAAGGAGTAGACATTTTGGTATTGTCAAAGGCCTAAGGGGTTTGTAATCTATTGTTTCATATGACTCTAAGCGACACTGGGCGCTTTCAGTGTGATAATCTATCATATTGTTTGTGTTTCACATTCATTGAGCAGGCGTGACGTCATGTGTCAGTTGTGTCACTTGTAAGTGTGACTGTAGCACACACATACATCACCTGTATTTGAGGACAGTGGTTAAATGTTTCAAAATTTGGTTTATAAAACAAATTAAGAATATTAAGAATAAAAGGACTATTAAGAACAAAACTCTATTTGCAGTAGTAGTTATGATTTTCAACCGAACAATGAAAATAACTTCATAAATGTATAGATAAAAGAAAAAACAAAAACAAAATATCTTAAGTATTAAAAATGTGTAGAATATTTACTATAGGCCTTATTCATATAAATTTATAAGATGTTTATAGAACGATTATACTATGAAAATTTTATTTATATACCTTTGATAAATGTTTATGAATACGGCTGGTATATGTAAAATTTACAATATTTAGAATACTTAAAAAATTTGGAAAAGTTATAATACCAACACCACTGTCTCTTTTGTTTGATTCCGTATGAGTATCCAACACATAGATTGATTTTGAATAAGTAAAATTCTGTTATGTCACATTGCATCCCTGGGGCAGTCATGGAATTTTACACACTCTCACTTGTTTGGCTTTATTCCGATTGGTATTTGTATAACTTCTTTATTTCTATACGCTGTTTTTTACAATGTGTCTGTCACACAATACTCATCCCTTGAAAATCGATTACGTCTGTATTGCCAATTTGAACTATGTGAATGTAAGGGAATCATAAAATTTACATGTTACACAAATTTCTTACGGGTTAGCCCATTCCTCTCTCGTTCTCTTGTCTAATGGCATTTTTATTAACTCATATTGCCAAGTTGGTTTGTTTATCAATCATATTTTGTGGGACTTAAGCTTTAGTTAATTGTTTCATTTGCCAATTGGTCTGCCCTTAAAAGGGTCAGGGGTCATTTATGTCGTTTCTGTGGAATCACAAAAAAGGGGTGTTACGTGTAGTATGTGTCAAACACGCCTGGCTGAAGTCGTTCGTTCGCCCGCATTTCTTTTGTCCTTTTATGCCATCTACACATAAAAGTCATCTTCTGTTTTCACCACAAATAATAATCTTTTAATTGAGATAAACTGAACTACAGAAAAGGCAATAAAAATCTTCGCCATATTGTTGAAATACATAGGAATTCTTCATCTTGTAGTTTTTCAAAGAAAACCTCAATGTAACAATTTTACATCTATATAAGTTTTATTGCAATTTGATTGAGTTTCAAAGTTTTAGTTTTAGGATTATACGATTTCAAATAAATCATGTACAGAAATTATTCAAATAGGATATAAGAACGTTTGATAGAAATTGAAAGGATGATAGCGTTGAGTTGTAAAAAAGATACAACAAATTTAAATAGCAATAATAGTTATTTCTTTAGAAGAATTATGATTGCATTTATTTAAGGCTATCATATGTATTTAAAATGTACATAGGGATCTTCCATTGGCATTGAAATGTTATTATTTTTGCTTAGAATTCAAATTATCTTTTTCCACAATTATTTAAAAAAAAAAATTGTACTGCTACAGAATGTTAAAAATTAAAAGTGTATGTAGTAGGCCTGGTCGAGTATTACATGAATCTATATAGCAAAATTCTTCTTTTCTTTACTTTCCTTACTTGAAGGCTTATGACTCAGCCAATACTTAATCGTCCTCAACCATTCCAACGATTACACAGTACAACATTTTTCAGCTAAAGTCAGCAAAGATCAAAGAGAAAAATCCCTAATTCGATACTAAATAACTTCAAATCGATATTATGGCATGAAACTTGAGAAAACGAATGATGCAGAACTTGTTCTCTTTGGGTCTACTTTTACGTGCAGTTCTCAGAATTTAGTTCCAAGATCATGTGTTGTACTCGATATTTGATTATGTATTATTATTTTATGATTTGGGTGCGTATGAGTATCATCTGAATTACAATATCACTCATTCGCCATGTTACCTAGGAAGCAACAAGGCAGACGTTCAGTTCCTAAGAATATTAAATATTAGTCGAACCACAATATTCAATATCAATTAATTACTATTGAACCCATCATTGTATACAGAAATGTGATAAAAATAAAACTATCAAATTGGAATGTCTGTGAAAGTGTGAAAATCTTCCACATGTATTTTCCCACAATTTTTTTTGTTTCAAATTTTGAAGACATTAGCATAGTGCAGTGCTATCTATGCCCCAACAGAGGACACTGAATACACTAAGAAGGATAAATTCAACGCACATTGAGATTCGAAGACGTGATTTCACAATACTTATACACTGGAGAGCGGGAAATTATACCCTCCACTGTATTTCCATGCAGATGTACTTAAGGGATCATAATCCAAAAACCGAATATGAGGAATGAAAGAGAATCAAAAACTACACATTTTCATCCAACAACAACAAAATTGTTTTTAGTTAAGTTTATGTTTTTTGCATTTCTTTACATTTTAGGGTGATCATGAAATTAAACGCAGTGGTTTATAATTACGAAATAAAAATTTTTTATAAAAACAAAAAGCAAATTTAAAATAAAAAATACTTTGTAGTAATGAGTATGACCTCTGTTATTTTGAATAAAATCAAAAATGTCATTCGGTCATACTATTTATCAGGGTTTTTGGGGTTGAACTTTCTAAGGAGATCCAAGCTGCTATTACTGCCGATTTTAGCTCTGCAATGCTATTGTATTGCCTGTATGTATGCCCCCCATCTTTTTAATAGGGTTCATGTCATGGGAACACGCTGGCCCCTCTAGGACTTCAACATTTTCTGACCGAACCCTTTTGTTTCCTTATTGGAGTGAGGAGACGCATTCTCATGCAGGAAAATGTATTTTATCTCTTGGTTTGGCTTCAAGAAGGCCAATAAATTAATTTTCAGTATGTCTCATTGGAGTTCATACTCTTCAGAGTAACGCGACAGCTAGGAAAGGCCAGCTCCAAAATTCATTTTTCGGAGAATCCACCACAAACAACCCACCGCCAAAGTTTCTCTTAGAAATTTGTATGCAAGCTTCCCAACACTATGCGGTTACAGCTGTAGTTTAAGGGCAATCAAGCTGAAATTTTGTATGTGAGCTTCCCTATACTTAGCCACCTCCCATACAAAATTCCTCTTTTTGGGGGTGTCCGTATGTCAGTCCCCGCGATTACAGCAGCAATTTAAGAGCAATCAAGCTGAAATATTGTACGCAAGTTTTGCTGCCCTTAATGGAAGTTTAGTTCTAAGATGAGCCCGATCGGTCAAAAACTACTCCCACCTCCCATACAAACTTCCCTTTTTGGGGTCTATCCCTACGATTACAGCTGTAGTTTAAGAGCAATCAAGCTAACATTTTGTATGCAAGCTTTCCTACACTAAGCGAAGGTTGAGTAGTAAGATGAAACCGATCGGTCAAAAATTACTCCCACCTCCCATACGCAATCCCTCTGTTTGGGGATGTCCGTATGTCAGTACCGCGATTAGAGTAGTAATTTAAGAGCAATCAAGCTAACATTTTGTATGCAAGCTTTCCTACACTAAGCGAAGGTTGAGTAGTAAGATGAAACCGATCGGTCAAAAATTACTCCCACCTCCCATACGCAATCCCTCTTTTTGGGGGTGTCCGTATGTCAGTCCCGCGATTAGAGTAGTAATTTAAGAGCAATCAAGCTGAAATATTGTATGAAAGCTTTTCTGCTCTAAGCGGAGGTTGAGTATTAAAATGAGAACGATCGGTCAAAAACTACTCTCACCTCCCATACAAACTCCTGAGCTGAAATTGTATATGTAAGCTTTAATCCTATAATAGGAGCTAACATTGTAAGATGACCAATATCGGACGAATACTTCTCCCACCTTCCATACAAATTCCCCCTTTTTGGGGTGTCCGTCTGTATATCCCTATAGTTTATGAGCTTTCGGTTTGAAATTTGGTATGTAAGCTTGTGTCCAGAACAGAGGTTAAGTTCTAAGATAGTCATGATCGGATTTAAACTACTCCCACATCCCACACAACTTCCCATTTTTGGGGAGTTACAAAATTCATAAAATCGAAAATCTATACAAAATTACTGACAAAATGGATGTGTGAAGCTAAAAGTAACGTCCACTTCTCACCAACTCCCCTGTTTTGTGGTACAAAGTTTAATAAAATATAGTTGTAGTGCAAATAACCTGTTTTATCACCATTTTAACAAATGGTGAAGGGTATCTGAGCTTCGGCATAGCCGAAGATAACCGCCTTACTAGTTTTAATTTGATATCAATATCACCATAATACGACAAGGAGAGGTATACAGAAAAAATGTTCAAATTTGAATATCCTTTAAAAATTCTAATTCCGCTAAAAGAAGACGTGTATATGCAGTTTTGCTATACATGATCACTACTATAAAATAGTTTCGTGCATTAGTATACAAATGTATCGCACTGTGTCATATGCATACTTGGTATTGTACTGATATTCCGATTCAAACCTGGCTTAAGCTATAAGGTTTGTAAAAGTTGAAGCTCTAAACATTTCAAACAATTTTGTGGAAGAAAAAAGAAGAAGAAAGTTCACCAAAAGTGGATCAAAATATAATAACCAAGAACAAGTCTACTTTATATAAAAAAGGAGCAAAAAAAACTATTTCGGTTATTATTATTTACCATACATTTTACTAACGCACACCTAATGTTAGGATACTATTAAAAATAGTAATAAAAATATTAGTGGTATTCACGATTAAAAGTATTTTGGTACTCACGATCAAATACTTACAAAAACAGGCACTTAAAATTCAAATCACTTCAAATTCTTATTTAATGAATTTTTAAAATCCCAAAAAAAAAGGAAGTTTGTATGGGAAGTGGGATTTGTTTTTTTCGATCTTGCTTATTTTGCTCCACTTAAAAAACATAAGTTTACATACTAAATTTCAGCTCGTTATATCTTAAAATAAAACTATAATCGCGGGAAAAGACTGACGAACAGACGGACATCTTTAAATCGAAGCTGGTGACCCTGTGTAGCATTTCGATAGCAAGCTTGAGCCTGAGAATTCGATTCGCATTCGTCGATAAAAAAGTAGGTGCCGTTAGTTGTGAATCTAAAAATAGAAAGCGTGTTAATTCACAACAACGCGAGAAAATATCCCATACCTCATTCATGGGGTGCAAACGGAAATTAAGTTTTTTTTACGAAATTTGTAAAGATTTAAATGTAAAGCTTTGTACAAAATGCTGTCTAAATATGTTCTTAACCCATTTAAAACACAACACTGCCTTCGAGTTGAGAGTCTAGATTGTTGACGAATAGACGCCTTTACACACTATAAGTGTCCTGGTTCCCTTAAAGTTCTTAGTTGGCCGGATCGTTTTTAATGCAATGTTGAATCTGTCTCCTCGATCTTCTGCGCCCATTCTCTAATCTACTAATTCAATAGAGCTTTATTATTATGCCTTCTTCATGCATTGCTACTCTTTTCCTTAGTGTTCTATAACAAAACTCACTCCATCAACGTAGTACTTTTCATACTTTTAGGATTGTTCCTTCGACTGAAGGTCATTGTCCTCAAAGCAATGTTCACTTAAATGACCTTAATCCATGAAATTTTATTAAGTTCTTTGAAAATCATTTCCTTCCATTGCTAAACACACACCCACACACACACGCCAACATCATTGAATAACATTTTAAAGTCTCGTCACTCTCCAGCAATCAACATAATAAAATCATTTGTATTTAGTTAACATAAAAAAGCCATCAAGTCTCTAGACTTTAAGTACACACAGTCACTTGAAAATTTTAAGAGCTCAAAGGAAAAAACTGCACAAGATAAATGATTGAAGCTAAAAAGACTCCATCCAGGGTAGACAATGGGGGGTCTACACACACACTAACAGATACAATATATTGAAGCCAATCAGATTGTTTAGACATCAACAAAATCATTTATAACACTTAAACATACAAACAACCATTGCTAGATTGACAGAGACATACAACAGTGAAGCAAAATAAAAATGTACTTAAATCATTTGTGATTTTTGGAGACACAGAGAGAGAGTGCAAGAAGAGCAAAACAGAATTTGCTTAACATTTAAATAGATTTGAAGGCAATGTACAAGACCAAATATAAAAATATCACAGGTAGACAAAATTCTAAGCAAAAAATATAAAATAATATCAAGCAACAGCGATGGAGATAAGGACAAACGGTCAATTTAAATGCAACAAAGATAATCTTAAATAAACTATATATAAGTTAAGTATACATAAGGCTCTAAATCGTGCTTAACAAAGTTACATCTAAAACAACCCACAAATACTTTAAAAAGCCTTAGAGCAAGACAATTAGAAGTGGTATATGCATAAAAGCTTATGTGATTGCCTTGCAAAACCTATAGTTATAAGTGAATGTATGACGGTAGTTGTTAAGTAAACAGTACTACTATTTGCCATACAAGAATGCTTTCAGCTATATTTACACTAAATCTAATACAGCTACACACACTCACATAGGCAAATAAACTGGTTGGCATTTACCTATACATAGTCTAGATTTTATTCTTTAAATACTTTAAAGGACTTTAGTATCATCATTTTGTGAAGATTTTGTTTTACTCTTAAGTACATAGCAAATGTTGAATACTTTAAGTTCTTTTGCATGGAATATGCGTTTACTTGCTAAGGGGAAAGGGGTCAAATATGGAATCTGCTATCAGGTGTTGTATAATATTGTAGAGGGGATGGTAAACGAGCTCATAGCTCGTTGCTACAGATTAAGTTCTTAAAGATAATTGAATTTCATTATAAATTATTTAACGTTTTCGTATTTGTTGTTGTTTTCTGTCTGCATAATTTTTATATTACTTAAAAGCTTCACATGGCAAAAACAAGTGAAAAAAACTGTAGGATGGACAGGGATTTGAGTTTGATTTAATTAAGATTTGTTAAAGTACTTTAAGAGAGTAATGATTCAAGTAAAAAGTTTAGTTCTTAGAACATGAGCGTGTTGTCTGGCGCAATTGTATAGGACATGAAAAAGGTAAAGTTTTTTTTTTTTTAATGATAACACAGTGCAACACATTTTTTCGGGGGTGAACCAAATCAATATCAAACGGTAGCATTTGACTTCAGTAACAAAACCTTAAACCCAATTTTGCTCTACTACGTCACACATTTTTTTCCAATGGCTTAAAATTTGAAACTTTTGGCTACGAGTTGAAACAAACGGCCATATTCATAAAAACTTATAAGAGGTTTATAAACCATTTTTAAGCAATTTTCGAGAAAACAATATTCATAAACGATTCACATCTTCTATAAGTTAAAGTAGGGTTGTCTCTACTTTAAGCATGCTATAACTTGACGTTTGTACAATTTATTGCGTATTTATGAATTTGCGATCTTTATTTTAAGTGTTTCGGCATTTTTCCTATTGGAAAGAGTTGTTGCATGCATTCATTGTGTAGACAATTTTCTTCTTAATCAATGCGCACATAGAAAAGTATCGAAATAGACACTTTTCATTCATGAATACAATTTTGAAAAATATTTCTCCAAAATTCTTCAAAAATAATTTGTAAATTATGAAATAATATTCGTGATGTATAAACAATCAAAACAAGGAAACAATGTAATCGGTATCCGATTATAAATTTAACATGAGGAAAAGAAAATCAAATTTTTTAATATAATTTTTATTTTAACGTCTTTCTTATCATCATGAGAATCGTAGTCAATGAAAAAATGGGCTACAATAATGTTTATAGTAATTATAAGTGCAAATACATATTTGGTATCCGATTATAAAGCTTTTGTATCCGATTATAAAGCTGTTTTTGTACATCATTAACGACCTATAACAGTCGGCGTTGCCACCTGAACACATAAAGCTAAAGTACTGATAAAAAACGTTTACGAATACAATTTCTTATTAAAGGTTTGTTAGAGCTAAAGAATACTTTAGCTAGAGAACACTTCATACCTACTTTAGAAATTTTTTATGAATATGGCCGAAAGAATATAAAAAATCATGTGTAAAAATACATTTCGGATAGTTCCTGTCTTCGGAGACCTATATCAGACATTTTCGGGGAATATATCCTCTAGCTACCACACGACCATATTTGAAAAAAAGCTTAAAATATAATTTGGAGGGGGTCAAGGGTTAGAATCTTCGATAGCAATATTCTCAAGAAAATTTCACTATGAGTCACTGAAGACAAATAATCTTTACGAGTCAAAGATTACAAAATAAAATCAAAATGAATTGTTAAGAAGTTTATTTTTGAGCAGTGTGCAACAAACTTTTTCGTTAGTGAACCAAACCAAAGGACACGCCCACCTAACAACAACACCTAACAATCCTTGACACAAATCTTATTATCTACAAAGGTACGAAACAGAGTTGCCAACAATGATCGTATGATAATCGGATTATAAGCCCGATCGAGTGCCGATAAATTAAAGAAAAATAAGTATATAGAATTATCACCCCAGCTACTTCCACCTGCTGTTACAACAACAACAACAACGCGCCCACCTCCCATAAAAATTAAGTGTAGGAAAATATAAGTTTCTTCCATTTAGGATATATTAGAAGTGGGCGTGTCCCTTCATCGCAGTTATCAGTTATAAATCAGATACAAATTAAGCTAAATTTGTTTCAATACCAATAAGAATTTTGGAAATAATAAGTTTTTCCATTTCAGGATAGTGTCACTTAATGTCAAGGGAATTCTGTGCCATGGCGTTATTTAGCAGAGCACAACTGCGTCCTATACAAACAATGATACTTGGACTATAATGCAACGATAATTCTACGCCATAGTTCAATCTATATTAAAGGCTTCGTTGACTGACTGATCATTCCCCAGCAACATTAGAATTTGGAATGTTGGTTCGATTTATGACGTCGGTGGAGCACTAAGAAGCGATTTTTGTAAATTCGGACTGCAAGGGACTAAAAAAGGCATGGCACAGCCCCATACAACTCCAAGCTTGAAATGTCTGTATCTCATGAACCATTAAAGTTAAAAAGGAGAGATTTGTTACATGTATTTACATATATTTTTGTAAAAAGCAGGCGGTGCCACACCCGTTTTTAAAAAATCATTATGTCGGTCAAAAAATGTAATAACTGCAAAGAAATTCTCACAGTGGGCACTGTCCATAGGGCCTTTATCATAAAATGTATAACAAAATAATTATACAAAGGGGCGTGGCACCACAGAAACCGAAATTTTAATGGGTCATATCTCACGAGACATTGGGATTATGAAGACGCGATTTGCTACATGTGTTAGTGGTACAACGGGTTTAACGTCTTATTGGGAAATGGGTGGTGCCACGCTCCTCTTGAATAAATCAATAAATCAGGCAAATAAATGGACCGATTGCAATGAAATGTTCACTGTGTGGTATTGTCAGTAGGGCCTCTACGTAGGGTACAGAAAAATATAATTACACCAAGGGCGTGGCATCGCCCACATACACTAAAATTTCTATCGGTCATATCTCACGAGCCATTAGAGACATGAAGGTGAGAGGAGGATGGATTAAGTCTCGCTGGGAAATAGGAGGTGCCATGCCTCTTTTGAAAGATCGTTATATCGGCCTCTATTAATGGACCGATTGTGAACAATTTTTCACAATTTCTATTATATAAAAAAACTGGTACTTCATAAGATTTTTCTAAATTTGCATATTTATGGTATACACAACAAATAGAGATGGCGTAACTGGATCAGACAGCTTAAGCTTTACAATAATTAATTTGTAATGTTTGCATTTTAACTAAATTTCTTTTAATCTCAAGAAGGTTTGTTGTAAGAAGCGGGGAGCAATGCGAGCCGGGAATCTAGTATTTCTATAAGAAACACTTGCAGAAGTTCGAGGAGAAAGGTTCAAGAATATATCTGGTTCTCTCCGGCCAACTTAGAACTTCAAGATATTCCGAAAGATCCCTGTCTCAAAATAAAAGCATCTTTATTCCTTATTTTTCAGAAATACTTACATCTTATCATTCTTACGATATTTACATTAACTGTTACAAGAATTAAAGCCTAATGGTACATAGGTTCACTTTACAGACATTTTTTTCAGGTGACATTAATTCTAATGTGACATTATTAAGTAGCCGCTTTGCAGCCCAGACTTACCACCAAATGGAATTGTTTCTTAAAGGATATTTGCAAAGTAAAGTTTTTAACAGAAACTCCTTTAAGGAACTAAAGAAGCGTATTTGCGAAGAACTGCAGAACATTTTGCGAAACACCTGTCAAGCTGTCATTTAATATTTCAGCTCCAGGTAACAACAGTATCAAATCAATAAGGATTTAGGATATAATTGATGTGTGTATAAACAAAATAATATCATTAATTGTGTAGAAATAAATAGATTTTATATCATTAGTTTATAGTTTTTGTTGCGTCATCGTTTCAAGAGTAAAATACTTTTGGACCTCTCTGCAGTTTATTAGTTTGTAGATTTATCCAATATTCATATATTTAACCCAAAGGTTTAAAATTTTACCATTGGAGTTTATCAGTATGATGCCAAAATATCTCAGTGAAAAAAATTAGTTTGTTTCTTGCAAATGTTTTACTTGACACGACCATTGGGAAGTTTCTATTGGCTAGTTTGTGGAGGCCGCCGATCACAGCAATGTAGATATATGTGACTGGCTTCATCTCGTTTTACATTGCATTTCCCTGCTCAGTGTAGTTCAGTTATTCACTTTTAAGTTTTTTTTTTGTCCACATATTCCGATAAACCATTGTCACATTACGAAAATCTCCAATTTTAAAAGTAGACGATGATTAATAACGACATCCCATCGACAGAAACTCACAAAGAAAAGTTTTAAGGAAGAAAAATGTAAGCAAAACTTTGAACCAAACGATAAAAAATCCGAAAAGCTTAACTTATGTCCTACCCTTATTCCAAAATTTATATATATGTGTATGTGTGTGTGTGGAATCAGTATAAATGAATGGTCACCCGGTTGTTTCTACAGCAAATGAAGCATAAAAATAGTTTTTCTTACTACGAAAAGTAAAATCTTAAGAAAGAAAAAGAACAAAAAAAAGCTTAGAGAAAGGATTCTAAAGATATCCTTGTGATAACAAGACGAACGCACAAACGAACAGCAATGCCATCATCGTCATCGTCATCGACACCCCAGCATCATAGTGGGAGTATGTAAACGGTCATTTAGAATTTTTTTTTACCCCATTACTTGGTAGAGATACGTTTTACTTTCGGCACCAAAGAATACAAAAGAAAAATATGTGGGAACCCAAAGAAAGTTCGATGTGAAAAAAAAACACGATATAGAAAAAGTCTCAACTTGGCAAACAGTAATATTTCATGAGTGCATTCGTACGTTGAAAGTGAAGCGTTTATATGTGATTCAAATAAATCCTTAACGTATACTTTAAGCACCCTGAATGTTTTATTGTCCACTGTAGAAAAGTGTCAACGCATAGCTGGAAGGGTGGGTAGGGTAGGGCAACTAGTGAGGTCAGTGAGTGCAAAGAAAATGTAAAGAAACTATATTTCGTTCGTTCAGTATTAATGTACGAAATCATTTGTAAAACAATAACTTTGGTTTCGTTTTCTTATGATGGTTATTTTAATACGATAAATTTTATGTGCTTAATTTAAAGCAATTTATGAAAATACGGATTATACTTATGTCCTGATTAAATGACGATCTTTACACACAGGATAAAGTAAGTTATTTAATTTTTAAATTTTAGAAAGTAAAAAAATGCTGGAAAAAGAAGAAAAAAAAGCAAATTTAATTCATCGTAACTACAACAATACCTATGCTGTTATATTTAAAGGTTGTCACGGATTATCCTTTTTTGTTTGTGTAAGCATATAAATCTTCTTCAATCTGTCCTTTATAGATTTTGATACCATCCAACCAATGTTCCTTAAACGGGCTGCGTTAGAAAGGCAATAATACGAAGATAGTTTCAGAAAACTTAAGCATTGAATTTGGTACATTCATTTTCCACTTCTTACATTCCAAATATGTCTTGAAGGAACAGTAGGCTACATGAAATTTTGATGATATCAAGAAGGCAAAGCCTCATCCATACTTCATCATATTTTTGATAACGTAATATCTGAAAGACTTTTCAACTATTATTTTAGAAATTTAGTATGGTTTTGTTTGAGATCAAGGGGTATGGCCCCGCCTATTTGATCTCATATGGAAACATTCAATATCTATTAACCTTGGCGAATTAGGTGTGGATGCATTTAGCAGCAATATGCTTGATCAGTTTGAAAATTGGCGGAATTAGATAAGTTAGAGCGTCGTTTGTCGTGAAATTTGGGATAAGTGTAAGTATGTTTTTTTAATGAGAAATTGTCTGGATCGGATCAAGGATGTGACCCTGCCATACGACGGTATTAAGAAAAATTCAATATCTGGCTTAATAAGAAAGTTATCCCTTTTATGGGCTTATGGAATCTGCGCTGAATCTTCTACTAAAATGGTGTCATAACTGTGGACTGGGTATAAACCCGAGTAAAACGGAGCTGGTAATATTCTCTCGGTGATACAAAATCCCTCAATTTGCCAAACATCAAGCCACGACTGGCAAATCGGCCACGCTGAAAAAGGGCAATCGGCCTCAACTTTGGAATTAGTCCATAGACTGTAAACTGGCTATATGTCTATGTTATTAAGCCAATCTTATTTTACGTATTGACAGTCTGGTGGCCGACGCTGGAGAGGGCGGTCCAAAAACTGAGAAATATCCCGGATAGGTCCTACTATGTTGATAATGACAACGCCGTACACTTTGGGGATGATATCAACGTAACGGACGATTCGAAATTAAGGGAAAGAGCGGGCTGTGGAATCTTTTTGGAGGAATTGAATTGCAAGTATCGGTGAGTAAATAATATATAAATTTTCGAAATTGCCTTCCGTCTCTGGAGGAGATAGCGAAACATTCGACGGTTAGTCTCAGATGGTTTCCGGGACATGGGGACATATATGGTATCCAAGGGGAAGATACACTGGCATGGGCCGACACAACCGTGAACTCAGATGGGTTCTAGGACATAGGGACATATATGGTATCAAAAAGGGCCGATACACTGGCAAAGACCGCGGCAACCGTAAACTCGGGCGAATTTTACGGTCACATTAGTGTTCCTCTCATTAGTGGAAACAGCTAATTGCAAGGAAACTTAACCCTTATTAACGATCAATAAAATTTGGCCTACCATGAGCATACAGAGGAGAGGATTTGCGCTGAACCTGCCTAAAATCCATCTGAGGAATCTAGACATAGCTGTAATAACCGGTCACTGGTCAGTTTGGTAACACGCTGAGGAGTTGAAGCTTCTCTACAACGATTTTTGTAAAAGCTGCAATGATGAGGAAGAAACAGGGGACCATGGAGCATCTTTTATGTGACTCTTGGTGACCTGAGACATGAAAAGTTTGGGCATCGAACATTTGTGAACAAATCATGTTTATCTTACTTCTTTTTTTTCTTCTTTTCATTCCAATAGTTCAAACTTAAATACATGAGGCCATGGCTGAGTTTGGTATTCCTGCAAAGCAAACTCGACTTTGCAGGTGTACCGTGAAAAATACTAAATCCTCTATTAAGATTGGTAAGGATTACTCTAAATCATTCAGCACGGAGAGAGGTTTCAGGCAGGGCGATAGCTTGTTATGTACATTATTTAATAAAGTCATGGAGAAGGTGATGAGAAAGGCTGGTGTCAACATTTCTGGCACCATATTCCACAAGAGCCACATGGCACTAGCCTATGGCGATGATACAGACATCATTGGCCGAAATCTGCGGGATGTTACTGTAGTTTTCTCACCACTAGAAAAGGAGTCAGCAAATATAGGTTTAGCGGTCAACGAGGACAAAACAAAAATAATGATTTCGACGAATAAAGAGTTCTCTCATTGGGGACGCACTGTGAATGTTGACGATTATTGTTTTGAGGTTGTAGATGAATTTACCAAGAATTTACCAGCCAAAAAATCGGCCGGAGAATAGTGATCGCTAATAGATGTTATTACGGACTTAGGCAGCACTTTAGTAATACCACCTTATCTCGGGATACTAAGATACAGCTATACCAGGTGTTATTTTTACCTCTTCTGTTGCAAGCAGCCAAATCGCGGTTGTTAACGACAGCAAACATACAAAACCTTAGAGTATTCGAGAGAAAAGTACTCCGAAAAAAAAATGGACCTATCTGTTTTGACGGCAAGTTTCGTCATCGAATGAATCATGTATGAGCTTTACCATGACATCCACATAGCTAAAAAGGTCAGAACCAAGCGACTTCGATGGATGGGACATGTCGCCAGGATGCATGTAAATGCTCCAGCCACAGAAGGCGAACCTGAAGGACGGTGCTGAGAAGGGAGACCTAAACTTCGTAGGATGGACCAAGTGGTAGACTACGTGCACCTTCTGGTAGGACTAACTGGAGAACGCACGCAGAAAACCTAAGCTTTTGGAATTCTTTAATACTTCAAGCCTATAATTAAGAACCGTGCTCGTAAGTTGTAATGGGCCACATAATTAAGGAAGTAAGTACATGTCTATCAGTAGGTGATTTGTGGAACATCCATGCGTTCATTAGAGAAACGAAATGGCTTGTGAGCGACGTTGACCGAACAGAATAGGAATTGGTGCGAAATTTTGGAAATGGTATCAAAAATGGGGCTCATGTAAGCTATGCTGAACGGGGTTGCCATATTAACCTAACCTAACCCAATATGAAAGTGAGAGCTTTGAAACTTTAAGAGAGTTCATATTTTAATAACATGTGTAATTGGCCGATAAACTACGAGATCGGACTGGTAGATGATGGTGCCCCCTATGTAAAATAATGTTTTTCATATCAGGTATCAAGTGAAGTACAAGAGTGCGAGTCTTAGAAAATTGTATAGGTTCCTGTGTCAATAAAGTGCGTAAAATGTCAAACAATGGGGTTGTTAGGAATAATAGGCGTGGTACCTTCGAAAGTAATCGACCAATAGTTTTTGCAGTGATTGTTGCAGTACAAAACATCTTTATGAATATCTTTGAAGGCAGGACGAAATCTGTCATGTCAGCAAGTCAATATGTAAGAAAGATAGAGCCCAATAATTTTAGACAAAGGCAATTTTAACTGTTTTCTTTTAATTCAATTATTATTGTAGTGTACTACAATCGGAAGATTTCAGAAATTGACCATCAGAACGTCATACTGAAAACTTCTCTACAATTTTATTTTATTTTGATCCATGTCGCCCAATCTTTATAAAAATAATGCATTTAAACACTATAATTGCACACATAAATACAACGCAAAGCCAAATACATATTACATACAACAACATCACGCATAACCATATGGCTTCCTGAATTCTACTGCAAACATCGTCTTTAACTTGACTATGCACCATGTGCTTTAACATATGCACCAATTTTTCTTTATACCTTAAATTATGACAATCCTTTGACCTCATGCTTGAAATTGTTTTCATAACAAAACTGTAAAAAATTATGTTTCCCCTCCCCCATATTCAATTTATTTTTATGATTTTTATCATGGCACCAACACCACATGCAGTGGTTGCGATAAATTATCACTAACGTCATTATGTTTTACCAACAAAACAAAAAAGGAACACGAGAGCACCAGAGTGAGATATGGGAGAAACCAAAGATGTCGTTAAAAGTGGTCAATAAAATTCAAAAGTTTTTTGACGCCATGTGCAAAAGTTTGCAAATGCACTTGTTCTACATCATCCAGCACCGACGAGCAACCAAAAGGTGTAAGCAAATATCAGAAGAAAAACATGAAAAGGTATTTCAATTCGTGGTAAGCTTCAACAGTGTGAGCATAGCAAATATATTAATGTGATTATTTTGTGTCATATACATACGTACGTGTGTGTGTGAGTTTGTGCACATTGACACCTTATACATGTGCATGCCCAAGAAATTCCTTTTGCTACTTCTATAGAATACGAGTACAGGATACCAAGCTAAGGAATAGGAAACGAATTGGATGGGATTTTAAAAATTTTGTGGGTCTCATTGTTATTATCCTTTTCCTCATCCACGTGTTATATATTCTTCTTGTTTGTGAACTTTTCACCACATTTTGCTGACAACAACATGAAAATTAAAGCAACGTTCTCGCATGGTAAGAACTGAGTTGTGAAACCACAAAAAATCCATCCAAACAAGAAGACGCAAAGGCTACATCGAGACATAGGTAGAGAGGGCGTCAGAATCCATAGGTAGCCTTTGCTCACCTCCACCCAATCGTGTGTAGAGAAGAAGTTTACGAGTACAAGTGTGCGTTTCAAAGTATTTATGCAACAATAACTTTACGAGTATTTCATAACATGAAATCCCGTCATAAATTTCAGATGTTCCTGTTGCCACAGAAGCTGCTGCTGCTCGTATTGTTTTTCTGTTGCTGGTCCATGGTTGATGTTGCCACTGTTTTCTGAGAAAACAATGAACAACATAATATGTGGAATAACAAAAGGAAATTTTAATAATGTGTATGCGGCTGTTAAGGTGTGATGGCGTGATGGAAATTTTGTGTTCTGACGTAAGGAATAGATAAGGTTACAATTGTCATTTATTATCGATTTTGATTAATATTATCACTACGAAGTGAGTAAATCAGACAATTGAATTAATCCTATTAATATTATAAATGTGAATGTCTGTCTGTTTGTTTGTTTGTTTGTTTGTTTGTATGTTTGTTGCTCAATCACGCCTAAACGGCTGAACCGATTTCAATAAAATTTGGAAGGCAGTTAGTGAACTATATGGAAATTACTATAGGCTATATATTTCTTAATTTTTGACCCTATGGGCGGAGTGGGCGTGGCAAAACTTTTTTTTGAGCTAGGGAGATAAAATTTGATACATGGATAGTATTCGGCAACACAAATATGAATATGCGTACGAAATTTTAATTTTGGACCAGTGGGCGGAGTGGGCGTGGTAAATTATAGTTTTAGAGCTAGAGAGATAAAATTTGATACACAGATAGTTCTCGGCAATACGAATATGAATATGCAGACGAAATTTTAATTTTGGACCCAATGGGCGGAGTGGGCGTGGCAAAACTTTTTTTTTAAACTAGAGAGATAAAATTTGATACCCAAATAGTACTCGACAACACGAGTATGAATATGGAGACGAAATTTTAGTTTTTGACCCAACGGGCGCAGTGGGCGTGGCAAAACTTTTTTTCGAGCTAGGGAGATACAATTTGATACACAGATAGTACTCGACATCACGAATATGAATATGCAGACGAAATTTTAACTTTGGACCCAATGGGCGGAGTGGGCGTGGCAAAACTTTTTTCGAGGTAGGGAGATAAAATTTGATACACAGATAGTACTCGACAACAAGAATATGAATATGCAGACGAAATTTTAATTTTTGACCCAATGGGCGGAGTGGGCGTGGAAAAACTGTTTTTTAGAGCTAGGGAGATACAATTTGATACCCAGATAGTACTCGACAACACGAATATGAATATGCAGACGAAATTTTAATTTTGGGCCCAATGGGCGGAGTTGGCGTGGCAAAACTTTTTTTCGAGCTAGGGAGATAAAATTTGATACACAGATAGTACTCGGCAACACAAACATCAATATGCAGACGAAATTTTAATTTTAGACCAGTGGGCGAAGGGAGTGTGGTAAAACATATTTTTCAAGCTAGGGAGATAAAATTTGAAACACAAATAGTACTCGACAACACAAATATGAATATGCAGACAACATTTTAATTTTAGACCAGTGGGCGAAGGGGGTGTGGTAAAACATATTTTTCAAACTAGGGAGATAAAATTTGAAACACAAATAGTACTCGACAACACAAATATGAATATGCAGACGACATTTTAATTTTGACCCAATGGGCGGAGTGGGCGTGGCAAAACTGTTTATAGAGCAGGAGAGATACAATTTGATACCCAAATAGTACTCGACAAAACGAATATGAATATGCAGACGAAATTTTAGTTTTTGACCCAATGGGCGCAGTGGGCGTAGCATAATTTTTTTAGAGTTAGAGAGATACAATTTGATACCCAGATAGTACTCGACAACACAAATATGAATATGCAGACGAAATTTTAATTGTTTATCAGTTGGCGGAGTAGGCGTGGCAATACTTTTAATTTTGGTCCCAATTGGCGTATTGGGCGTGAATAAACATTTTTTTAGATCTAGAGATAGTACTCGACAACAAAAATATTAATATGCAGACGAAATTTTATTTTTGGATCCAATGGGCATATTGGGGTTGACAAAACTTTTTTAGGGCTAGAGAGATACAATTTGATACCCAGATAGAACTAGACAACACGAATATTAATATGCAGTCGAAATTTAAATTGTTGGCCCAATGGGCGGAGTGGCCGTGGCAAAAATTTTAGAGCTAATGGAATAAATTTTGTTACCCAGATAGTACTCGACAACACAAATATGAATATGCAGACGAATTTTAGTTTTGGACCCTATAGGCACATTGGTTATGGCAAAACTATATGATATATACAATATGATACATACATACAATATGATGTGATATGACAACAAAAATATGAATATGCAAACAAAATTCTAATTTTCGATCAATGGGCGGATTTAACGTATAACCCTAGAGCGAAATTTTCAGTATTTTTAATCAGTGGGTGGAGGGCGTGGCAAAACTGTATTTTAGCTCCAAAAAGATAATATTTGATACATATAGTATTTGGTACTATAATTACAAATTTGCGGCGGAAAATTTATTTGTATTTTACCCCTCGAGAGAAGCAATACATTAAATTGATAATACTATGCGCAACAATTACAAAAGTTCAATCAGTGGGCGGATGGTCATAGTGAGATATATATAACATTCGACACAGTAAAACGTTGTTGAATGAACTGGTTGTTGTTGAATATACCGAGGGCATAAGATCAACGCTTACAATTAAGACAAATAAGAAAGCAAGCCAAACATATTACTATCGAGTTAATCAAACGTCGCCAAAGTATGTTTTAAAGTGGCATATGCACAGCTTTTATAACTGTGAGTCAATTTTAATTGATATTTGTGTATTATATTAAGTTAATTTTGTAATATTAGTCAATTATGCAATAGCGAAGCATTGCCGGGTCCACTAGTATATAATATATGTGGTTGATATTATCTGAAGTTGATCTATTCATTTACGTAGCAGAGACATATACACTACATGTATGCATTTATATATGTCCATTTAACAAAAAATAAGTGGACTTGAGTTTTTTTGTAGAACAATTTTGTTATAACTAGCTAAACTATAGCTAAATGTTGAATGCGTATCATGATTGCGTATGAGTAACTAGTGGGCCCGGCAATGCTTCGCTATTGCACATTAACTTGTAATATATTTCAAGTATAATATAGGTCTACAAAGTACTTTGAAAACGTTCATCAGCAAAGTCATATCTATAGTGCTTACATGTAGATTAAGTTTTTTTTGTATGTAGGGCGAAAAGCCACTTCTTCCAAAAATCGAAAACAGACATTCCGCTGATTTAAATAATTTTTATTTTGATCTGTAGTAGCGGATACTAACTATCTTTTTGGGCATAAAAACATTTTGTTATGCCTTCTCCGCCTATTGACCGCAAATAAAAATTCCGTCTGAAGCTTCATGCCTTTAGCCATAAAAACTTCTTTTGTCATGTCTTCTTATCACACGGATCAAGAATATTCCCGGAATACTATTTTTGTATTGAACTCGTATTACCATTTTTTTGAGATAATTCGGTCACCAATGTTTGGCTTAACAAAGTGATGGTCTCACGCGCTGTATGGCATATTACACCGTCGTGTTGGAACCATTTCTCGTTCAAATAATGTGCAATGACATGATAAATAAAAAAAATCACTTGATCGTCCACTGGCTCAAATTCTTCCACCAGCTAGATCTTATATAGATGCAGGCCAAGATCTTTCTTCAGCATTTGCATAGACCGAGTTGCTGAGAATGGCGTCGGTTCGATAAATTCGAGTCCCCTGTCACAATTACGTCTAAAACGTCGATGGCTTCTATTAGCTGCTCAGATGGATCATTATATGCACCCTCAACTTCACAAAGGGCTCCATAAGTTTGGCGAACAGAACGTGCATTTTGAAAATAAATTTGCAAGATTTGCAAACGTTGTTTTTGTGTAGTTTTTACATGGTGATTTTCCAAAGTATACTAAAAGAAGTTCTATACGTCAAAAAAAATTACCCCATATATAGGTTATTTACAAATATTTGCTTATGTTACCTCTGACATACTTTAAAAATGTTAATTGTGCCCCAATAAAACAAAAGGTGTTTTCCAGTATAACTACAATGAATATTGCATTTTTTTCTGAAAAGTAACTGGTGTACGGACCATTATTTGATACAGTTTAAATATTTAACTATTGAAGTGCGTGGCAGCGCCTTGGCACTTTTTACTTATTAAGTTCCAAATAGCCTGTTCATTAGGGCGGAACAATTTGTTCGCGTCTAAAAAAACGTGGTAATCGTATACCAGTATCGCAATGTACGATGAATTCTTAGACAATTTCGCTTAGAAACTATATGTCTACAATCAATTCCTAGTTCGCGCTGAGAAGCATGAAGATTTCAGGTTTAGGTATATTTTTAGCAATTTTTCAGTTACGTCAGACGTACCATCCCTATGTTTGGAGACCAAGACGAAGAGAATAGTATATTTTTGACATTGTTTTGGATCCCGCCCAATATTCTGAAAAATGATTTTTAGAAACTTAATTTCCGTATGCGAACTCTCAGAGGTCATAACTTTTTAACCAATACATAGATTTGCTTCTGTAATACCTCATTTACTTTGGTGGGAAATTAGTTTTTCGCAGAAGGTCTCGAAAAATATATATCTAAAGTTTTCGGTTTGTGCTCATTTAAAAACCATAAAAAATTACTTCTTGTAAGCGCGGAATACCTTGTGTTATCGAATATTGCCATTTTCACCCCCTAAATGTAGAAAAATCCAAACAATGTGTAGCCTATGTTACTCGCGGGGTTATTCGGAAGATCCCCTGAAAATTTCATCAAAATCGGTCCAGCCGTTTTCGAGTCCCTACGTTACATACATACACACATCCTCTTTTATATATATAGATACTAAATTGCAAATGGTTACCTTGTACGTATGATGTATATTAAATTTTGTTTGAAGATCTGTCGTTCGTACCTGTAATGAAAAAGAGGAAAAAATATTAATGCAACCAATATTTAATATTAATTCAATATCTCTTAATTTTTTATTTGCTAAGTAAGAAATGCATAATAATAATCTAATTATCATAAGAATCTTTTTCTGCTAAAGTCAATTCAACGAATCGCTAAAATTTCAGCAGAAATGGCAAACAGTTGAGAGAACATAGTAAATTACGTTGAAATATGCGAAATGAAATTATTACAATTTATTTCCCTTTACTAATTAAATAACTTGCGAAAACAATTCCAAGGTTCTTTGAGATATTTGCATTTAATCGGAATAGAAGATACAACATTTGTCTGTCGACTATTGTTGAACTTTGGAAAGATTTCATGTAAAAAATCATAGCGTTGTAACTTCGTAATATGTAATTAGTACTAATTTTCCAAATCAGAACCTTCCAATTTCTAATCATGCCTTTGACGTGTGTAGTATAACAAACAATTTCACAACGCCATTTTTCCTCCCATATACGGCGATTTGGTTTATTCCATAACCCCTCCTTCAGGTACGTACGTGCCAAATGTGTAATACGCCATTGGTGGCTGTATAAGCGGTGACGGCAACAAAAACTTGTAGTAAATGATACTTGTTTTCTCAAGAGTTTGAATTAAAGTGGCATTTAAGCAAATAAACATAGCTACGTTTATATTCCCATTTCAGGATTGTAGTTTCTCTTTTTTTCGTTAGTCCTATTTTGTGTTGTTTGTTATCTGCGTCAGTTCGCGCACCACAAACCCATGTTTACTCCTTTACATATTCGCCACAAGTTTTAGAGTTTTTTTTTATTGTGTTACAAAAACAAAACTTAGGAGATAGTTGAGATCATAAAAGTTTCCGTTTGGTATTTTTGTTTTTCGCTTTACTTTGATTTATAGACAAGTGGCTTTCCGTTTTCATATCTGTTTGTGTTGCTTTAAAAATAATTTGGTTGGTGGAATAACAACTTGGACTTGTTGTAGTTTTAATGGACCCCAAAGCATCCTTTAGTGATCATCGCTGTGAAGTATTGATTTATAGAGATTTCAAAGCGGCTTTGAAGCGTTGAGTGGATTTTACTAATGGTGTCAGTGGTTGTGATACTCTTTGTCAGCGTTTTAGATATGGGGAATGAGAACAAATAAGAACTTGTGTAAAACTATAATTTTTATAGTGACCGGTATATAATTATTGCTGGAATATTGTCGACAAAAAGAACCAGGAGTCAATAGGTGAAAAAATACAAGAACTTAACAGCATAGTTTCGATTCTACTATCGATGTGTAATAAAACCCTATACTTAGTTTGGCGAGATTGGTGACCAATTTTTATTTATAGACCTCAAAAGATTTTCGAAATCAGTGAGCCCCTCGAAAAAAGGTGTCACCAGTTCTTGGGTTGCTGTTTAAAACTTTAGTTTTAAGGTAGCCCCATAGAAACATGTCCATTGGGGATATTTTTGGGCTACGAGGCGGCCAGTTAATGGCACCTCAGTTGGTTATCACTTTTTGCCCAACATGTTGCAAACTGCACTGAAAACACGAAGTTATATATTTTTTTCTAGAATCTGCAAATTTAGTTTTTAAGTTATTCGGTACTTTATTATTTACCAAAAAGAGGTTAGTGCAGCGGTACCTTGCTTTGAAATTCTTCATTTCCGTCCTAATGGAATTCAGACGGAAGTTTGGCGGCACTAAGGACTGGTCATGGCATAATGGTTAGAAAACCTGACTACCATGCGGGAGATCCCAGGTTCAACTACTGGTTCCAACAATCTAAATTTTTTTTTTTTTATTACCGGCCCCTCGATGTTGTCGACAGCAACTTGGCAGTATAAGTGTCGAGTCAATCGGAATGTCTAGTAAAAGCTTATCTAACAGTGACGTTCGCATTCGGATATAAACAAGGATGTGCCGTTAGTTGTGAATGCTATGCCATACCTCATCCATGGGGAGTAAAGGGAAATTAAGTTTTTTTTTTTGCGGCGCTACCCCAATTACGTATATGGAGTGGTAAACATGTTTGCCGAATCTGGAAGCATCGAACTCGTACGGCGGCTGTAGAATCGTAAATTAAGCCAAATCCCAGCTTTTCGACTCAAAACTTATTGGCACAAATAGGAGTTAGGAGATCGTGATTACAACGGATAATTTATAATGACTTAAATATGTGTCCGTCTAATTCAAAATTTGAAATTAGTTAAACCATCTGGATTTGCAAATTCCGAAAATTTGCAACAGAATGATTCAAATGACTGAAAAAGACAACAACTTAACTAAATGGCTTGTTTATGTAGTCTATATTGATTTAAACGGCAATGTAAACAACCAAAACTGCCGTATATGTATAAAACTAATGCAGAAATTCTTCGTGATACGGAACTGCACCCAGAACAAGTCACTCTGTGGGGCGCAGCGTAAGCTCAACAGCGTAAGCATATATTAACTACACACATACCCATCCTTGTTATGGCGGATCTTCAAAGAAAATTGCTAAAAACAATTTAAATCCAGAAACTTCAAATAATCTCAAATATCGGGGTCAGTCATACATTATATGCATCTCGGAGCGTCTACGAACAGCTTGTTGTGGATATTTTCCAACCCCCTAACACATTTGACCACGATGAGCAATGTTCCCCTTAACTGCTCCCCAAGCTATCTGCACCACGCCAAGATTTAAAGGAACTTTTAGTCCACCTCGACAACGCAGCGACACTCGCCTTATTTTTGTCTCTGCATTACTTTTAATCACTTACCTATTACACCATAAAATCTTTAGTTAAATGCCGCAATTCCGGTCTCATTTTGATACTATCAAACTGTTGCACCTACATTGGGGATCGTTCATACCTTTGACTACAATTGTATAAAATCTTAATTTTTGTATGGAAACCCTCTTAGGGGGTGAAGATATGGACAACATTTAAGAGGAAATATTATTTTGGCTCCCATCCCTAATGAGCATGAAGGTCTTTGAGGACCTATCACCTTCAAAATTACTTAGTCAGTTAAATTTTCTATAAATTAAAAAATATATTATTGAAATACATTGATTAAAAAAAGTGTTTTGATTTTTTTATTGTATCACAATTGGGAGGCTGAGTCTGTTACAGAATATTCTAAGGATTCAATAGTAAATATTTGTTATGTTTAAGAATGTTTTAAAAATGTTTAAGACGCTACACCGCTTTCGAGTAGAGAGTCTAGGTTATTCACGCGAACAGACGCTTTCACACGTTCTACGTTAACGGGATCGGAATTGAAGTCCAAGTCTGTCAGGTCATGGTTCATTCTTTGTTGAACTTCTAATTTATTTTGTAATGAAGTGTATCGTTGGAGCATAATTTCTTAGCAGGTTGTTATAGTGAGCGCAAAGCATTCGTTGTGCTATAGTCGGAGATTTTTTGTTTTATGTAGTACTTGCACACGTTGAGCTTCTCTGAGTTACGCATTGTCACTAAGTTCGTATTAGCTGCTTCTTGACCCATCCGCTGGTCCAACTTGAGCAATGAGGCTTTAATCAGTTTGTTATTGTTTCTGTATCAAATTTAATCACTCGTCTGGTCTACCATAAAATCTGTAGTTAAATGTCCCAATTCTAGTCTTATTTTTATGCTGATACATTTGCAAATTAAAAGAACCTGGAATATATACAGATTTGGATTATGTTAGTTGTTGTTGGCTCCGAAAAAGGTATGATGGTTCGAACATGCGATTATCATGCAGGTGACCTGTGTTCGAGCGCTGTCACAACTACCAATTATTCGATTGGTCGATATTTGTCAACAGCAACTTATGAGTAGTCGAGTTAACCTGCATATCTTGCGAATTCTTCTCTAGAAAGCTGACCCCATTGTGTCCCACTGTATGGGTCTAAAGTAGAATAAATTCACTTTCTTTCTCCCAAATGTATCATTATTGGGATGTGTGAGGATACAAATATTTTTTATGTTGTTGTTGGTGGTCTACGCCTATTACAATGTTTCTTAATTTGTCTAGCCTTCAGATTGAAAAATATCCTTACAGGCTATATAAACCAAAAATAAGAATTGTTACTACGTCGCTAATGCCTTTCAGGACGAAATTATTGTATACAATTTAAAATAATTTTAATGCTTTACTGTCCAGTAAAGCTTGACAATCGATAGTTTGTTTATTTACAAACATTTATTACAAGGAAAAAACACTATTGATTGCCTACCTCACTTGACCTTAGCGTCAGTTTAATTCAACTATCTGTACCACATTATGCCATATAGTTGGATTACAACTGTTACCAGTTCGACATGAAAATCCATTATATGTCTATATGTATCTACACTACAAACTATTCCATGCATTCATCAACCCCTTTATCCTAAACATAAAAGATTTTAATCTCTGCTAAATATTTGCTGAACTAGTTTAGATTCAGCGATAGAGCTTAAATGGTCTGACAACGTTATTTAGATGTATATCTGTATTTTTCTCTTACATTTTAATTTTTTTGGTTAAAGGCTAAATATTTTGTATGTTTCGTCATAGTTTGTTTTATTTACTATGTTAACCTGCACATTGTGGTGTTGCAACATAAATGGTGTTGACGCCAATGATGATGATGATGACCCGACCCGCATTTTGTGTAAGCGTTTTACCTCTTTTCAAGAAAATATAATATTATCATTTGCTGTGTGTGAGTGTATGTGTTTGTGTATTTTTGTAAACATAATAAAATCACTCCCGGCAAATATAATCTTTATGGACTTTAGTTTTTGCCTGCACTCATATAAAACACACTTTTTTTGATGTTGTTTAGTATTTTCCTTTTTATTGTGGGTGTGTGGGGATTTTATTTTTTATGATGATTAATGCATTTTTGATGAGTTATAAACAAGTGCAAAGCTCTGACATGGTTTCTGGCCAAAAATCTGAATGTGCGAAAAAAATCCGGGGGTGTGGGAAGGAAAACAGACAACTCATACTAAATGCCAAATAAAAACACTAAGCGATGAGGCTTTGAAGCACTGAGAAAAAATAAGGTGGGTGCAGTTTACGTGTGTTCTAAACATTTTGCAAATGTGTAAACATTTTGTGGACTGCTCGGAATACAAATGTATAGTACCAAATTCATTTATGAAATTTAGAGAAAATATTTGATTTTATTCAATTGATTTAGGTGGCTTAAGTAAATACCCAACATGTATTCATGTTCGTAGTATAGAAGTTTACGACCCTAAAAGCGGCACGACAGCATTTTTCTGAGATACTTAAGGAGACGTGTTTCCCGTTGCTGTGACTTTGCTGGCTGCACTACTTCTGTTGTCATACATTGTGATACCTCAATTTAGGAAGCACTGAGGATCATTTAAGTTGGTGTAAAAAGGAAGATTTTTTGATATTTCTATGCCATTGTGCGCAAAACTTATTGTTGGTAAACAAATTTTCTTAGATCACTGTGGTTCCAATGTCCTCAGTTATGTTGGCTTTAGTGCCACTACTTTTCGATATTTCAAATCACACCCTTTCTTTGCAGATTTGATATTTCATTCGATCTTTGTTCGTTCTGTTGATGATTTTTTTCAGTGTTAATAATTTATGCAAATTATTCGTTTGCCATTTGAAAAAGAAAACCTAAACATTTTTCCGAAACGTGAAAACTATCTTGTTTTTAAAAGCATAACCAACAGCGTCACCACTATTAGTGGATGGATGCATGCGGCAATGCAAATCTATTTGTGAACGATGGTGATCCTGTTGCTGATGGCTCAGATGGCGCAGATGATGATGATGATGACGATGACGATGGAGATGATGGTGTTTCTGTATATTTTCATTTGCTGAAACATTTTCATTTATATTTATGAGTACTTTCCACTCGTTGTTGCTACTACTCGTACTGCTATTGCTGCTGTATTAGTTGCTGTTTGTGTACGAGTATTAAAGCGTAGAGTGAAATAAATGGAATGCTAAAACAAATACTAAAAAAGAAGACAAAATGAAAACGAAGCTCTTGACTGGTCACACAAAGAATGATGCTATAAAACACTAAAACAAATACATATACACAAGCAAACACTCACTTTTAAATACACACTTACGCACACATAAAACTCTCATAAAGGCCATAATATTTAATTTGTGTGCACTTCCTTTCACACACTAAAGCAAAGCAGCCAGTCCACCCGCCCGCCTTCGAATAAATTTTTGTCTGTGTTTGTGTGTTGAGTTCTACTACTATCTGGCATTCCTCGTACTGCTTTTGTGTTAGTCTGTGTTTTATATGTATGAATATACTGTACATAGAGGCCATTTATAAAAATCATAAATTCTTGCGGAAAATTTATTTTTAAAATATGATAAATAACTTAAGGAAATCTTTAAGCAACGACGCTAGGATGCCGAGAAATGGTACGAAATATAGCCAGAACGTTTTGGTGTTGTACAGCAAAAGCTGCTGAATAGCTGCAGACGAGTGAAGTGAAAAAGTTTATGTTCTAAAGGAAATTTTTTACTAATAAACTGGTCATTATCAAAGGGAATATAAATTGCAAATTGGAAGGGTGTTCTGTGGGGTGGTGAAAGATATTTAAAGCAGCAAATCAATGCTTTTAAGAGATTAAATAAAATTTAAAAATATTACATACATACTATGACAAAAATGTATTTGCAATAAAGTATAAACGTGGATTAATCTAAAGTTAGCCATCTTTTCGATGTTGTCGACAGCAACTTCGCAGTATAAGTGTCGAGGTAATAAGCATGTCTAGTAAAAGCTTCTCAAACAGTGACGTTCGCATTCGTCGATAAACAAGTAGTTGCCGTTCGTTGTGGATCTTAAATAGAAAGCGTGTTAATTCACAACAATGCGAGAAGCATACCATACCTCATTCATGGGGTGTAAAGGGAAATTAAGTTTTTTTAACGATCTTTTTATATTAAAAGCTTGGGTGACTGACTGATCTCTCCCCAGATGAAACGACCAAAGCAAGAACATTGAAATTTGGAATGTATGTTCCTTTTATCACATAGGCGCGCACAAAGGTTAATAAAAATTCGGACTGAAAGGGGGTAAAATGGGCGTGGCACCGCTCCATACAGATCGAATATTGAAATGGCTGTATATTATTAACAGTAAGAAATCAAGAAATGGTACGTATGTCGGTCGTACAAGAAAAAAAACTTCGCTTGTGCAATGTGGCCGATGCCATCTTCTAAAAATAATGTTATATGGGCCGAAAAAATGGACCGATTGCAATTACATTTTCATTATGTGATGAGCGGTCATATCGCACGAGCCATTAGAGGTATGTTATGTTACTGATACAAGCAGGATTACGTCTTCCTTTACAAAAATTGTTATATCGGCGAGATAAATTGACCGATTAAAATGACATTTTCACAGTGTGGAACTATCAGTAGAAGCTTTATCATAGGCTATATTAAAACGTGATTAGACAAATTTGCTTGGCACCGCCCACAAAAACCAAAATTTCAGTCGGTCATATCTCACAAGCCATTAAAGGCATGAAAATGGTTCAAGGAGGATTGCAATGAAATTTTCTTAATCTATATATTTAAAATTGCTTGACAACTGATTGGGTTAAACGGCCGTAGATAGGATGATGAAGTTTTGGGGAAACTTTTTCAGGTGAACTACAGCTAATAATGGATTGATGGAAAATCTTACATTTAGGGGGATTTCATAAAAAAATATAAAATGTTTTGAGAAACTTTTGCGGTTGCAAAAATATTAGGGGTTGGTCATACATTTGACTCTTATAGGGACCCCTTTAGGGCAGTTAGGAGCAAATATAATAACAATTTGTTTTTTTATTTGATTGTTGAAAAATGTTAGAAAGGAAAAATGAATAGGCATGGGTCATACATATTACCCCTCTAGGGCGACTGCGGCTTAGGTAGACCGGTGGCAGCAAATTTTATAAAAACAAAATTTCTGTATGGCAACTCCATTAGGGGGTGAAGATGGAGAGTATGTATGTTTGGAAAATATGTTAGGAGGGAATACATTCGAACCCTCTAGGATCGATTCCGGGGCAGTTGCGAGGTCAATAGGCTAAAGTTTGTATTTTACCGCTATTGCTTAAATTCTTAAGAAGATTAATTGTAAGTATAGGTGAAGTAACGCGAGCCGTGAAAGGTAGTCATTATATACAAAAAACTTGGGTGACTGATCATTTCCCAGCCCAAACAGCCAAAGCTAGAACATTAAAATTTGGGATGTAGGATCATTTTATGCGCGCGCTAAAAATGGATTTTTGGAAATTCGGGCTTCAAGGGGTTTTGCACGGACCGAAAAAAGATTTTGATGTCCTGAAATTACCTTTGGACAAACTACAAAACTGGGGAGTGACCCCAATTTTTTTCAACCATAATGTTTAGTTTTATTAAATAAGCAACTTTTGAAGTCTATGTAAAGAAAGGTTTATAAAATGTCATTGGGGTAAAGTTAATTTAACCCATTAAGGCCCGACCATATTCAGAGTCTCGATAGACAAACTAGATATTATATCTGAAGTCCCCATGGTCTAATTAAGAAAAAAAATGTACCTTAAACTTCCAGGTGCGTAGGAGAGCCAGGGGGAGGGGTGATGCGAAAACCATCACTGGGCCTTAATAAAATGAACGTTGAAATAATTACAAAAAATATAAGAGAATAGGAAATACATTATGAAACCAAGAAAAATTATATTTTATTTATGTCGACAAATATACGATTTATTTTCGTTTATTTACGTTTTTCCAGAAGATGCAGAAATTTTACGAAATCGAAAAAAAATCGCATTGGCAAAATTTTCCCATCAATTTTTCTCCAAGATACACTCAAGTTACAAAGTTACACCTATGAGCAGTATTGTAGTATAAAATCCCAGTTTTTTGGGAAAATGTTGGTAATCGCTATAGTCCTAGCCGTTTTTTCTTAAGATTTCCTAGAAAATGCGATGCGTTTTCCCATCGCTAGGCCTTAATGGGTTAATTTATTTTTAACAAATTAAAATAAATGTTAACTAGTAAGGTTATTATCTTCGGTTATGCCGAAGCTGAAATATCCTTCACCATTTGTAAAAATGGTGATAAAACTGGTTATTTGCACCACAACTATATTTTATTAAACTTTGTACCACAAAACAGGGGAGTTGGTGAGAGGTAGACGTTACTTTTAGGTTCAAACATACATTTTTTGTCAATAATTTTTCTTCTGAAATATTTCACTTAGAGAACAGAAGATTGCACACCAAATTTCAGCCCGAAAGCTAACAAACTACAGGAACGTGCAGACGCACACCACCAAAAAGGAAGAGTTTGTATAGAAAGTGGGAGAGGCATTCGTCCGATCTTGCTCATTTTACAACGTAAGCTCCTATAAAAGGATAAAATCTTGTATATCAAATTTCAGTTCGATATTTCCTAACCTACGGCTGTAATCTCGGGGGCAGTTAGGCGGACACTTCAAATGGGGGGAGTTTGTATTGGAGGTGGGAGTAGACGGACAGAAAGACGGCCATCTTATAATCGACTCAGATTTCGATGCTGATCATTTATATATATTTATATATTGACATACCTTCACCACCTCCTTATGGGCGTTACAAATGGAAGAACAAAATTAGTATACCCTTCACACTATTCATGCACGTGGTGAAGGGTATAGAAAATGTTAATAAAGTTTTTACAAATAAACATTAAATATTCAAAACGACAACTTAACTTTGATGAAGGTGTTAATTGGATGAAGTAACTCATGTGTTGAAAATTTGTAACATAGGGTAAAAGCAGGTATGTACCTGATCATCTGCAAAACTATTATTATAGATTTGTTCCAACAATCCTTAAAGTTTGAACAAATACTACATATATTAGCAAAAACTATGTACCCTCACTACACGGAAATAAAATATTTCAATCAGAGGCTGCAACAAATTGCTTTATTTTTTACAGAGTTGTTAGTGAGAGTTGTTCACCTGTTTGAATTTACACTTTCAAACAATCTCCCCAAGGACGTACTACATTCCCCATGTAAGGCAACTAAAACATATGCACGTATGTACATTTGTATGTGTAATAGAACTATTACCTTTTTCATACAGATACAAAAAGGGATATAACCTACTAGGTTTCCACAGTTCTACACTAATATACCCACAACGAAATGACAACGTATATGAAACCCCTACATAGAATCGCTTGAAGAAATATCATTCATTTGCTAAACCACACATTTTTGCCGCTTTCAATAAGTAAAATTACCTCTGAGCATTAGCTTTCTAAATGAGCAGGGGAGAGGTGCCACGCTAAAAGATATATTTTCTTTTGTTGGAATAGATTAGAATAAAAACTTTGTTGTTCTTTCGTTTATTTTGATTTCCTTCACGCTTACGGTTTTGTTTTTTATATTATTTCTCTTTCACCAGCCGCTCTTTCTCACATCACATAGATATTAGGGAGATGTTAAAGTTGAAATACTTTTCAAATGAGTTACAATATTTCTTGCTGTTAACATATAGGAAGAAATGAAAGTATATTTTTTTGTGTGTTGTACATTAATGTGAGTTTGTTTGAACTGACATGTGTGTGCAAGTGTGGATATTGCTCTCATTTGGCTTAGAGTACTTGATTAACTTTATCATTACACAGGTCCCCATATTTTGCGCACAGTTCCTTTACTTTTTTGATGTTTTTACAAAAAGAACACTTTTCACCCAGGAAATTTATGTAACATATGAATTTGGAGATGTTTGAAAATGACACATGGGTTTTGATACACCAATATTTTTCAAGCTTGAAATGACTTATATTTTCATTCAATTCAGATATAATATACAAATCCCGTGCACGGTAGGTGTCGTTGGTATAGTTGGTAGGTATGAGAATAGGTACCATTGTTTTTTCATAGCGTTAGGTGGCGCTGGGGTAGATTTATATCGAAGATTTGAATGGATAGACCAATTTAATTGAAATTCAAAACGTATATATGTTTGATCATAAGAAAACATTTTAGGAACAAACGGACCCGGTATGTGGCGCCTGGGTAGATTTATACCGAAAATTTACCGAACGGACCAATTTAATTGAAATCTAGAATGTAGGTCATGAGAACTATTTTTTTAAATCGACCCGGTAGGTTGCTCATGAGTGAGCGAGTTAAACAGGTATATAATGGTAAGTGTATATGAGGCTTCCATTCTTATGTTCTTGGACTACTTTCCCGTAAGACATACTCCATTTGGGTCCTTAGAGTTTGGTGCATATCATAGTTATGTATAAAACCTTATGCTCTGATATATTGGGAGATCTAATATATATACTTAAATATTCAAAACAATAGAACCAATAGAAAGAATATGTGGTTTTGTGGAAACTGTGGAAATATATGAATTCATAACTTTGGTGGTAGGACAAAGTTTGCATATATCAATTTCCAATTATATGGTAACAAATATATCACTGTTTTACATTACATTTACATTTAAATTTGTTAGGGACCAAACAATAAGTATGTCCGTGACATTAACGAAATACATTGAATTGAAAAAATTAATGTCTGGTATGTTTTTGTTTTTTCGGCGTAGGGCCGAAACAAAAGAATTGTAATTAATTCGATCTTTAGCCGGGATTCTCAGTTTGTTCCACTTTACATTGACATCGTGCGGTGCCATGATATTCTGCCTCGCCATCTCGTACACTGGTGATTTCACCATAAGACTCGGCGGCAGATTTCTTCGTTGTCTTTGCGAAGTGTAGCGCCGTTGTTGTATCGTTATGTCCAGAGGGGTTTCGTTTGTAGGGTGCAGTTTGTCCTGGTAATTATTTCCGAATTTAGTTGTAGTATTTAGAATTTCCGTACATTCTACCACTGTTACAGAGCATCATTTAAACCAGCGCATAGTTGTCGAGGTAAACACATTGCCAAACAAGTGTGATTTACCAAAAAGTACCTGTAAAAGCATATTTTCTCACTTATTGTTTTGTTGCAACATTTGTTTATATAACAAAAATCCATAATAACACAAAGTGCAAAGGAAAAGCCAAACTTTGTCTTTTGACTCGGGCTCCCTTCTCGTGCTCATCTTCGGTAGCACGTGGCAAATGGTGAATCCGATGTTGATGGCGTCTTTTTTTTTGGTAAAAGGATACGTTAAATCTGCCTTAGCATAATTTAACGCTGATGATGATGCCTCTGACGGTGTTGTTGATGTTGATTCTTGTACTAATGAAGAGTTGTTAGACACATGCATATTTTTTTCATTCCGAATTTCATATTTCTTTTGTAAACTCCTGCTTATATGAGGATGAATTTATTTCAAACACGGTTTCCGGCTGTTGAGCTCACGTCACTGTTCTTTCAATGTTGCTTCCTTTATCTTCTTTTGCATAAGTTTCGAAGTAGGGGATATCACTCACACACACGCACACACTGCTAAATAATTTATGGTAAATTTTTTCCGAAAACATCACAAGATTATGTGATTTTTTTTGTTGTCATTCAAAAATTATGACTGATGAACGTAATTTTTGTTTCCTACTTATCAGCCCAACCAAACAGATACATAAGATTAAGCTGAAGTTAGATAAAGGGTCCCAAAAAGCAAGCATTAAGCATAGGTGAGGAGAGGAAAAAGTGCCCTATGCTTCAAGAGAGCTGTTGTGTTACCAACAATTCAAGTTAGCATATAAACATACTGATGGCAGGCGTGTGGCAAACAATCCAAATCACTTCACAAAACTCTTCAACATCTAACAAAATTACGAAGTGAACATACACACACACACGTAACGTCTTCCCATACACGTGAACTCTGCCCCATGTCTTTTAAATTAAAATCCTAATGAGCAATTATTTGTAATGGAAAAACAGCGCAAAGTTTTATTTTCACTGTTTGTGCCGTACGTACCCCCCCTCGGCATTAAACAAAGTAACTCATACAGAGGACTCCCTCCGAGTTTGTTTTAAACAAAAGCTAAATAAATAAAAAAGCAGAATGGCAACATATTCAATGACAAATAAAATAAAAAAGTCTTTTTTGTGTGTGTGCGATTTTTTTTTAAATGAACTCATTAAATTTTCCTTTTCATCAGGAATTCCTTTAAAACAAACAATGAAGGTTAAATACAATAACCACTTTCAACCATGTATGCAGTAACAAAGAAATTTTAACTTGCAACTTTTGACTTTTAATGAAGAACAATTAAACGAGTAAAAAAAATTGTGGAACATATGGCTTAAACATTTAGCAGAAACGACTTGTAATTAACGAAAATTGTGATAATTTGGCAAAGTGAATGTTAAACAGAAATATCCTTTGATATGGAAGTACTTTGGCAAAAGAAAATCCGTAGAAATAATAAAATATGAAATTAGGAATTAAGAAGAATTATTATGAATAAAAAATACATTTGGGGCATACAACATAACTAACGAAGAATGGAAGTAAATGGGGTGGTGGATAATTCTAAAAAAGAAAATAGGGGGAAAAATAGCTTTATGACAGAAATATATATGCGGAATCTATGGGGTTGTAGTGGAATTATGTCAGTTTCCTAACATGGACAGAAATTATCACGCTTAGATAAGTCCTGCTCCAATGAAGATGTGAAGTATCGTCTGAGTATTGTCGAGCAAATTTTTCATAAAAAATTTGAGAATATTAAGAATGTTTAATCGCAACTATTCACGGTTGGATTCCTGGCTCCATTCATCTACATTTTTCATTCATTGCCGGCCATCTCGAAGTTGGAACTTCCCAACTTCGCAGTATAGTGTCGACTCAATCGTCATGTCTAGTAAAAGCTTCTCAAACAGTGACGTTCTCATTCGTCGATAAACAAGTAGGTGCCGTTAGTTGTGCATCTGAAAATAGAAAGCGTGTTTATTTACAATAGCGCGAGAAGCTATCATTCATGGGGTGTAAAGGGAAATTGAGTTTTTTTTAAGGTTTTTTTAAGAAGGCAGCAACAACAGAAATTCATCTATCAGTAGCCTCACGTATAAAAGAGTTTTAATCGCTTCGAGTATAGGTCGTCACACCAAAATAAGATAACAGCACTTTCATCTGGTCCATCCAACGAAATTTTGGTCGTCCCCTCATGCTCCGGCCATTGAGTTTATTGCCACATACTTTTCGAGCTGGATCAATTTCATCCATTCGTACACCGTGTCCAAGCTATCGCTTTCAGTCTTTTTCAACGCGCTTGACTACGCCGATGTCGTTGTAAAGCTCATACAGCTCTTGGTGGATTCGACGACGGTGATTGCCGTTAACAATGACTAGTCCAAATATTTTGCGAAGTATTTTTCTCTCGAAGACTCTTAAAATAGCTTTATCTGCTTGGTGCATAACCCAGGATTTGCGCTATGGAGCAAGACACAAAGGTTCAGATTCTGGTTCTCTAGGATGGGCTTTTGTCTTTCACATGGTGCACACACTTGGATAGCCTTTCTTAAGCCCAGGTCATAGAACACTCAGATTCCAACCATCGGCCATGCACTCCTTAAGCTTTGAGTTTATGAGTTGGTGCATGCACGTTGCCAGCTCATCGCCGCTGGCTTGAAAAAGCTCTGCCGGCAGTCCATCGGCTCCCATAGGTTTATTATTTTTAAGCCGTGCAGTGGACTAGTTTTGACTCCGTCGTCCAAGAATGGCTTGATTTCGTCACTTATGCTGCCTTTGGGAACGAGAAGAGAATGAAAGTGTTCCCTCCATATTTGCAGCACACACTGAGTGTTCATGACCAGATTTTCGTCTCTGTTCGAAACCTTTACTTTGTATCTTATGGTAGAGCTTTCGGTCTCCAATTAAAGGGATAGAGGTCCCTTTAATTTTCGATATCCTGGATCATTCTTCTCTTCCATAGATGTTTTTTCTCTGTCACAGCACGCATTGCCATTGGCTGGAGTTTTGCCCTGTAGGGATCATCCTATTCCTCAGATATATTGCGACATTCTTCATCGTACCAGTGCTCGTCAGTACGGTCGCTGCGGCAGTGGTCATAGAATTCGCAATATGCTGCCACTTGGTGTCGGGAACATCAGAATTAGGGGGGTTTCTTTGAATAGTTGAGAGAGTTGGTTGAAGAAGGCATTGTCTATCTCTGTGGTATGCAGCTTTGTGATGTCTAGCTTCCCTGCTTAATCGCCTGCGTGCCTTGGCTGCAATAAGGTGGTGATCTGAGTCAATGTTTGTACCGCGCATCACACTCACGTCCATAACGCTTGAGACATACCTTCCATCAATTACCACGTGATCAATCTGGTTTCTTCTATTTTGATCTGGGGATATCCAGGTTGCCTGGTGGATATCTTTATGCGTGAATCTGGTTCCACTCACTACCATGTTTCCTGCCGATGCGAAACTAACCAGTCTGAATCCGTAACCGAACGTGTTGTTGTAGACTGAATTTTCCAACTGCTGAACCAAGAGCATCTTCCCTTTCTATTTTGGCATTAAAATCTCCTAGAACAATTTTAATGACATGTGCAGGGCAGCGGTCATATATATCCTCCTCATAGAATGCGTCTTAAATGTCCTCGTCTTTGCCCTCCGTCAGGGCATGCACACAAATTAGCGTAATGTAAACATATTTCTGCTTGATACAAATAGTGGCTATTCGATCAGATGTCAAAGTCTCTTGCCGACTATAAATCCACATCCAAATTCGTGTGTTTCTGCATGGTAGCTGTAAAAGATGTCACAGTTCTTTCGTCGTGTGCATCATTGTGCCGTCCATCTCATTTCCTGTATGGCGGTGATGACAGCCTTGTTTTTGACGAGGACATACGCCTGTTGGATTGAGGCACCATCTCTGTACAGAGTTCAGACATTGCAGGTGTATATCCTTAAATCATGGTTTAGATAACATTTGTGTGGGTCGTCAACATTCGCCTTCTCACATTAGCTACAATTGCCCGGGGAATACGTTATTCCAATAGACCGAATGCGTAAAAAATTCTTCAGTTCGTAAAGTCTTCGGCAATAAACTCGAAGGGTGGCTTAGGAGGGACCAACCAAAACTATAAGTATCTTAAGCTCTGTAACAGTGGAAGTCTTAAACTTTTTTCGTAAATAACATCTTTTGTATGCTTGTCTTCCTTGTCTACTAACTCAGCCTTATTTTCCCACCACTCAGCGAGCCTACACTAAATCCCGATCGTATTTTTTATTATTGAATTTAAAGACAAACGCCTTTGACTCTACATAAGGTAACCCTTTCTAATTAAGTCAAAACAATTGCAAAGTACAACACATGATTTTGGGACTCAATTCTGAGAACTGCACGTGAAAATAGCCCCAAAAAGAAGAAGTTCTGTATCATTCGTTATGTCAAGTTACATGCCATAATAATTTAATATCGATTTAAAGTTAAGAATTTTGTCACGTTTTAGGCTCTATTGTTCGACATTACATAATTACTATATGGTGGCGTTTGATTATCATAAGTAATATTCCACGTAAATCATATGCCAAGGAGTACAACAGTTTTTTTTTATAACTGCTACATAATAAACCCAATTCAAAATAATTTGATGAATGGAAAAGTGAAACTGTTGCTTATGTAGGGAAACGTTATGTGAACAGATTAAGGGAATTGTAATTTTTAATTTTTTAAATTTGTTTCAGCTAAATCGGACTAGTGGTTCTTGAGTTGTGTCAAACAAAAGAGCCTAAAACGTGACAAATTCCCCTATACGATACTTACTAACTTCAAATCGATATTAAATCATTAAAGCATGTAACCTGACATAACGAATGATGCAGAACTTGTTTTTTTTGGGCTACTTTCACATGCAGTTCTCAGAATTTAGTCCCAAATCAATGAGCTGAAAATGTTGTACTGTGTTATTGATCGAAACCCTTTCGGTCTATAATCCAGAGTATATTTTTTCCTATACTCTACTAAGAAATATACAATGTTAAATGGAGTTAATCGATTTGGCAAGTGAAGCATTCATATATTCAAGACATTCGAATATCTATCGGTTCTAATTATTAAATAATTTACTTTCTATCTTTATGCTTTCATGTATAAAAAAAAAGTATTTTATTTAACTGCTTAATGTCGGTTTAAGAAAAGTTCCAAGGATATCCAACGTTGTTTGTTAACCTGTCTTGTTGAACACATTGGATTGCATCATAGGTTGTAGTTCGCTATTAAACACACATTGCGGTTAGCTTCAGGATAGCCTGTCCGTATGTGTGCGTTGTATCTTTCATACGTGGTAACCTTTTAGAGACTCTTATGTATTCTCATTTTTTTTTCTCAAAGCTATTTAAACTACCACCACCTGATTGTAAACTCTATTCTGTTTACTTTTGGTGTTTATTCTGTTTTACTGCCGTGGTGGCTATGCAAAGGCCTAGATGCTAGTGCCGCCTCTTGGGTTGGCAAAGAGAGATGAGAGTAGAGCATTTGTAACCACGAATAATATGTGCCCTAAAAATGTTCGTACACCGGTCTGTGTGCAAGTAAGTGGTCGTGAGCAGGTTTTTTTGTGCGAATACTTGCTTTTTCTGTAGTATTTTAATTTGTTGTTTGTGGTAATAGTATTATAAATCTTACTTTATTTTATAATACTTTCTGAATTTTTGTCACAGTCGTGTAAACGTGTTTGCTCGGCGATTCCTCGATTGGTTTTCAGAAAGACAGGTACCTTTTGAAATGCAAATGCTTTTGTAAAGTAATGTGTTTTAACTACCGGTCAGTGTTTCTAGGCACATGTATCATATTTCTAAGTTGGTACTGTCATTTTGTGCAACTGCTTTACATAATTTTATATTGAAAGTAATCTTACTGCCGCCACCATAATTATATTCGGACACGCTTATAGTATCCTAGCTATTAATAATAATCTGCCCTATTTACAAACACACGCTTTCCTACTTTTATTAAAATATAACAACCTTATGCTTCCTTCTTTATCTAACATTATCACTTCATATCTTGATTATCAAAAAACCACCATGGTCATCATGAATCCACATTATATCCTCTTAGATATTTACTTGTTTTTTTTTTTTGTGGAAGTTAAGGCAGCTAAACGCCACAGAGTAACCTCATTAAAAAGGCGAAATTTACAAATAATTAGATACATAAAAGAAAACATCAACAAAAACCACCAAAGTACACAATGTCCTAAGAGTATGCGTAGATACGTAGAAAAGAATACCCGCCTGCAGAAACATTGGCATAAAATCCGTAGTCGCCTTTCCCCCTACTACAGCCTGGTTTTATTTTGTTTTCTTCCCTCCGCTCTCTCTCCCTCTGCACTTGACTTTTTATGAAGCTTCATCTTAGCAAACTGAAAATAAAAACAATCTATGCAAATATAAAAAAAACCATACACAAAATAACTACGCTGGCTGGCGGTGGTAAAATCCTAGGACAATCAAATCTTTGGAAGTTAAGTAAATAACAAAGACACTTTGCTAGTTACATATACTGCTCTCATATTTCAACAATAAACATCCTTATTGAGTTGTCTTGTGGCATTCTCCTGTCCTGCCTGACTCACAAAATTAATATAATGGCGTTTTGCGTTCGCCACCCTCGTGAAAATATCAATAAAAAGTGGTTTATCACTGATGAGCGACATAAACCTAATGTCGGGGCATTTGATGAATTGTTGGTTGGGGCTACAGCGATGGGATGTTTTGTGTAAAGCTGTGAAATGAGGAAAATTACCCAACAAACAAAATGGTCACATAGTTAAGTAACTGTCAAAATTTGTTTTGTATAACATGTGCAGAGGAGAGCATTAAAAAAATTACACTACTACAATTTTGGAATTATGTAAAAATATGACATAAACAGCAAAAACATGTTTTACAGTCAGCTTCATAAGGTTGAAGACGACAGCAGAAAATCGGTCAAAAAATAAACAATTAAAAAGGAAGTTCGAAACAGTATATTTACGTTGGAAAAAATTGGCTCGAAATATATATCGTCTGATTTTAACTTTAATATAACACAGTACAACATTTGTCAGCTCAATAATTTGGGACTCAATTGTGAGAACTGCAAGTAAAAGTAGCACCAAAAAGATGAAGTTCTGCATCATTCGTTTTGTCAAGTTACATGCCATAGAAATTTAATATCTATTTGAAGTTAGTAAGTATTGAATAGGCGAATTTGTCACGTTTTAGGCTCTTTTGTTTGACATAAGTCGAGAACCACTAATCCGATTTGGCTGAAACAAATTTAAAAAAAAATTGCAATTCCTTTAATCTGTTCATATAACGTTTCCCTACATAAGCAACAGTTTCACTTTTCCATTCATCAAATGATTTTGAACTGGGTTTATTTTGTAGCAAGTACAATAACGCTGTTTTACTCGGTGCCCGGACATAACCCCCACGGACATAATCCCCAAAACGATTTTGGGGCCTATGTCCGCCACGCGGGCGTGCCCCCCACCGCATTCGTCACGCGATGCAGAGAGACAGATTAAGTACGCAACGAGACTAACTACAGCGGATGCGGTGGGGGGCGTTTAGATAACAGCTCTATTACCTGGACCATCCATCGACGTTTTGGTTGCCCCCTCCTGCGCCGCCCATCGGGCTTATTACCGAAGATTTTTCGAACCGAAGCATTTACGTCCATTCTTATAACGTATCTAAGGCAGCGCATTCGGTTTGTTTGAACGCGCTTGACTGCGTTGATGTCGTTGTACAGCTCATACAGCTCATCAAGACCCTAGGTTTCTTTGAACCAAATTCGATTCATGACTTTTTAAGTGGTTTGAACCGTCTGTCTGTCATTCTGGCTGTCCGGTTGGTACGCACGATAACTTTTGAAGGCGCAACCAAATGATTTGAAATGTTGCACGAGTTAATATCTCCCCAAAACTACTTACGGTATTGCAAATGGGCTGCATGGCCACGCCGCTTCTGGTACTTCCCATACAAATATATCATTCCGCCAACTTATGAAATCGAATACTAATATCAATACTCCCAACGCGATCTTACCCAAATTCTGTATTTAGTAAAGCTATAACAGTATATAGTTTTAGAGAAAAATTACAAGTTTAGCCACGCCCCTTATGGTAACTCCCACAACCATCAGGTGCATCTCACTTTAGAAAACGAGTAATAATACCAATAGTCCCAACGCGATTGTAACCAAATTCTGTATGTAGTAAAGCTATAACAGAATATAGTTTTGGTGAAAAATTCCAAGTCTAGCCACGCCTCTTCTGGTACATCCCATACAAATTTACCATTCCGCCCACTATAGAAAACGAGTTGTAACCTCAATACACTCGACACGATCGTGCCCAAATTCTGTATTTTGTTAAACTATAACACGTTAAAGGTTCTGTATTTTGTTAAGCTATAACAGGATATAGTTTTGGAAAACAAATTCAGGTAACTCCCACACAAATGTACCACTCCCCGCACTTTAGAAAACGAGTTATAACATCAATATTCTAGAAAATTCTATGTTTTACTGAGGGTGAGGGTATATGTAAGTCGGGTTTCCCGACTAGTTTTTGGCGGAGCCGAGGTAGACAAAGTTATCTACCACATCAAAGTTATAGTTGTCAAAGTTCACGCAGCATCCTAAAACAAGTAAACTCTTTGTTAGTTGAAACAACTAACTTGATTTTGTGCTCATTAATTAATGTTCCGCAGTCCTCGACCAATGATATCTTTGTCATCGGCATATGCGAGCCGGATGTGGCTTTTTTAAAGATAATGCCAGTAGTGTTTACTGCTGCCATCCGCATGATCATCTCCATTATGATGTTAAAGAGATCACATGATAGACTATATCGCCTAGTCTGAAACCTCGCTTGATAGAAAATGGCTCTGTAAGATTTGTGTCTATTTTCATTGAAGACTTCGTGGCAGTCAGTGTCAAAGTCGTATCAGCTTCGCGGGGATAAAAAACTTGCCAATATCATCTAATAGTTTCTGTCGTATCGGACCGTCGAAGGCATCTTTGTAGTCAAAAACTGTGGTCTAAAGCCACACTGATAAGTTCCAATCAGGTTCGCTGAAATGTCGATAGTCTAAAGCCACACTGATATCGTCCAATCAAATTAGCTAAAATGGGCTTTAGTCTTTGACGTATCAGACTAGACTGGACCTTGTATGCGATAGATAAAAGGCGGGATCGATAATTTGAACACAGACTTGGATCGCCTTTCTAAAGCATCAGACATATAACACTCCGAAATAGTAATGTAAAAAGAACAATTTTCAACAATTTAAAACTTTACATTCCATGCTCTCCCATGTATGGGAGACCATCTCACTTTCCTTTGGTTGACATGCTTCTATTCTCAGACTCACACTTACACAAATTTCGAAGGTGAGCTGATTGAAAAGTTTTTACTAGACTCGATTAATGCAAAGTTACTGTTGACAACATCCAGAGGGCCTCTGATCAAAAAATGTGAGGCAGGGATCGATCCCTGGCCTCCCGAACATTAGTCCAGAGTTCTAACCATCATTCGTCCCTATTTAATCCTTAAACCTCCAGCCAATTTTCATACCCATAAGTTCTGTTGGGTAATAGCCCCACATACCCTACACAACTTAGCCATTTTGAGGATATTTTAACAATATGCTAAAAGCAATATTAAAATGTACTATAGCGGCCAGTATATATGCTAAAATACTTCATAAGAGGCCTTATTTTTATTTGCATTGCGCTCTTATATAGCTTTGTGTTGCCCTCTCTAACCGTTGGCCTCTTGTTTTGGTGCTTTTCGAGTCATCAGTTGCGTTTGTGTTTGTACTTATGGTATGTGTATGTGAAAGTGTGTGTGAGTGTGTTGTGACTCGGTAAAATTTGTTTGACTTTATGGACAAATAAAATAATGAAAATTGCCAAATCACAATAATGGACAGCAAGAAAAACAAAAGCCTCAACAAGAGTATAACAAACACACACATACATATAGCAGAGTAGTCTGTATACGGTATTTTGTTAGTTATATGACGCTTCTTGTCGTCGTAGTCGTTGTCGAAACAATCAAAAAAACAAAAGACTCTTCCAACAACAACAGCAGCCGCTGCAGAGTAAAGTGAAGTCAAGTCCGACCATCAGACGGCCAAATGCTCTTAATATGCGAATGAAGAGTCTTTTGTTTGGCTTTTATTAGGACAGTAAAAATGTTTATTGTTATCATTGTGCTGTTGTAGTTGTTGTAGTAGTTGTTGTTGTTGTTGCTGCCGTTGTTGTTGTTACTGTGTGTGTTGCCTTATTTGTTGTAGAGTTTGTCGTTTTACTACGATTACTTATTGTCATCGTAATGTTTTCAGTAAAGTTTTCCGTTTTGTCGGTTGTGTGGAGATGCGATACGGCAGCTTCAATTTTCCTTCATCGTCTTTAGGCAACGTCATTTGTTTAAAGTCTTCCTGGTACAGTTTTCAGATTTACTTTGTTTTCTGGTTACCATGTAGTCCAGTACGAACGTTTAGAAAAGTTTTTTTTTATTTTGATTTGGAATTGTTAAACGACATTAACAGTGGGCTCAAATTGCCATAACATCGAAGTAGTTTCATAAGTATGATATATGGGTATTTCCAGCGGAAGGGCGGACGATTTCATGGTAGAAAATTGCAATATTTTTACTTTTTGTTTTTGTAATCATATCATGAATTTGTTGAACTTTAACAAAACAAACTATCGTTGGAAAGTCTCTTCTTTCCAAATCCGCTGAGAAACCGGTTTTTTACCCGTAACTCAAGATGTTGGGGGTTTTGGGAAATTTAAAAAAAAGGTTCTTGTAGTGATCAACAGCACCAACAAGCAAAATAGTATAATTTCCCAGGTATTGATTTTTTTGTCGCTCTATGTTATCCATAGAAAAATACGTGTGTCCGCAACGCACATTTAGATTGAAGTAGCATAAAAGGAAGAAATATTTTAAATGTGAAGTAAGTTGTTTATATAACCCCAATATGTCTTCTATATTTCACAAAAAAAAAATATAATAGCCACATAAGAAATTTCGCTTAATTTCACAAATTTTCGTAGACTCTTCAAGTTGCTGTGGAAATTTGTGTGTGTCCGTAACGCACTTTGTATTAGTCATAATTTTGAATTCAACATTTTAAGTAAAGTTTCATTAAAAGAACATTATAGTGCTGTCCAAAATCTAAAATTTTGGATATGAACATAATCTTGAAAATATTTCAAAATAAGAAAAAAACGTGCGTCCGCAACGCCTGGAAATACCCATATCTAAATTTAGTTTTGTTAGGTGATAACTAAAAAGTGGGAATCGCGGCACATTTGTGAACAGTATAGTACTAAGTGGAAAGTTATTACCGTTCTTCTTTTCCGTGGCGTATGATTTACGTGGAATATTACTTACAATAATCATTCGCCAATATTAAGTATTTATGTAAATGTCAAACAAAAGAGCCTGAAACGTGGCAAATTACTTACTTCAAATCGATATTTAATTATTATGGCATGTAACTTGACAAATCGAATGATGCAGAACTTCTTCTTTTTAGAGTTACTTTCACGTGCAGTTCTCAGAATTGAGTCCCAAAATCATGTGTTGTACGGTGTAATAATTAGCAGTACTGTCGTTGATATATTGACACTATTTAATAAAACGTCATACAAACTTAATTTTTTGATACTAAATATGCATCAGCTGTTAGGAAGACGATATTATATCTTGTACTCTACTTTCTCGATAATACATCCTACTGTTCATAGCCTAACGTAAGGCAATATCTTACACGATGGTCTATATGGCCCTTACTACAAAGCAATTCTTCGTATGTGTTTCGCCGAGTGTACAACACTCTCAGTTGCCAAATAAAATGGGATTTCATAAAGTTTTAGCACGCTTTTATATTATTAAGACATCTTTGTGTTGGTCATGCTGTCGCAGCTACAACGTAGGTGGCCTTGTTTCCTCTAACATCATCGTCGGTGCTGTCATCATATTTTAGACCAAAATTATGTTCAAATATCAAACTAAATGTAATTGTAAGAGCAAAAAGTAAATAAAAGTAAATTTTGTCTACTGCTTCAATATAATATCCAACACGGCAGTGGTCGGGGATGGGAGGCGATGACACCACTGGTTGTTGTTATGATTGTCGTAAGAATACGGCTACAATGCCTTTGAGATGAGGGATATTTACACAACCTAATAACTGTGCCACCACATAAAAACGTATAATCATAAAGTATTCATAATACTAAAAGAACAAAAAAAAAAATATCCTACACCATACACAACATAAATACGAGGCAAGCAAGATTTGTTGAGCCTCCTTGTGTGCGTCTTTTTTGTTATTGTTGTTGTTTTGTTTTCCTTCACTCCTGTTTGTTATGTTATGCTGATGTCTTTACGGTGACACTAAGGTAAATCATAAGATATACGGGATAGAAAGATAAATATAAAATACCACAAAATATTTGTTAAAGGTAAAGGTAAATATTAAGTACGATTTTGATGTCGTTGCTGTTGTTGTTGTTGTTGTTACGTTTATTGTATTTTATATCGCATTGTGTTTTACAACTCTTGAGCTATGTTTTTCACCAGTAAGATGTGTTTCTAAAGGTGTTTTATGTTTTTATCAACACTTTGTTTCCTTTAGAATATCTATAGATTTTTTGTGGCTGCTTCAAGTTTTGTCAACAGAAATATTTTATATTTATTTTTAACACCTTGATAAAACATAAACAAAGGGAATCCTTAGCAATTGTTGACATAGTGTGTGTAAAGTGTTGTAGACCTTTACATTTTTCTCTAAACAAACAGTTTGAGTTTAACAATAACTTAAAGGGAAATGCCTAATTTAAAAAAGGAATAACGTTCCCTTAAATTAATGTATACTATACAAAAGCAATGTGATATTTAACTTTAAAGAAAAATATAAATGTTACCTAAATGGTAAATTGTAGAACTGCCTTTTAAACCGTACAGGAAATTTAGTAACATCTCGAACTTTTATTGCATTTTGTTATATGTAATAGAAAAAACAATGAAAGAATGTAAACAGAAGACTAAAGCAACTGTGGGTGAATTTAACGCACCATACAGGTCAGCGATGTACTATAGTTAAACCGAATTCGATGGGAAAATAACTAAAGAAAAAAAATGAAACGGTCCACGTATGTAAACGCATCACGTGAGAACTGCTAGGGTGATTTTGCTAATTTTTCTTTTATTCGGTTCGAAATTTTAGGAGTTTGTTATAAAGCAAAAATGTACGCTAGGTGGCGCTGTGGTGTATTTATATAGAAAATTTTAATGGATGGAACAATTTAACTGAAAATTATATGAGCAAATGGACCCTGTTGGTGGTGTTTGGGTGAATTTTTAATCAAAATTTGAACAAATGGACGAATTTACCTGCAATTTAGTATGTATATTTGTGTGATCTTGGAAACAAAGTTTTTGTTTAAATGGACCTGGTAGCTGCCGCTAGGGTGGAATTATAATGAAAATTTTAACGAATCAAATAAATTTGACTGAAATTTAGAATGTTTATTTGTTTAATTATGAGAATTTTTTTTGTATAAATCGTCCCCTTAGTATAACAATAGCCTATGTGCTCATAGGCTATTATTTTTTTATTGCATATTTAGAATCTCCACCATTGATTCTATGCTTGGTCAAAATTTCGTCAAAATCTACTTCCACAAAGTGCGTCAAAAGGTCATTGGAAAAAATAGTGTATAATTTATTCTTCGAAAATTTCATAGACATCCGATTTGACGAAAACTTTAAACTCGATTTTCTCAAAACATCAAAAATGTATAGACTATTTTAATACTAAGGGAACGAAATGAACCCGCAGTTAATTTGGCTAGAATTGAATTATTTCGAAAATTTATATCGATTGTCCGATTTTACTCAAACTTAATATGTATGCATTTTTAGACATGAAAAATTTTTGGATGTATGTTTGTTTTTTTTTTTAATAAACGCTACTAGATACCTGTTTCTTCTCATCTCGAAATGAGTTCATATAAAAAACTTTTAATTGTCAATCTCCTAAAGTGAGCATCCTATCGCGAAAAAGGGCGTAATTTGCGATACCCACACAATATGTGAGAAATCGCTAAGATATAGTTGGTATCTAACCATGCAATGACTGGGAAGCCTTCGATATTCATATAAACAAATTTAAATGTAGCTATCTCCTAAACTAAGTGTCAGAAAGGAGCTTAATTTATGACCATCATACAATAGTTGGAAAATCATTAAGATACAGTTGGGATCTCATCATGAAATAGATTGCGATCTCACCTCAAGCTGAGTGGGTAGCCGTTGATATTCATATAAAAAATGATCTGCCTTTATTTTCTATACTAAGCGTCTAATGGTAAAAAGGAGGTTACTTTGAGATCAAATCGTTACCTTAATTCCAAACCATATTAAGTGTAAAACGTAAGTTTTGTAAAAACGCTTTCAAAGTCTTTGAGTAATATAGATTCCGCTTATATGTTATGTTAAAATTTCCTAAAAACTTCTGTTTTGTTGAACTGGATATAAATCAGTGAACGGCAGACCAATACAACTACAATATGAGTTTGTGTTGGTGAGTTGCTCTCTTTCCTTTCTCTCTGTAGGAAAGAAAATTGTTATGTAGTTTTTTTCATATTTATAAACATAATTATAATATAAAAATCTCGGAAATAATTAATAAATAATAATGCCGTGCGTGTGGCAACGTACATTAACATATTAAAATTAATTTTTACCGAAAAAAAATAATTTATTTTATTACCGTGCTAACAACAAGCGTCAACACAACCGTGTCGGACGAATGCTCATGCGAGACTGAATGCATTTGTTTGTTTTCGTTCAATGTGTGTGAGAATACATGTGTGGCTCTCTTGCTCATTTATCCCATGGGCTACCTCTCGCGGTTGATTGATATAAATTGAAGCAAAGTGAATTCAAAAGTTTTTATTAATTTAAAAGATAAAGGTATAGATATTTATATTTTTCATATTTAATTGCGTATTGTTTTTAATAAATTCCGAAAATCCGAACGGTTAACCCGTTTTTTTACTAAATCTTGGATTCCAAAACCGAATTGTTGGAAAAAGTTTTTTTTTCGAATAAACAGGAAACCGGTTTTATGAAAAATTCATGTATTTGAACACTATAACGAATATATATTTTTTAAACTTTGTACTGCTAAAAATAGGGAGTTGGTGAGAAGTGGACGTTACTTTTAGCTTCGCATATCCATTTTTATACCCTCACCCTACGGGTAGAAATTATACATCATTTGATATGATCCAAAAGTGTTACAAATAGAAGGAGTCACTTTAAACTCTATGTTTCTTTGAACCAAATTCGAATCATCACTTTAAGCAATGTCCGTCTGTCTGCCTGTCTGCCCAGCTGGTACGCAAGGGTAAATATTTTCTAAAAACTATTTACGGTATTGGAAATGGGCTCCATGGCCACGCCCCTTCTGTAGCCTTTCTCTAAGTGGCAAAAATAAGTCACTATAAAGTATTATGGTGGCCTCCCTAGAGTCTTCCACCGCTTCAGTAACCTTAAATACTTTCTTGTGTGGGTATTAAAGGATTACTGCATCGAAGAATTGCCAGGTTTTTTAAAGGGTCGGAGGGTTCAGTGGGAATCTTGGCAATAGATAGTGGCCACTGTGGAACATCAGCTTCAATTCATTGTCCCTGATACCAGACCACATCATGACATTGCGGCGGTGGTCCGGCTCGCTCGCTAACGAACGCCACAGTAAGGTAAAAGACAACTGATTTCCAATTTCTTTAGGAAATACTGCCGTCGCCGTTATTACGGTCGAAGATCGCCCAGATAAGGTGGACTTTAGCGACATCCTTATACGATCTTGTAGTGTCCGCGCAGGATTTAATTTGGATCTTTTGGATACCGAAAGGATAGTGTTCTTAGACCGCTGCGAAATAGGGAATATAAGTGGAAGTCAAGGCCGTTGAGGCCGAGGGAGGTGCTTCGGAGAGAATCGAATTATTATTAGCCTTTCTCCTTGCACAGGTGTAGGATTTAAGGAAGCTGAATTGGCGGCCGACTCGAGCCTTGTTGCGTAACCAGCATCTGAAGCAGAGCCTTTGAAGTACCTGCCTTCGAAGATCCACTATGTACCACGCTTGGATTTTGACTGCCTTTTGGCTGTGTAGGTTTGGTTTTTGCCACACTAGTAGCAGATCGACTAGCATAGCCTGGCGCCACCACTCTACAAGACGAGGTCTCATTATCAGACAACATAAATGAATGTGTTCTTTATAACTGTACTACCACTCTACAAGACAACAGTCTGAAATCGACGCTGTAGTAGTCGGGTCTTCGGAAATTATGAAGCTCTTGTCCAGATATGCATGATTTTTTCGGACATTTGGAAGAAAACTTGGGGGTTGCATTTTATGCTGTCAGGCGTGAAAACCTGCCGCTCCTCTGGAAATAGACACATACCATCAACCGCTCACTATGAGGACTAACGTTGATGAATTTTAAGTACCGGATCGACGACATTTAGAAGGACTCATAAAAGACTCCTAAGGATCAACGGACGTATGTCTCCCCATATTCAATGTAATAAATTTTCCTAGAAACTGATATATTAATATAACGAATTTTTGTGTTCAAATATTGAAAATAAACACATTTTCCGAAAAAAAGCAATAACAATTAACGAAGATTAAAAATTCTGCTGTTGACATAAGGTTAAATTTGTAAAAATAATTCAGGACCATTCTTTATATGTTACATGATGATAAAACATGGCAAAAAAATACCACAAAAATAATACTGTTTATTACTGGCATTTTTATAATGATTTTTGTATCTTTTTTATGTAAATAAATAGTCAAATCATCATATTTTCATTTTCTATTAATCTAATAATAAAATTGGACTCTCCAACTACTTGTTGTAATCTAGTTAAAGCTTAACGATATTCGTCTTAAACCTAGTTGAGGACTGTTATGGCAATCCATTGAAACCTGAAACTATTTAAAATATACTGTAATATAAATACATCTATATTCGTATGAAAATTAAACTCAATGACCTTTTTATTATCATTATAAATGAACCATATTATATGGGATATTTCCCTTTTGGTTCCAACGAAGACAGAGACGGACACTATGCAAATAAGGACACACGCATAGACATGTGCCCACATCTGAATATACAATACAAAGAAGAAAAAAAAAACTAAAAAAAGAAATATCTTAAGTATACTTGATCTAAATCCTTATTAATGTACTACGAAATTTTCTAAACGAACCAATTCAGTTTATTTTAGTTTGCTCCCATTACCCAGTAAAGTAAAACGAAACTAAGATACTTTTACTCTTGCTCACGTAAACTAACTGGTGAAACTCTTATATACATATATGTACCATAGTAAAATATAATAACCGCACTCTCACTACTTCAATGCATGTATGTATAAGTAATTTAAAAGGATCAAAAGTGATTTGTTTAAATATGTAATTTGTTCTCTTCCGTATGCCATACAAGAAAAAAAAATATCCTTAAATCCGTACTGCAGTATACATATGTAACATATTACCTAAGTTGGCCCTACGTTACGCTCCAGTGATTGACTTGAATGTGAGAGGAAGTTTGCTGCTGTTCCTTTTTGGTCTTATGAAAATCATTTAAATTCGGCAAATTTAAATTCCTTCGAACGATGGCTTAAACATCTTTATCGCTTTAGTTTTAGTTCCCACTAGCTGTGTACTCAAGTGTCTATAAGTAGAGATTGTGTGTGTGTGTGTTGGGTTTTGTATTGGCTTACCTTTTTTATTTGTGTGTTTCTGTTATATTTATATTTAAAAAGAAAAATTTCCTAAAAGCTTTTGCCAATCCAAATAGAAACCGGCAACAAGAGAAAAAAAAAACAAAAAACAATTACCACACACTCACATTTACAAATTTTATAGGTGAACCAGTCAGGTGAGTCTAGATAGACAAAATCCTTTTGTACATCGGATTTCATTTGAAAATGTTATACAGAGATTATTTGCCACAACAGAATACATACATACAGACAAACACATTAATATGTTAACACTGACCTTGAATTGGGTCATGCAAAATCCTTTGAAATGTGTAGGCTTGAGTGCGAAATCGAAACCAAATCAATTCAGAGTTTTTCTTTTTAAGAAAATACACAAAATAAAATTCAACTTGAATATATTCTGTCCTAGATATTTGTAAATAGAATAGAAAGGTAAACAAATTTAAGTGAAAGTGTCGAAGATCTAAGGATGATGTTGTCCTTGAGGTGAAAACAAATTGTATTAAGGATGTGATACATGCACAAGTCCATGAAATAAGATTAGCCTTTGTATTGCGTTGGGACAAGAATATAAGCACAGGAAAATGCTATTAAATTGAAATGAATATTTAAGACACCTATGGTAAGAAAATGGAAAATTGGAATTTGATTAAGAAGTCTGTGGGAATGTGTGAGTAAATAGTTTGATTCAAAGGACATAATACAACTTTTGGTTTGCTAGGTATCAACTACAGAGTTTGTAGATATGTTACTCTGTAGGCTGCAGATGGGTTCAAAGAAAGCAAGGTGACAATTTAAGCAAATAAAAAGTTTACATTTATTATAGGCAAAAACAAGGAAATGACCACTGGAGATCTGAAATGTGGCCAGAGTAGCACCGTCTCAGTTTGTGAGCCACGAAACAGAGATATGACGGCAAATCACAAATTTTACACCAACAGAACCATATCTCCGTTTAGAAGAAACTGCTTTTAACTCTGGAGTATATTGATGACAACCTGAGAGTTATTTTATACTAAATATGTTTTCGGACTCTAAATTTCGATATTAGTTTCGAATCTGTTCTTATATCCAGCACGGTGTGCTTCAGCGCATTTTGATGTATTTTTTTTTGTATGGAAATGGTATACGAATCTCCAGTGATACTCTACCGGCAATGTTTTTAGGTTAACCAAGTCACATATATAATCTTTAGTAAACTGGAATACCAAACATGGGTAGTACCAAAGTTAGCATGAACATATAGAGATAATTTAACATTTAACTAGTAGGATAATTATCCTTGAGTATGCCGAAGGTCAGATACCTCTCACCTTTTGTTAACATATAGACCGACACCCCCAAAAAGGGAAGACTATATGGGAAGAGGTAGTAGTTTTTGTCGGATCTTGCTCATATTAGAATAAAAACTCCGCTAGAGGATAAAAGCTTCCATATCAAACTTCAGCACGATATCTCTAAAACTACGGCTGTCATCGGGTGACAGACAGACGGACACCTCCAAAAAGGGATAGTTGGTATGGGAGGTGGAAGTAGTTTCTGTTAAATCTAGCTCATCTTAAAACTTAACCTTCGCTTAGAAGGTAGAAGCTTGCACATAAAATTTCATCTCAATAGCCATTAAACTGCGGCTGTCATTGGGTGACATACAGACGGACCCAACCAATAATGGGACACATGTGACTGGGAGTAGTTTTTACCCGATCTTGGTCATCCTCAAACATAATCTCCGCTTAGAGAATAGAAGCCTGAATATCAAATTTCAGCTCAATATCTCTACAACTACGGCTATAATCTCGGGAATAGTCAGAAGGCCACCCCCAAGAAGGATTAATTGGTATGGGATATGGGAGTAGCTTTTGTCCCATGTTGCTTACTTAAGAACAAAGCCTCCGGTTAGAATATAGAAGCTTATGCACAACATTTCAGGTCGACAGCTAATAAACCACAGCTGTAATCAGGTGGCAGACAGACGGACTCACCGAAAAAGGGACAGTTTGTATGGGAGGTAGAGGTAGTTTCAGTCCAATCTTGCTCATCTTAGAACTTAAGCTTCGCTTAGAGGATAGAAGCTTTTATATAAAATTTCAGCTCTAGATCATAAACTACCACTGTGGGGACGTCTTTCTGTCCTTCCCTCAAAAAGAGGGAGTTTGTATGCAAAGTTTTGTCCGATCTTGCTCATCTTAAAACATAACCTCCGCTTAGAGAATTAAAGCTTGCGCGCCAAATTACAATTCGTTTGGTGACAACCAGACGGACACCTCCAAAAAGTGGGAGTTTGTTTGAGAAATGGTAGTAGTTTTCATCCGATTTTGCTTATCATAGAACTTAACTGCCACTTAGAGGATAAAAGCTTGCATATCAAAATTAAGCTCGATAGCTCTTAATCGCGGGGATAGACAGACGGACGCCTCCATAAAGGGGGAGTTTGTTGCATACCGAATCAATAATCGGGAGACAGTCAGACGGACATCTTCAAATTGACTCAGAATTCGACACTCGGATACCATTATGGCTCATTGCGAATGTCCTGCTTTAAGAAAGAAGGAAGATTAAGAAAATAGTGTTTTACAAGATAATAAGGACTTTACAATAATTTTATAGTGGAAGATAGATAGAAGTGCTGAAAATATATATCGGGTGTGTTCTCTCCTTTAACTTCATATATAAAGGGTTTTTCAATGATATATGTTTTTGTGAATGACCTGCTATTTCGGTAGCTACCACTTTTGAAGCTTTTATTCTTTGACATTTGACAAGTAGAAACTACGACATTACTAAAAATGGAACGAAACACGCTTCAACAACGCTTTGAAATTATTAAAATTCACTAAAGCTTTTTTTGATCGTCGTGAAGCAGCTTGTCGGACCGCAATACAGAAATTGGTGGACAAATTCGAGCTGTTGGGACAAGTTAGTGATGTGAAGAAAAAAACTCGTGCACGTCGCTCAAGAAAAACTGAGAACATTGCTGCTGTAGCCCAAAGTGTTGAAGAAAACCCAGTTTGTCCATTTCTCGTCGTTCTTTGGAATTGGGTATTCCACAAACGTCATAACACCGTATTTTTCATAAGGCTTATAAAGTTCAGTTAACACAAGAACTCAAGCCGGCCGATCATCAGCAATGTCGTTTATGGTCTGGCGGGGTCATTGGATCTTACTTTTTCGAAAATAAGGTTGGATCAACAGCTACAGTGAATGGATTGCGCTATCGAGAGATGATCAATAATTTTTTATTGTCGTAGTTGGTTGGTGTTGAACTGGACAACGTTAACTTTCAACAAGACGGCGCTACGTGCCAAGCAACGAAACCATTGATCTTTTACAAGAAAAGTTTCCGGACCGTATTTTCTCTCGAAGAGGTGATCACAATTGGCCACCGAGATCTTGTGATTAAACATTTTGCGACTTCCTCCTTTGGGGCCACGTGAAAGATAAGGTTTACGTCAAGAGCCCAGCATCGATTCAAGACCTCAAAGATAAAATTCGTGAGGCTATCGAGCACATACTGCAGCCACTTTGCGATTTGGTTATGGACAATTTCAAGAAAAGAATATGGTCCCGTAAGCGTGCTCGTGGTGGCCGTTTGGCTGATGTTGTTTTGCATTATAAACGGCATACCTTCCTCTTTATTATGAAATAAACATCCGATCATTTATCACAAAAAAATTGAATTGTTCACCAAAATAACTCCTCTTATTGGAAAACTCTGTACAAGTAGTGAGATTACGTGGGGACATTATGGTCCTCTTCCCTTAAGCCAGCTCAAACCATCAGTGAATTTTACCATATTCTCCATTTTTTTATGACAACAATTTGACTATCAAAGAACCATTTTTCGAGGAATTGCTTCCTTCTTCCATGAAGAGCTGAGCAATGGCATAACTAAAGCTCAATATTTCTTCCTCATCGTCGCAAAGACTGCAATAATCCTCCTGTGTCGCATCCCAGTTGGATATAATAGCTCTAACATCACAGTGTTCCGTAATTAGTTCAATTAATTGTCTAACGGACCTCCTGTCCAGTTCCAATAATGATCTGGTTAGTCTTCCATTTAGTCCAGGCCAAATATCCCGTGATACCACACAGCCGGTGCAATGTTCCCAGGAAGCACTGGCCAACCGTTTAATGTGACGGATCACAATTCCGTATATATGACACATTGGTGGTCACAATGATCCATCTGATTCATCCATCCGGGTCCCAGTGCTAGATCATCCACGCGCCAGTTCATCCGGTCTATCCATTCCTTAAATGTCACTATGTCCGGGGACTCAGCAGAGTCGAACACTATTCTCCGGCAGTTTTGAGAGCGCCGTCCTACATCTGTGCACTAATATTGACTTAATGACCTTTGCTACCAAAGCATCTCATGTGCCTTGATAGCGGATAGTTTCTCCTACTTGCATAGATGAAAAAATTCAGTTCAACTTTTAATAGCAGTCAAAATGAACTCAACTTCTAATTTGGTTGAACACTAACGCTAACCCCTTTTGTGTGATATTCATCTTTAGTCGCTATTGAAAACTTACAACTTAATCGCCCCTATCATAACCATTCTAGCATATTGTTAAAATCTGTCATTAATTCAGCTTAATAACACTAAAATTTATATTTGGCATGTTTGAAAACTATTCTGTCTTCCGAATATCATTTAGGTCATTTGTTCATATCCACATAAGGCTGTCCTTTATCTATTCAGGTCTATATAAGAGTCTTATGCCACAATACATATAACACACACATGTCCAATTACGAACGAGTGAGTGTGCATATGTATATGCGTAGGTTTTAGTGCCAACACAATACACATTTGTATTTGTACGGCTATTTAATTTTAGGTTATGTGGTTAAATAGACACACAACGCACACACACACACACACATACGCACACTCAAATGAAGATGTAACTTAAAACGAAACCATTGTTAACCACCATCAAATGTTATCATCAACTCGGATCAAATGTGGCTAAATCTGCTAATGTTGTTATTGTCTGTTGCTGTTGTTTGTCTATTTCAGCACTTTTGGTCTTTGGGCCATTGTCAATCAATGTTAGATTAGATGGAAATCTTTTTGGGTTTTCATATTTTAATACAAAACAAACGTCCATAAACGAGCTGTGGCATTCTGTGGCAAAAGTCTCATTTATACTTTTGATTATTTATTTAATAGAGAAATTTTAATTAAATAGTTTGGGCAACATAATTTTTTGTTAATTTGCTTGAGTTGTAAGGGAATTTTGGCGATGATGATGATGGTATGCTTTAGATGGATTTGATGTAATTATATGTTTAAAATGGGTATAACTTGACAGCATATTTTTGGTTTTGATAACACTGGCATCAGTGATGCCAGTTAGCTTTGTTGTTGTTGTTGTTGTGTACACAGAGGCTAGATATGATAGTTGATTGAAAGGTCTGCAAATGGCATCTTATAAATATAGTACATGACGCTTTGTTTGTGTTTTAATTTGGAATGTCTACATTACAAATTAACAATGTTTATCTATGCTTAATTTCTATTTAAATATGCCCTAGAGTCAAAAGTTGTCGACAAATAAACGGGAAAATCTTCCGGAAAAGTCGGAAAATTGGAAAAATCGAAAATTGCCTTGTTGTATGGAATTTTGTGTGCAATTGTTACAGAATGGCTTTTCGAATAGAAAAGTGGTAAATTTTTTGTTGAAAAATGCGGAAAATTCCGGAAAAATTCAAAAAGTTTGAATTTGTTTTTTCGACGAAATATTATCGTATGATTTGATAATTTTGGACGATATAACAGTGAATAATTTTGAATAATTATTCTGAAATGACTTTCCTAATGGAAACATAGAAAAATTCTCGGTGGAAAACTCGGAAAATTCCGGAAAAACTCGAAAAATTTGGATTTTTTCTGAAACATTTTGCATCGCAAATTGAATTTGTGTATATCATTTTGTGTCCAATTATTCTGTAGTGGCTTTTCGGTTGAAAAATAGAAAATGTTGGTTGGAAAATTATAGAAAAATTCCAAAAATTTGAATTTTTTTTTCGACGAAATTTTACATTTTATTGTGTTTGGATAGTTTTGAATGATGTATATGTGAAAATTTCGGATAATCATTCCAAAATGATTTTTCGAATGGAAAAATAGAAAAATTTGGAAAACTCGGAAAATTCTGGAAAAAACTCGAAAATTGTGGATTTTTTCGACGACATTTTACATTGTATCGCTTGATTTGATGATTTTAGACGACGTAAAAGTGGAAAATTCGTTGTGATGCTTGCAAAAATTCGGTTTATTGTGAAATCTTTATGTATGAAAACGGTGTGAACAGTGTGTAGTAATTAATCAAAAGAGAACGGATGGCCCATTTTGCTCAATTTTTATTTAATTGTTCGTAATTGGTATGAGGTTTTTATCCAAGATAATTTTGGGAAAATCCTTCGGAAAAGTCGGGAAAATGGAAAAATTGAAAATTTATTTTTTGTATTGAATTTTGTGTGCAGTTGTTGGCTTTTCAAGTGGAAAAATAGAAAATTCTTAGTGAAAAACTCGGAAAAATGCAAAAAAATTGTTTTTTTTTTATCGACAAAATATTGCAGTTTCACATGATTTGATGGTTTTAAACGATGTTTAGGTGGAAAATTTCGGTTAAATGTTGATTGGAAACGAGATAAATAATATTTAGGTAAAAATTCCGTCGAACCCGACAGGATGTGCGGCAATCTGCTGTCGACATTGGGAAAGCCAGCGCCAAATCGTTCGATGCAAGATGCATTCGATCGCGAATTTTAACGGGAGCAAGACTATAATCTAGATGAGCTGACCGGAAGAGTTCGAACAAATGTGCCGCTGTTAAATACCGAGTACAAGAACGTGTACGATTCACGATGAAACTAAAGGCATTTACTTTCTCGATGCTCCGAGTGGTTCAGCCAAGACATTTTTTTGTCGATTCCGGCAACAATTTGGTCAAGATCTCAAATAACGTTAGCCGCTGCATCCTCTGGCATACCTGTCACATTGTTGGAAGGCATTCAAACTGCAAATTCCGCATTAAAACTGTCGATGAATCTTTTCACGGTTGAAAAGCCAAAGTACACAATGACCAAGAATTTCGCAACGGCGAAGTAGATGCGGGAATGTAAAATCAAAATTTCGGATGAATGCGCGATAACGAATAAACGAGCTTTGGAAGTAGTTGACCGAACGATAAAGGATTTATGAGGGGATTTAAAACGATTTGGTGGGGCTATGATTTTGCTTAAAATGTCTAATGCTGCTGATTTACTAAAACCATGCTTAAAAACGTCGTCAATGTCAAGAAGTTGTAATTGATCAAAAAATTAATGGCTCATTCCAGAACCTCCCATCTTCTGCTGAATTCCTAAAAAAACAATTGCTAGCGCTTGGCAATGGCCAAATTCGGGTTGATGTTTCGACTGAAATTTTTGCCAGTTCACATCGTTGAAAAAGTAACTCATGACATTGCACAAAATTATAAAAATCTTGATTGGATTAATTTACGGGCAGTATGTTACTAGCAGCGAAGAATAATGATATCAATAGCTAGAGTTTCAAATTATAAAGTTAAATCGCTTGAGAACTGCAATCGTACAAATCTGTTTACAGCGTGATCGTAGATGATGAAGCGACCAACAATCCGACCGAATTTTTCACTCGCTTAATCTGCTGCATAATTTACAGATAAAGGTGGGATCGATCATAATCATATTGCTGAATCTGAGTCAACCGAAATAGTGCAACGGTACGCTTTTGTCCGTCAAGAATCTGATAAAAAATGTGATTTCAGACGATCACCAAGAACAAATTCAAAGAAGAGGAAGTCCTTATCTTACGAATCAGAAAATTCCAACTGATCATCCATTCCAATTCCCCGACGACAATCAATAAATCTCAAGGCTAATCGTTGGAAGTATGTGAGATTAATCTCGAATTTCCCTGTTTTACGTGCGGTCAGCTGAACGTTGCCTTGTCGAGTTCTGGAGACCCGCCTTCATTGTTTGTTTTTGCGGTGGAAAACTTATAGAAAAACTTTGTTTATCAAACATTCTCTACTGAGTTTATCTGAAGACATAAAATTGGGGCGAGACAAAGTTCGCCGGGTCCGCTAGTATCTATATATAAATAAGTTGTATTGTGTCGGTGATTGATGTTCTCTGGAATGCGTCAACCGATTTTGTTTCTGTATATTTTCTATGAAATCTGAAGTTAATGGCATGGGTTTTTTTTTAAATTCGGTATTTGTTTATGCAGTGGGTTATGAGTTGTAGGCATTCAAATGAACATACCTTCATTAGTCGGTTTATAAATCGGTTTCTATGAGGAAATGCTTGTAGTTATATAGGCCATTTAACAGGACCGATTGCATATAAATTTTCTCTATGTGGTATTTTCTCTATGTCATAAAGTACAGGAAAACAAAGTTAGAGAATGGGGCGTGGGAACGCCCACACAAACCAAAATTTCAATCGGTCATATCACACGAGCCATTAGAGTTATGAATACGAGATTTGCTACATATGTTACTGGAACAAGGAGGATAACGTCTCGCTGGGATATGGGCGGTGCCATGTCCTTTTTAAAAAAATCGTTTTATCGATCATATGAGAAACTACGCCATTACTTAAAACGGAACGATACACGAAAATTATTAAAATTCACTACAAAAATGGTGAAAATCTTGCAGTCACAGTTTGCAAAACTAAAGCATTTTTTGGTCGTCGTGAAGCAGCTTGTCGGACCGTAATACAGAAATTGGTGGACAAATTCGAGCTGTTGGGACAAGTTAGTGATGTGAAGAAAAAAACTCGAGAACAACTGAGAATATTGCTGCTGTAGCCCAAAGTGTTGAAGAAAACCCAGGTTTGTCCATTTCTCGTCGTTCTTTGCAATTGGGCATCCCACAAACATTATTAAACCATACTTTGCACAAAGACTTCGGTCTTAAGGCTTATAAAGTTTAGTTAACACAAGAACTCAAGCCGGCGGTTAATCAACAACGTCGTGTCTTTGCTGATTAGGTCATTGAAATGCAATGATCCGGAATTCCATCGGCGCTACGTGCCACACAAGCAACGAAACCATTGATCTTTTACGGGAAAAGTTTCCGGACCTTCTGATTTAACACCTTGCGACTTCTTCCTTTGGGGCCACATGAAAGATAAGGTCTACGTGAAGAGCCCAGCGTCGATTCAAGACCTCAAAAATAAAATTCGTGAGGCTATCGAGAACATAGCGCGGCCACTTTGCGATTTGGTTTTGGAAAATTTCATGTAAAGGATATGGTCCTGTAAGCGTGCTCGTGGTTGCCATTTGGCTGATGTTGTTTTTCATTATTAACGAAATACCTTTCTCTTTATTATGAAATAAAATAGGGAGACACCCTCGCCCTTAGTTTAAAAATTTCAGAGGCCAAAGAAAATTCACCAATCGTTATTAGATTCCAACAAGTACTCAACATCTATATTAATAATTTTGGACGCAGGACGAAGTCTGGCGGGTCAGCTAGTTGTTTTCTACAGAAGGAAGAGAATATGATTTCATACGACAAACGATGTGCTTTCGGTTTTTGTGTCTTTTTTTTTCTTATAATTTCGTATATTTTTACTTTGTTTATTTATGCTGTTTTATTTTGTATTTACTACGGAGTCAGTTCTTGTTTGAAAAATCGGTTCCTTTTTTAATTATTTCCATCGTGAAGCGTTATTTGATACCAAAAATGTTTAAGGTATTACTATCATCATCCTTGTGAAATTAACATACTGTGAAATTATCATTGCAACTAATTGTTACCATCGAATTATCAAACAATTTACATTCATAACGATGTTATAGCATTTTGTAAGGGGACGGATCTCCTTAAATATTATTTTATATATTATTTATTTATTCAGAGACAGAATGAGGCAGAACTCCAGCATTCGTCTTCTGTACACTAGCCACAGTAGCAGGCAATGCTTCCTGAGTCTTAGTGCAATTATTATTTTATGACCTTTCGAAATTAAACGATGCGCTTTTAATTTTATTGGTCTTTATTGCTTGACATCTGAATTCGGAAGAAGTTAACATACATTAAGAGGAGCTTAAGTACTACCTAGTAAAATCATAAAAGTAGTCTAGAGTTATTTAATGAGCTTTTATCTCTTGTTCTCATTACATATGAGTGATAAAACTACTGGTAATTGCAAGTGTCAGTGATTATTACACAAACAAAACAAAGCTTTAGAGTAACAAGAATATGAGAATATGAGAATATTACAAATATGAAAGAGAGTGATAATGTAATGATAGTGAGAATGTGAGTGTTTATGTATGATAGTGAGAATATGAGTGATATTGTTTGATCGTGAGAATGAGTTTTAATATATATTGAGGACATTAATAGTTATGTATGCTGGTGAGAATATGAGATAATGTGTGATTCTAAATTAACATGAACATAACATAAAAAGACTTCTTGTCAATACGAAAACATAAATGAACATTAGTGTAAAATAACATATATAACTTCCTTAAATTTAATATAATTGGTATAAAAAATGATAATAATTAATAATAATAATTGTAAATAATAAGAGCGCCGCTACAATTTCATATAACAATTTTCTTTAATCTCCCTTAAAAATCCAAACATTCGTAATTCTATTATATTGAAATGTTCCTAATACCTATTTCGTAGCCGGCATTTCTCGCTGTGTGGACATAAGTAACTTTACATGCATGCCACTATCAATCATTAACAATCTATTTTCACTTGATAACAAACGAAAAGTAGAGTAACAGCATTAACAACAACAACAGCACCAACTGCAGCATGTAACAAACAATATTGCAAATTGTTTCGTTGTGCTGTATTGTGTGGCACCAGTTACAACAACAACAAGGCCAGCAACGAAGAATTAAAAACAACAAAAGTCCGACTCATATTCCCCACTGGCAGCTCTCGGGCACGTTTTATTGAAGTGTGTTATTGTACCGCATGGAATATCACAAAATGATTGCGAAACACACACTCACGAGCATACATTGATGGTTATTACGCACACACATACGCTCGCATTGTGTGTACGTGTGTACACACACTCGTACGCTGGTATAGTCAGTCACCACCAACACTATAAAACAACACTTCAAATTGGTTTGTAGATGAGACAGGAAAGGCCAGGGAGGGCAAAAAGTGTTTATAATGCAACATCACAGAAGCCAAAAACCAACAAAAACAATTACAACAAACAATAATGTGGGACAACGGCAAATGAAGCAGAGGACACAGAGAGCAGACCATGAAGGCGAACAGTACAGCAAGAATAAAGAGGAGCGAATCAGTGAACGACGAAACACAAACATTATTTACATGAACCCTATGTAACTGATACACATAAACAGAAACACATACACACACGTACACACACGTACAATATCTTATAAACATGTAAACGTAAACACAGTTTCAAACATAAACACACCAACACTTGCTCACAAACAGCCTGTCGTAAGTGGCTGTGCATCACATACACACAAAATGTTACACGAGTAACATTTAAAGAAGTCTCGCAGTACGCTACACTATGTTTGTGTTAGTGTAAAAGTGTGACAGGAGTTGGTATTAAAGAAACAGTGGTTTGGGTGGAGAATATACGTAAAATGGTAGGGTAAGGCAGAGTTCAAAAGTAAATTGAAATAGGTGACTGGCATTTTAAGCAGATTACTCATATGTATGATCATAATCAAATTATGAATAACATATTTTATAAAAAACAAACGTTAAAGTGGCGTAATGTTAATCACTTAAATAAGTCAAATAAAACCAGAACAGAAACTTTAGTCTGATGAACAAACTAATTAATACCCTCCCATCCTTTCAAAATTCTGGTTGATATTGCTTTACACTGAGTTAATAAATCTAACCGATTTTAAAGCCAAATTTATAAAGTATTATTATTTTTTGCCTGCTTGTGGAAAAAAAACGGTTGGCGCTAGGAATTTCTGACGTACGACCTGACGTTAACAGTCATGCATTTAATGGAAATGGTTACAATGTAGAAAGTGTTATTAAGAATAGGCTAATTTGTTTAGGACGTACACCACAACGAAGCTAGACATCGCGAAGCTGCATACCACTGAAATAGCCAATGCCTACTACAACCAACTCTCTCAATTATTTCAAACAAAACCCTGTAATTCTGATATTCCCGATATACAGTGGCAGCATATTGCGTATTGTATAACCACTGCCGTGATGATCGTACTGGGTTATGAAAATCTACGTACAGACAAGGCCTGGAACGATGATGAATGTCGCGAAATGTCTGAGGAAATAGATGCTGCATACAAGGCAAGACTGCAGCTAATGGCGACAAGTCCAGTGACGGAGCGTTATAATGAGAAAAGGAGGGAAACGAAACGCCTGTTCAGGCGGAAACAGAGTCTGTGGAAGAAAAGAGAGAGCCAGGATATCGAAAACTACAGAGATAGAGGTGAGGCCCGAAAGTTCTACCAGACGGTTAAAAGCAAAGGTTTTGGAACCCCCATCTGTAAGGACAAATACGAAAATCTGGTCACGGACACTTAGAGTGTGCTTCAGCTCTGAGCCGAAGGACTGCTGGCAAAGCTTTTTAAGGTTGCCGGCGATGAGCTGGCAACGTGAATGCACGAGCACATAAACCCGATTTGGCTAAAGGAATGCTTGCCCGATGATTGGAATCTGACTACTATATGTGCTGCGCTTAAGAAAGACGTTCCAAGTGTGTGTATCAACTACCGTGGGATCAGCCCTTGACTAACATACAAGGTCCTGTCTGGTGTGTTATGTGACAGGACAGGTGACATGTGTGTTATGTGAAACCTTATCAGTGTGGCTTTAGACTAGATTAATCCACAACCGATCAAATATTTACACAACGACAAATCCTGCAGAAGACCCAAAAATTGCAGATCGACAACTACCATATGCTTATCGATTACAATACTGCTTCCTGCTGTCCGATACGACAGAAATGTTTTGGCTGAGTTTGTTATCACCGCAAAGCTGATTCGACTTTACAGGATGACACTGACGTAGTCTTTAATGAAAATAGGAAAAATCAACACCTAGCTTATGTTCATCGATTACAATGCTGCATTCGAATGTCCGACACTACAGAAACTATTACATGCTGTGGATGATATTGGTATCCCCTCGAAGCTGATACGACGGTAGTCGTAGTCTTTAGAGAAAATGGGCAAAAATCTGACAGATAATCTAGCGAGGCTTTAGGCAATAGCCTGCCAGGCGGTCTCTTTCACATCATAGCGGAGATGATCAAGCAGAAAACAGCAGTAAACAAGATTGGTTTATAAATGACATATGCTGCTAGCATACGCCGATTATATATGTATCATTTTTTAAAGATTGTGAGATATTAATGCGGCCTTTTTATGCTTTGAGAAGCAGTCGGCGGAAGTGGGTCTGGTGATTAATAAGGACAAAGCCAAGTTATTTATTTCAGCTAACACAGAGTCTATTCGTTTGGTACCGTATACCTACTATAACTTTGAAGTGGTATATAATATTGTCAATCTTGGCTTCGCCGTAAACACAAATTCGGCTGTTATCTACTTTGCTTGTTCACGTTCGACATATATGGTAGATATATACGCAGCTGATGATGTACCAGCGTGCACCAAATTCGCCACAAAGGGATCTGATGATGAACTCGTGACAGAGTTCGAAACGCGTCATTATTGTCCGTGTTTCTGAAGAGGCCGTTATATCAAAACAAATAAAACATTCTGATCTCGATAGCCAATTTGGTGTATTGATTCAATACACTAAACAAATTGACAAACATTATAATGTCAACCTGAAAATCAAGTGACAAGTATTGACTTGTAAAACGCTACTACTATGCGCTTATAAACTTACTTCATTTCCCTTAACACCCTCTGAATAAGATATGGGATACCTTCTCACGTTGTTGTGAATTAACACGCATTCTATTTGTAGATTCACAACTATCCTACTTGTTTGACTCGACACTATACTTTGAAGTTGCTGTAGACAATATCGAGGGGGCCGGAAATAGAAGAAACATGTATATGACTGGAGTCAGGGGTCGAACCTGGGATCTACCACATGTTAGTCGTGTTTTCTAACAATTATGCCACGGCCGGTTCGCTAAGCAAGTTATTTAATGACAAAGCCCTCTTGTGGATGTGGACGATATGTGGTTTCAACAGGACGGTGCCACTTGCCACACAGCTAATGAAACAATGGCTCGAAAAAACGATTTACGACGTTCATCTAATCATAGTATTAGAAAAATGGTATAAGTAATATTAATTTCGTATTTATTGAGTATATGTTACGTGCGCGTATTTCATCTTAAAGGCTGGTATTTATGAGCTCAATATTTCGGATGGAATTTAATCAAAATACGTTCACACTGTATCCTTTCAATGGTATTGATCAAATGAGTCGTTTTGAGATTACATGTACAGCTTAAAAAATGTGTATTTTGTATTCATATTCAATATTTCGAATCTCGTCGAGGATCATATTCAGGGAATTCTAAACACAAAATGTACTACATTTTTTGTAATGGCATTTAATACAAAGAATAGTTTTCTACACTTACGAAATATAAATAAACAAAAAACATAGAAACAAGAGTTAAGTCCTGTTAGATTGTCGACCAAAAATATTCATATTTTTCTGACCCCTATACAGTAAAATGTTTTTCTTTAACAAAGATGAAAAATCACCATCCCCCAATCGTACATTCAAACCACTGTACGTAGGTGTTGTCAGCTCTGTTGTAAAAGGCGGCAAGAAAGCAGAGAGAAAAGTGTAAAAGGATGAGCAAAAACTAGCTATTTGGTTTTGTGCCCTTTTGACTTTGATTTATTGATGTGGGTAATGTTGCTGTGGCTTTTTAGGCGACACAGACAACAATATTTACATGTACCAAAGGTTGTTGTCATATCATCAAATACTACAGCTAGACACACGCAACCACTTACACCAGCACAAACACACACATATTTGGTTTATTGTCAGGCACAGACATACGGACAATTTCGATCGATGTTTAGATAAAAAGCAACATATGTAAATGTTTGTCATATACATACACTTGTGTACATAGATAGGATATAGTATTTAAAACACGAACACACTTGTATGTGCCTACAATCCAAAAATGTTGGTATATAAATATAAGTGGCAATATATATGTAATTATGCAAATGTTTATTGACATGGTTAAAATTTTGTCTGTACATACATACATATGTAGTATGTTCGTATGTATGTATTTGATTTAAGTTCATTATAATTTCATCATATATGTTTGCCAAATAAATTGAATCGTCGTCAATATCTTACCTTAATTGTTAGTTATTGAATTCACTTTGCAATGTGATTCAGTTGGTTCGTATGTCGTATATATGTATCCTGTTGTCAAAGGTAATGTTGAATGTCTGAAAATATATTTTGAAAATAGACAAAATTACTGTTAATTAAATGCAAAGCTTGAAATTTATTATGATTAATATCAATTTGTTTGGTAATCTTTTGCATATGTGGTTTTAATTTGCAAAACATGATTGGTATGTGAGAAATGCATAAACAGAGGCTAATATAGATGTTAATTCAAAGGGCTCAACAGAACATATGTAGGAGTTAATGCCAAGAGAAAGTAAAATATTTACTTAGCAATGTGGTTTAATAACAAATTAAATGTTATCATAATGACAAATCGATGTGAAGTAAGTAAGTATCGTATAGGGGAATTTGTCACGTTTTAGGCTCTTTTGTTTGACGTAACAAAAATACTATATGGTGGCGTATGATTTTCATTAGTAATATTCCACGTGAATCATACGCCATGAAGTACAACAGTTTTATTGTAACTGCGATAAAATAAACCCAGTTCAAAATCATTTGATGAATAGAAGAATAGGGAAATGCTATATGAACAGATTAAAAGAATTGTAATTTTTAATTTTTGTAAATTTGTTTCAGCTAAATCGGACTGGTTGTTCTCGAGTTATGTCAAACAAAATTGCCTAAAACGTCACAAATTCCCCAATTCGATGCTTACTAACTTCAAATCGATATTAAATTATTATGGCATGTAACTTAACAAAACGAATGATGCAGAACTTTTTCTTTTTGGGGCAACTTTCACGTGGAGTTCTCAGAATTTAGTCCCAAATCAATGAGTTGAAAACTGTTGTACGGTTTCGTTTGTTATAACTACCATTTTGATTATATGTGAGGACGCATTTCCTGGTATTATCATATAGTACTTTAAATAGTAAAGTGAACAGAATATCAATAAAACGCTTTACCTAGATACCAAGAAAAACTTTATATTTCGCAACAACATTTAAGCCGACCAACAGCAACAACACATTAATGTGGAAACATAAATCTACATTCCAATGTATTGAATAAAGTTTCAGTCATACCTTCAAACTTACTAGCACACATATACCCAGACGTAATTCATCTACAGCTTATGGTCCGCTAACAGACATACAACATCGGACCTAGAATACCAGGACATCAAACCTACACCAACCAACACCAACCCACTCGACCCATGTTATACCAACGACACCACTTTAGTGTCTGTAGTACATCCTCAAGTTTTTGTTTAGCTTTTGTGAAATTCCACCAAAGAGATGAAATGTTGTCTATAAACACAGAGTATCCTTTGTATGACTTGCTGTGTGCTGTATTCATTAGTGCTGGTGATTGTAGCTGACAGTGCGAATAATGGTGAAACTGGTGTAATTACACGGAATTAGATACAATAGAATCGGCATCAGTAGCAAAAGTAAAAAATCGCTCCACAACAACAAATACAAAACAATTATTAGGGTTTTAATCACCTGACAAACTGCAATTACGTAACACATTTACTAATGGCAGCCAAAACAACAAATGGCCACAACAACAACCGCATCAATTTCAATACGAAAAACTCTAAATAATATATAATGCGAAATACGGAAATCATTTGTACCATTGTACAGCACCAACGCAACAACATTGAGTTATTTGTGTTATTTTCTGTTTCACCCCTCCCCACCACAGGTTTCGCATACAATTAATGATGAGTGGGAGTGGCGAGAGTTGGTGTAAGAGGGGAAGTCAGCAAAAAAGCGTTGTCTTGCATTCCAACTCCTCTTTAGATTCCTTCACCAAAAGAAATAAAATAAATGAGAGTTGTACGCACATTTCCTCAAGTGTTTATTTATTTACGATTCTATTTGTTTTACGTTACGACGGCTCCTTGCTCAGGTAAGAAGTTGTTTTACCTTTGGCGTAATAAAACATACTTGTACAGCAAATTATTTATCACTGCAATGTATCTTTTGTTTTTTACGGTGTGGAATACACGTTACACGCGTTGCCAAATACATTGCCATCGCTATCGGCAGCACACAGTGTAATTGGTACATGTATTTTTGTGTAGCCAATCTAATTGTTCATGTAAGTGTGTTGACGATGTGGGAAAAGAGGGTAGCGTAAAGGATTGGGTATGGTAGCGGGACGCAAATGAAAATGCACAGACAATTTTATTAAAGTGTTTATCTTACAACATTTCTTCAAACTAAGATAGAGGAACAGTAATGAACCGAATTCCGGTGGGAGTTTTTGTGTTATTCACTACAAGGACAAAAATCAAAAATTGTTGCAATGTGTAATCTAACTTGAAAACATTTTTAAAATACTACGATCATCCTTCTTTCTGAAACAAAATGAAAAAATTAGTTGAAAGGATATTGTCTATTGGATATAAATCAGTTACAGAAAATTTAAAGTTGCTATATTTACAAAGCTAGGGTTAAAATACTGCTATCATCCTTCTGCTTCTTCTTATTAACAGCAGAACCATCCAGTAGTTTTCACATGTGGAAAAGAATTCTAAACGCTCAGGTCTATTGCGATCTGTAGATAGGTCGTCACACCAAGTTTATTGCCAAAGATTCTTCGAACTGTAGCATTGATATACATTCACACAACATGTTCCAGTAAGCGCATTATTCCTATCTGGAGACGCTTGTCTACTTCGATGACGTTGTACAGCTCATGGGTTAGTATTTTTCTGCCGAAGACCGCCGGAATAGATTCATTCGCTTGTGTCATTATCCAGAAGTCTGCGTTGTAGACCAAGACAAGCAGGATTAGTGTCTCGTAAGATTGGATCTCTGTACGTAGTTTGTCATTAAAACACCTGTTTTTTATAGAGTAGCAGCGGTTTGAAAAATACACTCGTCTTTTGATTTCTAGGTTGACATTAATATTATTGTTTACGGCTAAGCCAAGGTGGACACATCATCTATAACATAAAAATAATAGTTTTCGAATGAATGCACTTTTATTGCTAATAAAGTTTGTTTTACAAGAGTTGTGTGAAATAGACAAAGTTGACAGCTGGCAGGGCGGATAGCTATTTCGATAGTTGCCAAACTGTCAGCATCAGCACCCTCTGCTGTGCCTTTTCCACACATTATCACAACTTTAAGTGTTCAAAGCTTCAAGAAACCATAGAGAACCCCAAACACACCGGTGCGAAACAAGATTAGCATGTGACTTTTATTAAAGATGGTACCAGTCGTGTTTACTGCAGCCTTTCGAACTGTCGCCTTGTCCACAGCCTCGCTTGGTGGAATTGGCTCTTGGATGGATTTTTTCCTATTTCCAATAAGACTTGAAGTCGGTCAATGTGATCCTGCAAAGTCATATTAGCTTAGCAGGTATACCAAACTCAGCCATGTCATTTTATAATTTCTGTCGTATCGGACTGTCGAATGCAGCTTTGTAATCGATAAATTGATCGTAAATCACGATTTGCATTCCTTGGGTCATTGCAGTGAACAACTGGTTGGTCATAGATTTACTAGGTATAAAGCCACACTGATAAGGTCTTACCAGGTTCGTTCAGATGAGCGTTATGCTTTCCTATAACATACTTTACGGGATCTTGTATGCGATTGATCCTGCGGTACTTGGTGGACACACTTAAATCGCATACCTTAAGCACAGGACATAAAGCACTCAGATTCTAGCCATTGGGCACGCAATATTTTAGCAAAATCGCCTTTATCATCAGATGCATGCACGTTGTCAGCTCATCGCTGCCGGAATTAACCCTCCGATTAGTGAGAGTCTCTGAGGACCTTTTTCATTTTCACACTCAATGGACAATGAGAAGTATTCCCGACTCCCACATGTATTCTAAAGGCATTTAAAATCGTTTTAAAAAAGTTTAAGGCAGTCAGATCACTAGTTTAGTGTTTTATTAAGATTTAAAGGTGTTTAGTACGGAAACGAGTGAAAAGAGTTTGCCCCTGAATTTTCAAGAAATCATTAATAAGTGAAACAACAAAAAGTTTGTCCACATAACAACATTCCATACAAATACATGCGGACCTTGTACCTCGCATAAGGGAGTCGGATAACTCACTAATAGGAGGATTGAAAAGCTCTACCGGGAGTACATCGGCTTCTGCAGCTTTAAGTGATACAATTGCAATTGCTGTTCTCGTGTTGGCTTAGTAGTGGACAGTCTACTGCATTGTAGATTATTGGCTTGATTTCGTCACTTATACTTTCTTCAGGAACAACCAAAGTACGAAGGTGTTCCCTCCAAATTTGTAGCATACTCTGTGACCAGATTTTTAGCTCTGTCCTTAGATAGGAGATCCCGGTTCCAAAAACTTAGATTTTAAGGTTTGTAGCTTTTTTAGGTCCTGTAGATTTCGATATCCTGGCTCGCCTTTCCTTTTCCTCAATAGACGCTTTTCCAGGCTTGCATCGATTTTCACACAATCAATCTGGTTTCTTGGAGATATACGGAGATATATCTTTGCGGGAATATGACTCCACTCACTACCATGTTTCTTGCCGACGCAAAGCTTACCAGTCTGAATCCGTTAGCACAGCTGTTGTTGTGTAGACTGAATTTTCCACAAGAGCATTTTCCCTCCAATTTTAAGCATACTAATCTACCATAACATTCTGAATGTCATGGCAATGTCAGCGGTCATATAATTCCGCCAGTTATTGCCTTTGTCTTTCATCGGAGAGTGTACACAAATTAGCGTGATGTAAAGTATTTCGGCTTAATGCGGATAGTGGCTATTCGGTCACTTACAGGATTAAACCGCGAGACTAGATGTCAAAGTTCCTTGCCAACTATGAATCCAAATTCTTGTCTTTCCGAATGGCAGCTTTAAAAGATATCACAGTTCTTTCGTCATGTGCATCCTTGTACCGTGCATCTCTTTTTCGGTATGACAGTGATATCAGTCTTGTATTTGTCGAGGACATCCGCCAATTGGATATAGACAACATCTCTGTCCCCGGGTGCATATCCTAAAATATGGTCATGGTAATATTTACGGTGGCCTTCAACATTTCTTATCTTTGTGTTTTCATAATAGTTTTTATTAAAAGAGATTGGCATATTAGACCACCGCAAATGCAATCATTCTTTCTATACAAATGCTTAACTGATGTATATGCAAGTAATTAAAAAATTTTAAATAATTTGCTGCTTATATAATTATTTTCAAAACAACAGTAAGTTTATGTTAACATCTAATAACATTTGCGGTCTACTTCACTTTCTCCAAATCTAGAATTTCCGAGAATTTTCCACCATATATTTTATTTAAGTTCTTGTGTATCCCTCTTAAGTGTTTCTGTCTTTCCCACACACATACACACGTCAGTACATTCGTATATGTCTGAAATCATTATTCATTGTAAAACACCTCTTATGGTTTGTTGTTTATGGCTGATAATTACAGATCATAATTTGTTTTCTTGTATTGTGTTTATCTTCATCTGTTTCCTGGGGGAGTGGACATAAACATGAGAAGTAAGCCCTGCAAATGTGTTCGCAGAGGTGCAAACACAATTCCCCCTAAAACTGACATGTAATTTATGTTGCATGTTATGTTGTGCGTGTAATGAGGAAAATTTAAATTAATTATGAAAAATAATTACAAAAGATTTAACATGATATGATGGGTAAGTCAACTAATGAGGTGGCTAATTTGTTTAACAACAAAAACACTTTTTTGTGATAATATTGGGGTGTTAATTTCGGCTTAAAATTTATGAAAGACATTTATGACATATTACGAGTCATAATGAAGGCTATTATGTAGTTTAGTTAAATATCAATTTGATTGTTTGAAATGGCTACACGTGTGTGAATTTATTTAATTTTAGTTGAAGATTGTTTGTAATAATACAAGATTTAGAAAATTAGCACTTACGAAAATTATATTTTATTGTATTGGTATTGTGTTTCAAAGAATTTCCTTCGTACTTTCGGTGGTATAAGTATATATTACATTCAAGGTAATTCTTTCATAGAAATTGCAATAAGACTAGCCCACAAAAAGACATATATTTACAAATTTTCGCCATTATTTTTTTGAAGCAAAAACAATTCCAATTTTTGATGGAAATTCTTGATAGCATATACCTGAAACATATACCTACACATACTGTTTTCTTTGCGACGAATATATCCATATGATAATGCCTCTACATCAGGCTACCACAAATTAACATTACATACTTTCGCTATAAGTTTCCCCCCTTAAAAATTCCTATGTAACATTTAATTCCTTTCCACTTTAAAGGTTTTTGCCCCATAAAACAACAAATTCAAACCCCTTCAAACAGAGGGCAAAAAAAACAAAACCATTATTTCTGAAAATTACCATATAAAATATTAATGATTTATAACAACACTCATTCAATGCCCAATCTAGTGGCCAACGTAATGGTAACTCCATAAAATCTTACATTAACCGAAGGGGACCAAAAACAGTTATTAAAACGCAAACCCACACTGTCATAATGTGTGATGAGCTTTGGCTTCTTTGGCAAATAACCGCCGGCATTTAAAAGTAAATTTGCATTTCCGTAACTCTTAACAACCTCTTCTAACTCAACTCCATTTCACAGCGCACTTGTAGTCTTCCGACTCGATTCGTTTTGCCTTTTTTTTGGCGTGTACGCTGTACGTTGGTTAAGTGGAAAACATGAAAATAACTTTGGAGTTACTCCTAATGTTGTATGTAATTCATAATTTCGCATATGTTATAAGGATATGCAGGCACGCAAGCAACACACTCACAAACACGTACACATATGCACAAGAGAAACTGTTCCCTAAAGTCCTGTAATATCACATACAGACATATTTATATGCATGCATACATTTGTATGTGATTATACGAAACCATAGAAGAGCTGCCATATGACTGGATAGCTCATATAAATATAAAGCGAAGCTAACATGTTGTAAATGTATAAAACCAGAAGAAGCAGAAAACGACGACGATGACGCAGACGAGTGCTGGAGCTATAACGAAAAAAAAACTGCTATAATGCTTAAGAATGAATAACTAACCGGGTGTATGATAAACTGAATCTGAATTACTATCCGCCGTTGAGTGGAATGAACAGTGGTTTCGATTTTTATTACGTTGTATACGTGGTTGGTGTAAATTAAGTTTTGCTGGAGGCAAATTTCGCCTGGCGGGACTTACATAATGTTATGTACTACATATTAATTTGTTGCACATCAGGTGTTCGTTGTAAGCAATAAACGATAAAGTTGCAGAGGTCATAAGAAGGGAAAGTTGCCAAGTCAAATCTTGTGAGCTTAAATTAGAGCAATATATATTAGTAAAGTTAATTTTCCCACTCAATTTTATATTAAAAATGTTATAAAGAAAAGTTCAAGTTGATAAGGAAGATATAAAACAGTACCACTAAGGGTATTTCGGAAAATATTGCCTACTTCTTTATGATCAACAAGTTGAGGCGTTATGTAGAGGCTTGTGCGACATTTTCATCTTCTGGATAAATCTAACTTCTGCTAATAATTTAAAACCAAAAAAAAATGACTATACTTACTTTGGTTGGCACTGATTTTACAGTGTTGTTTTGCACTACTCGCTCTGTCCCTATACATTAAGGCGCGACATAATTCATATAATGCAAATTACTAAAGAAATAATATTCAGTGTTTCAAAACCATATCAGCTGCTCCTATCACCCAATCAAACACTTCTAATTATAGGGGGACATTTCTTTAAATTATCACAGCTTATTCCAAAAACTGAACTGGACTTAAAATTATGTTGTTATGCGGTTTTAGGATAGTGATTATTATCTGTAGGGTTCCAGATGTTTTTTGTAAGTTTTCAGATACTATTTTGTTTTAAATCTTAAGAAGCAAATTAAAGCTAACTTTGCCTTATTGCATTGATATAACATCTAAGCGAATTTTATTATTTTGAAAAAAAATGTATGTAAGGTGCGTAAGTTACACAGGGTGAAGATACTAGGTCAGTGTAGTAAAACCCCCAAAGCGTTTGACGCTCTCATTTTCTTCATTTTGATATTTGTTCGCTTGGTTTTTCTGCTATAACTCAAGAACCATTGATGATTTCTTTTTCTTAAGCAGAATTGTAGGTTAGACTTAAATAAAAATTTTCTATTAATATATCTATGTAAATAACCAAGTTGAACTAATTTTGTCGAATACAATCTTCAAAATTTTACATTTATCGATTTTTTTTCATACATTTCCCAAATAATTCAAAATTTCTGGTCATATATAGTCTGTCTTATCTGTGATAAATAGAAAAAAGATCATTGCTGATAATATTGAAGGACGACCATGACCAAGTACTGTATTGTACATATAAAGCAAGTTTTCATATGGTGATCGCTAGATATTAATGTATGTATGTTATGTCGTATGAGTAATATTAATTCAATACCAATTGTATATAAATCATACGCACATCCCTCCAATATTATGGATATATGGTTTAAAAACACCGTGCAACAGCTAATCTAGGGGAGTGAGAATTTCAAAGTCAGGGTGAAGGTACTAGGTCAGTATAGTAAAACCCCTAAAGGGTTTGGCGTTCTTTACAATTCTGGTGAACAACTTGAATTTCCCATTTGGAATTTATCTCCCAATTTTATACTAATAAAAAAACTTCGTTCATGCAAATAGACTAGTTGGTCTTGATGATCAACATCTGCTTAATACCATAGTGAATTTTGTGCTTTGTAAAACTCTGTTCATAACTTACCCTTACCCTTGTTCTTCCTTTAATTATGGTTTTTAAATTTCTGGTTACTTCCGCAATTATTATACATAGGGTTATATATCATCCTACTACAAGAACCAGTTGCAGTGAACATTCTTCCATCATCAGGAGGCAGTGCAACTTGATCATTATATGGGACCACCATTAGAAGTCATTACCCACTCTTCAGCGATATCTATGTTAAACTAAGAAGTTTAGATATTGCAATTAAAATTTCTTGAACGGCTTTGTCTAGAAGAACGACCAGTATATGACAGCCGGACCTCGCTCCGCCTTTTCTTAATTGGAAAGAGGTTTTCAATTGGTGCGTGTCGTTATTGGCAGCCTGTTGCACCCATATTATTTTGGAGGCATCAGTCCGACCTATCATTTTTTTTGTGTTACTGGTGAAAAATTGCCGTGACAAGTTACATCATTGAGATGTTATTTTAAGAAGTAAAAGTATATTACCAAAATGAATGTTTTTATGTGCAAACGTTGTGCGTCAACCCATTACACATACGGTAGTGAGGGATGCCCTTCAAAGTAGACAATGCAACATTTGGTGGTTCAATTTCTCGTAAACATTCATCCAGTACTCGTAAGTCGAAGGAAAGCCAGATCAGCTGATAACTTCTTCGCGGTAAGGGAAAGAGTGACGGGGACCCCAAGGCAGTCAATTCCTTGTTGTTCTTGTGCACATTTTCATAGTCTTTAACCTGGTGAATTTTCCTGCTAGACTTAATCCATTATCCTTCCAAGATCCGAATAGTCCAGATGATCAAAATTATCATCGCAGTTTATTTGCTGATTGGGCTTAAGACCATTCGTAGGACGAATCCAACTTTGCCCGATAATATACAATTAGCGACGAGGCCCGTTTATGGCACCACGTCCACCCGCACGATTTTCAACAGTAAGAAACCCAACAGCGAAAAATCCGAGGCACTGAATTCCTCGCCTTTCACTAGAGCTCACCGTTTCACAGTCTTTAACCTTGGCTAACTTTATTGCCAATGCTAGACTTAACCCCTTATTCTTACAACCCCTTATTCTTGCAAGAGGAACCGAGACCAGACCTGTTAATGGCAACACGCCCACTCACATAAGATTCAACAGTAAGAAACCCAGCAGCGAAAAAGCCGATGCATTTGAAAAGGCCTGCAAACATGCCTTAAAAAGCAGTTTGTTAACATTAAGGTACACCTTCTTTTACAAGGCATATATACCAAAGTTAGTCCTTCCCTAAGCCTAACAAAATATTTCATACCATTCTCACTTTGCTTCTAAAATGAGACCTGCAATGAGGCCTCTTACCAGGGTTAGGAAAGATCCGGCAGACAAGCTTCTTTCGCTTTATAAAACTGACCTGTGAGTAGCCCTTCTGAGTATCTCAAAAATAATTCCGTAGACTGCCTTTTCATAGGTATAAAAACTGTACTGCCCTTAACATGCCTACTAGCAAAAGGCACATAGCCGTGTAACTTTTCAAATTAGGCATTCTGGCAGGCCTTTTAAGGAGTTATGAATACCACATGTTGTCTTTTCGTAGTAGAACTATAATGAGCGACAGCCGAGTGTATTGCAAGCGAAGCTATGAGTACCGAAGTCTCGAGTTCGAACATTTAAGAACAAATTGTATATATGATTGAGTTTTGAGGATAAATAAAAAAATTTGCAATTAATCCGAAATAACAAATTTTTTACACATCAGGCCTTTTAGAAATGCTCATTTGCAGGCCTGCTGAAAGGCTTTTCATTGAATTGCTCTCTATATTGATTTGATTTGAAGTTTGCATTTGCAGGGTAGTGTTTCTAAGTATCTGCAAAGGTCTGAAAAAGGCATACAAATCCTTATTTTTTGCTGCTGGAAATGGATCCACAAAAGTTTACTGTTTGCAGCGGTCAGGAAATGTGCGACAGAGCCATTGAAAATTATAGCACATGGATCCGTGCCGTTGTGAGAAGTCGCGGCACATAATGACATTTAGGAGCCTTTCTAATGTTAAATGACTTTCGTTAATAGTTTACACACAGCTCGTTTTATGTCATTACAACATCGACCCAGGATTATTGTATTGTGGAATACCTACATGCAATCTTCATATTCTTTCATACTTCTGCACATGATATTGAAAGCACATCATTTAATGCAAAATCGATACTTAACTAAATTATACATTATTAATTCGAAAATAAAACCTTTTCAACCTCTGACCTTTGAACTATCTAACAGACTATGAAATAATAGACATGTCAACAACCGATAGTACTTGGAACCTTAAAAAAAGTAATAATATCTTATTTCAAAGGCGGTTCATTAAACTTACAGACTCTAGGTTTTTTTCTTCTTGATCATTACTCTACTCTTATACACCCAAAGGAAGCTTTTTTTTCCTACTTTAAATATCAACTTACAGACATCTCAGATGCCTTTCTAATACAATAGAAAAGGTCTTCCAACCCAATGTGAAGTATGTAGATCCACCACACACCACCATACTGCAGTAGATGTACATTAAAATTTTAAATTCAAATATAACATTTTCAACGACGACATTTAGTTGAGGTCCTACAATCTCTGTGTGTTGTAGTCATAGCGATTACTATGAGCGAATATCTCAAACTCGCTTTGTCAAATACTGAAATAACTGCTGGTAGTTGTTAACGAAGCAGCGCAACTAGAACTGACTGCATTTAAAGAGGATTCCTTTGCATATATGTAGATTTCACCAGTTCGTCGTTAGCTTTGCTTCTCCACCCCGCCCTCTCCGCATCAGCCATAAGCTGGCAGTCATATGAGTTTGGTAAGAAAGTTAGAATTTGCTTGTAGTTCCTATAATTTCTAACGGCATTTTCCACAGATGTAATGTTTTTGCTTCCACCCATTTTGTTATGTTCTGTGTTTGTTGTTGGTGTTGTTGTTTTTTTTTTGTCTGAAGAGGCGGAGGCTGTTTCCTTCGCTGACTTCCTTGTATCCAACTGTTACTGACACTTATTTGCATTATTTGAATTCTTCGTTTTTGTGCGCTGAATTTAAACTGACATTTTCTAGAGTTTCTTATGGTTTTGTTTTTGCTCTTCGCAAAAAAATTTAAATGTACATAAATTTTGTGATTTCGCAGAGCGTATGGATGTTTGCGTGCGAGTGTGTGTGTGTGTGTTGCTATGATGCTACGAGTTGCTATGGTTTGCATGGAGGGTTATTATAAATAAGTATTATGTTAAACAATTACGATTATAATATTGGGTCAACGCCCATTTGAGGTTTCATAATAAATGTTGCCAATTATGTTTCATGTACAAGTGTATAAGCGCGCGTGTGTGTGTGTGTAGAAATGGGAAAATAATGGCATAAATATAAAACAATAAATCTTGTTCAACAAAAAGGGCGTTTATTTGGCTGTGTGTGTACATGTGGCCACAGAGGATAAATGAACTAATATCTATGCATAGATTTAAATAAAACCTGAGCTGAGGCATATATTATACATAGCCGCAATGTGTGAAGTGTAGCGTTGGTCGTGGTCGCTGTTAAAAACAAATTGGCTTTATTAATTTGTAACAGGAAGTTGCTTTGATTTTTACATTCATGTTATAAGTAAATAAATAAATATACTTACATATTTTATAATTAATAATTTATCGCTTTGTTTATATATAAACTTACATCTTTTATAATCAATAATTTATCACATGTAAAAGTGTTAATATCGGCGATGCAGGCAGAGTTTACGATGTATGTAAAAGAATTGATTGTTATAAACGAGCTGTAGGCTGTAGAAGTAAACTATGTTATGTGTTTTAAAATAATAGACCTTAGATAACATTTCTTTCTTTTATGTAATACCCACTGAACGAGTACTATACAATAACTTTTTATTAACACCACAACGTAAGAGTAATATCATTGATACTCATATAACTTATACGCCACCTATTAATTTATCACAACAAGATGTACGTACACTATTTTTGCTTTACGAATTTACTAAACATTTCAGCATACCACCCGTAAAAACAAATATATACCACATTCTTTAAAAACTTTGCCATTTTGTAGCCCTTACCTTTTGCTAACTACCAACGCTAACAACCTCGTCTTGTTTTGCATGCCATACCCACCTAACAAATCATTAACGAGATAAACTTAACAAAAAAAAAACACAAGCCAAATAAAAATCTTCGTTTAGACTTTTTGCCCAACCAACAGAAAAAGATGAAAGACTCACTGCGATAACGCAAGACGAAAAAAAAAAACAAATTCACACGTGACACACAGTCTAACTACAGCAAAGAGAAATAACGAAATGCCAACACAGCTTAAAAGAAATACCTGCTACGGGACTAACCTTTCGGCATTCAATTTCTAACACCGGCAAAACGATAGCGGCTGCATACAAAAGCTTTCAGGCAGAAAAATAGCAAAAAATGCAAGACGTGATGTATCCATTAATATGGTCAAAAAGAGAAGGGGAATCAGCTCCGGCCATAATTTCTAGAGTAAAGGCACGAATCGAAAGATGGGTGGGTTAGGAGAAGAGCCATATTTAAACACAACATTAGTGAAAATAAAATTTTAATAAGCTTAAAAGTCAGGCACACACGCTCGCGCCTTGTTTGGAATTGTCACACAAATTGGTTGAGGCTGTTGTCTTTAAGCGACTCACAAAGGAATGTCTTTGTTGAATTTCTAAGGTAATGAACCGCAGGCTAAGTAGCATGCAATGGTGTGCGTGTTTTTCTTTTGTCTGGAATGATATTTAAATGTTGCCCTTCGAGAATATTAAGTAGTGACAGTTGTCTTGCGTCTTAGGGAAGGGTGTTACTAAGGAGTATTAACGTCTCGTCATAAGTGTTCAGGAATGACTTTATAGCTGTATGAATTACGGAAAAACAACAATTGAGTTAATTTTTAAATAAAATCCTTGTAGCAAAAATGTTTTACAGGACTACAGCCGCCATAACAATTGCAAAAAGTAGTAGCTTGAGTTATTACCAACATAGTCTCCAATGCCAGATAGGTCTGAACCAAGTACCAACAAAGAATTAATCTTCCCCCTGTCTCCTAGTGTCTGTTTTTTCCCAGTTGAGGCGGGAGACATACGTCCGTTGATCCTTAGGGGTGTTTTATCAGTACTTCTAAAAGTCGACGGTCCGGTACTTAAAATCTATTAACGTTTGTCTTCATAGTGAGCGGTGGTCTATATCTGTGTGCAGAGGAGCGGCAGGTTTTCACTCCTGTTAGTTAGGCATAAAATGCAAACCCTATTTTTCGTCTAAAAGTCCGAAATAAGTCATGCCCTGCGTATACGGTCAAGGGCTTCATAATCTTCGGAGATCCGACTATTTCAGCTTCGGCTTCAGGGTGTAGTATGTTGTCTGGTACGGAGACCCAGTCTAGTGGAGTGGTGGTGCCCGGCTCCGCTAGTCGATCTGCTACAAGTGTGCCAAAAACCAAACTAACACAGCCAAAAGGCCGTTATAATCCAAACCTGGTACATAGTGGTTCATCGAAACCAGGTACCTCAAAGGCTTCCAAGGTTCTGATGGGTTGTAATCCTGTCGAAACCGCTACTTCAGGTGCTGGCATGTTGGCCGACAATTCATCTTCCTTAATGCCTACAATTAAGCAAGCAGAAAGACAAATAATAATTCGATTCCCTTCAAAGCACCACCCTCGGCCTCAACGACCTTGACTTCCTCCACTATTTCCCCTAGGCACAAAACACCGCTGAGACATCCGACCCCCTTCAATACAGTAAATCTAAACTACCCACACAGGACTGGAAAGCGTTTAAGGTTACCGAAGCGGTGGAAGACTCCTGCAAGGCCATCAGAATACTTAATAGTGGCTCACTTTTACCTTTTACCACTTAGAGAGACACAAGGGAGGGTGTTCTATGGATTTGATACCATCTTCCTGTATGCAAAAGCGATGATTGAAAGAAGCCTTCAGCTCAAGGGGGCTCCAACATCGACGGCGGCGTGTCCATCTGTCAACGAAGTCTCTAACTCGTTAACTCGGTAGCAGTACTTTGTGTCGAAAAGTGCGTTAAAAGTACTTTTGGTACAAAAAAGTACTTTGTGCTGAAAAGTACATTAAAAGTACTTTTTGGTACAAAAGTGTACTTTGGTACAAAAAAAGTACTTTGTGTCAAAAAGTACGTTAAAAGTACTTTTGGTACAAAAAGTACTTTGTGCTGAAAAGTACAAAAAAATTACTTTTTGGTACAAAAGTGTACTCTGGTACAAAAAAAGTACTTTGTGTCAAAATGTACGTTAAAAGTACTTTTGGTACAAAAAAGTACTTTGTGCTGAAAAGTACATTAAAAGTAATTTTTGGTACAAAAGTGTACTCTGGTACAAAAAAAGTACTTTGTGTCAAAAAGTACGTTAAAAGTACTTTTGGTACAACAAAGTACTTTGTGCTGAAAAGTACATTAAAAGTACTTTTTGGTACAAAAGTGTACTCTGGTACAAAAAAAGTACTTTGTGCCAAAAAGTACATTAAAAGTTCTTTTGGTACAAAAAAGTACTTTGGTGCAAAAAAAGTACTTTGTGCAACAGAAAAATTTTTTTGGGCCATAACTTTGGTACTTTGCTCAAGAGCCAAGAGCTCGCTGGCTCGAGAGCTGGCTCTTTTTGGGCTCTTGGCTTCTGGCTCGCGAGCCAGCTCTTTTTGGGCTCTTGGCTCGCGAGCTGGCTCTTTTTGGGCTCTTGGCTCCTGGCTCGCGAGCCAGCTCTTTTTGGGCTCTTGGCTCTTAGCTCGCGAGCCAGCTCTTTTTGGGCTCTTGGCTCCTGGCTCGCGAGCCAGCTCTTTTTGAGCTCTTGGCTCTTAGCTCGCGAGCCAGCTCTTTATTTGGGCTCTTGGCTCGCGAGCCGAGAGCTCATTTGAAATGTTGTGGCTCTTGGCTCGCGAGCTGAGAGCTCATTTAAAATTTTGTAGCTCTTGGCTCGCGAGCCAGCTCTTTATTTGGGAACTTGGCTCGCGAGCCGAGAGCTCGTTTGAAATTTTGTGGCTCCCGGCTCGCGAGCTGAGAGCTCATTTGAAATTTTGTAGCTCTCGGCTCGCGAGCCAGCTCTTTTTTTGGGCTCTTGGATCGCGAGCCGAGAGCTCGTTTAAAATTTGTGGCTCCTAGCTCGCGAGCTAAGAGCCAATTTTCAGGAAAAGAGCGGCTCGCGAGCGAGCCAATACGAACCCTGTTTTCAACCTATCTTCCTTAATCCTTTTCCCCAAAGCTAAACACTTCGGATGCCTATGAGCCTTCTTACCGACATTTTATGCAAAATTCGGTGAGATTGTTGCGAACGGTGGCGGTTTGATGTAGTTGGCTGCTCGACCACTCTTTCACCAATAGCAGCAATATTTTCTATCAAATTGGGTCGTAGAGTTCTTACAGTTCAAAGACTCATTTTGAAAATTTTGAATAGTTAAAATATTTGGCAATTTTCTGATAGGGTAGAGCAACAGTAAGTTTCTCAAAATCTAATACAATTTATATATCGTCGATGTGCTGACTAAATCAGTTATAAGAAATTTTCAAAAGTTTTTCATTGAATTATTCAAATGTATAAAAAAAGTTCGAAAGTAAAAATCTTTTTTTGCTCTCCTGAAAATTAATTAAAAAACACATGACTGTTTTGATCGGCGCATTGAGGTTATAAGATTTTGCAGTTGTTTTTCTAAAATATAATAATAACAGTGCATGGGAAACCATTGTTCATGCTTCATTCAACCAATTTGCCATTTTACTTTTATTATGATCTCTGGAATTTTACTTCAGTTTTTGTATTAAATTATAACTTTTACACTAACCATGAGAGTATTTTTGAAGTAACAGTGTTTTTAGGTTTAGCAACGAGACCATTAGACTTATACTAAAAAAAATGTTCAAAACATACTTTAAATTGCAATGTTTTATTTACTTAAGACCAAAAACACCTTTAAAAAATTACAAATTAAATCAAAAGTAGTAACCTGCCTACATAGAACATAATCACTGACCAAAGCTGAAGGCTTTTCCCTCCCCAATAGGTTTGTCATAAACATTTCTAAATTATCTCCTCGACATATTCGTATGTAACTACACTATCTACATATACATTCACAAAATTTTTAATTATCAAAGCACAAAACGGACAATGCACAATAAAATCAACTTAATTAAATCTGATTACTTAGATGGCACACGTTTGAAGTTCAACATAGCGTTTACAGAGATGTTGTTTATTACACGCTTGTAATATACGTTGTTGTTTCAAAATCAAGAGAGAGATTAATAAAAACAAAAATCTGATTTCTCATGCACATATACAGCAGATATAATGGAAAAGACAAACTACAGGAGAAGAAGAAACAGCAAGAGAAGAGACAGTAGTGAAAAAATCACCAAAAAAAAGCATTTAAAATTACCACTTGTCTTTGATCGTAAATCATGATTTTAAGCTAAAGGCGACATGACTCCTGTCAGACCAAAATAGCTTTGCCAGCAAAGCGTGGTAGTACTCCAGTGCCAGAGACCAGACTAAAAAGCCAGACCCACTATGGACAATATTCGTTATGCCATACTCTGGCACAACATGAAGGACGACGACGATGGAGATATGGGGAAACAACGAACTTAGCACACCCCACAAGTAATTTGGATGAAAAAGATGAACGGCAGCGTAAAACCTCCCAACAACAAAAATAAAAATGGAAACACAAACTTAGCAGCTAGAGAAAAACTCAGAAAGAATGATTCAATTTAGAAGATATCTTGGCGCAACAACAAAAACAGCTGCACAAACTGCTTGCAAACATACAATAGCACTATGAGCTTATACAGTATTTTGGCCATTTTACTGCCACCACTATTTTCTTGTTCGCCCTTATCCGTTTTTGTTTAGCGCACTTTTCTACTTTTGACAAACAAAATAGCCAAAAAGATATTAGTCACCATTCATGTTTTACTATTTACTACCTACAGCAGCAGTAGCAGGAGTAGGAGCAACGGCAACACCAAGCATCACCACTACTATTACCACTGTTGTAACAGCATCAAGAAAATACGTACTTAGTATCCTTGCGTTTTGAAATAAAGCACAGTGGAGGGAAAGATATCTGTGTTTAAACATGTAGGATGTAGCTAACAGACATTGTTTGTGTAACGGGCTTGCTAATGATACGTAGCGCTTTTGGAATATGATCCAGGTGGTTGCAAAAAATTACGCAATGTGAACCACAATTATAATTTTGAATCACCCGATGGAGGGGTGTGGCAGTTTTTAAGTCATAGCAACATACAATTTCATATACTGATAGCAATCTGTAACTCAACTATGAACATGCAGACTAATTTTTATTTTTGATCAGTGGGGGTGTGGCAATACTATATGTCAGCCCTAGAGAGATACAATTTGGTATACTGTGAGGACTAATTCGATTTTCACCATAACCTTTTTTTTTCTTTCATATTTCTTATCTCTATGCTCTCCTACCCATCTTCTTTCATCCACTGTGCAGCATAAGCAAAATTAAACCTCTTTCGCCACCGCCACCAGCACAATAGATCAAAGCACCAAAAAAAAGGAAACACCGAAAAAGTGTAATAAATAAAAAATTGCGGCGGGAAATTGAAAAGCAGTAATACCCAGAACATCCTTTATATGGCCAATTCAAAAAATCTAAAAAATTACAACACAAAAAAAATGGCTACAAACCCCAGAAAAATAAGAATGCAGCAAATATGTAACAGCCACCAACAACCACATCTTTCTACTTTTGTAGCAACAAAATACATTCAATAGGGAAATTTTTTTTTTGCTTTGCAACATTTTTTTACAGCAATTTGACAAAAATTTAGGTCAGCCATGCTTTTGCATCAACTTCAAGTCAATGCAGCCGGATTTTAAGGCACATGAACCACAAAGAGAAAGCAGGAGTGAAAGCAACAATATACGATGAAAAGAAAAAGTCGAAAACAAAAGAATTTCTTACACACGCACATGTACACACTCGCACACATACACACGCGTTATATACAACTGACATCCTTTTGCTGCTGTAAGAGTGTATAGACACTTTCTCACAGAGTGGTATTACCTTACATCCTTTTAAAAACATTGCGCTCGTGTATTGTATTTAAGATATCACGTGTGTGTGTGTGTGTGCGTGATATACATAGTAGAGTGAGTAAGGTAAGGCATGGCAGCATGCAAAAATACTGAATTGTATTATAAGTTACAACAACAGCGGCTGCAACAGCATCAACTACAATAATACTCACACATTTGTATGGAACCACCAGAAAAGAGAACAGCCAACAGTTGCAAGAGGAGGGGAAATATGACAATAACTTTTAAGGGCACAGCACCAAAATATTATGAACTAACTGTCTGGTAGAGAAGAATAAGGACATGATGTCTAAATGACAATTTTAATATATAAAGACGTTCGTGCACATATTTTTGTCTGAGAATTAGATTTTAAAGAGCTACTAAAGCTATATTCACACCTTAGCTTTGGTTGGTGTCCAATTTTGTTTATATATAGTTTGGATGGATCATGAATCAAGAATTTCGCAAAAATCTTTTTTTATTGAGCTGGATAGATAAAATTTGGAATACAGAAAGTACTCGGCACTTCAAGTTAAAATTTGCAGACGATTAGTGGGCAAAGGGGCGTGGCCATAGTCCTAGGAAGCTACAATTTGATATCCTGTTAGTACTGTGCAACGCAAATATGAATATGCAGACAAAATTCTCATTTCCGATCGGTTGAAACTTGCGGGCGAAATTTTTAATGTCAATTTGGTATACAGATAGTGCTCGAAACTATAGGCTCAAATTTTCAAAAGAAAATATTATTTTCGATTGAAAGGCGGATGGGGCGGGGTGAAAATGTTTTTTATCTTCAGAGAGATAAAATTAATTATGTACCTTATTTTTGGAAACGCAATATCTGACTTGAGATCAGCATTCAAGCCGTAAAAATATTGATCGGATCAAAGAGACCTGCCCTATATACCGTACTGTTAACCTGAGCAACTTAAAATTAGATGTGGTTGCACTTAACAATGTCATCACGCCAAAATTGGTCGGGCTTAATATGAAAGTAAAACCTTTGTATGGAAAAATGGGAGATATCGGATGGTTGATGATGATTTTAGGACTCATTCTGAGAAGTACACGCGAAAGAAGGAAAAGTTCTGCATCATTCGTTTTGTCAAGTTACATGCCATAATAATTTAATAGCGATTTGAAGTAAGTAAGTATCGTATAGGGGAATTTGTCACGTTTTAGGCTCTTTTGTTGGTGGCGTATGATTATCATAACTAATATTCCCCATAACTCATACGCCATGGATTACAACAGTTTTATTGTAACTGTTTAATATTGTAAACACATAAAGTATATAATATAACTTATCATCAAAAGAATTGATAGTTTTAGAACGAGGGAAATTTCCCACATAGATAAACCAGTCATAAATTAAGTGTTTTATGGCTCACGCTAATGACTGGCATACACATACCGTTTTATGTATTTACTATGCACCCCACATGTAGGCAAGGGTCATGATTGGAAAATGTGTGTGATCGTGCAGTAGGTAGAAAATGCCTTTCGTAATAATTATGAACTGTGTGTATAGTATATAAGAGAGAAAATATCTTTAGAACCGCAACTGAGTGCGACCGGTGTTTTTATTTTTCTCCATCGATGTGCTAGAGTCGCACAGTAACTGCTACAAAATAAAACCAGTTTCCGAATAAGAGAGGGTCTATTATCATAAATTTATCTTAATGGTGAAAGATAAATAAAACCGAGCTTATTTTAACCTCCGTCATTTAATGGGGTGCAATTGCTGAGCAATGCAAGTATTGTGGGATTAGTCTCAAGAGGAAACTGTTTTCGAAATTTAATGTCACTGAACACGGTTGTAGTTGCTTAGACTATACAAATTTTACAAATTTTTAGTCTGGGAGTTCTTCGCTAATATCAAACCCTAAAAATTAAGCTATTTCCACTGGACTTACCCATAAATCCAATGGACTGAGTGAAGTAGTGTGGGTTGGGCAAGTGAAAATTTGGCGGGTATCCTGTAGGCATGGAGCCTGTTGCTCTATCCGTCTCTATGAATGGCGTTCAAAGCTGCAGCTTACGATTAGCGATCCAAGGGTCCTGCACATAGTTGCGTATGTTATCCTCGTATACTCGAAGGTCCTTCGTGATATGCCTCGGGGGAACATCCAACTGTGTGGTGTTAAAGTTGGGATGACTCCTCCGATGACATGCCAGGAGGAACTGTTTGGTCAACATGACATTGTGTTCCTTGCCTGGGAGGACCTTGGTTTCCTCATGTTGATGGTGTTCTGAGGTTATCTGCATGCAGCCTGTTACAGTCCTCAGGGCGGCATTTTGGCAGCTTTGAATATTTCTCCACTGAGTATCACTCAGCGATGGAGACAAAACTAGTTAACCACAGACCGAGGCTTTCCCCCGTCACGGCATAGTGGTTGAAACATGCGACAACTATGCGGGAGATTCCGGGTTCGACTTCCGCCTCCAGTCATCTACATTTCATCATCATATCAGCAATGTCGCAGTATATTGTCGAGTAAGTCGGCATGTCTAGTAAAAGCTTATCAAACAGTGACGTTCGTATTCGTCGATAAATAAGTAGGTGCTGTTAGTTGTGAATATAAAAATAGAAAGCGTGTTAAATTACAACCACGCGACAAGATACTCCATACCTAATTCAATGGGTGTAAAGGGAAATTAAATTTTTTTTAGTATCCCGCACCTATTAACTTTCTACGGAAAATGGAGTGCTCATTGCCTAAAAAAACCTGTTGAAAATTGAATTCTTAAGAATTCACTTGAGGGAAACTCTAGGCAATTACTTAGCAGATGAGCTAGTTAAACAGGGTACTTCGGCACAGATTCTGCCGGCAAAAGAAAGTGTTAGTATGCCGATCTCACCTGTCATCTGCTCATCAGGCAATGAATGAAATAAATTGACGTGGTACAACCCACTATTATTATTAATTTCTTTAGTTCCTATAAGGAACACAGGGCCTCTGAGATTTCGGTAATTTGTTGGTTTAAGATGAGTAGATGATTGGGATTCCGCATCCGATTCTGAAACTGAGGCTGGTTTAGGAGCAAGCCTCTTGTTTCAAGACCCGACACCCGCTGCAAGGATATCTAAAAACCTTTCAATATCCGTATCCTGTGGATATAATATTCTGCTGTGCTTCCTACAGTCGGGCAATGAGCAACCCAGTTAAACAATAACATACATCTTATTTTCGTGCATTGCTCATTCCACTCCCCAAAAGAAACTGTAAATCATGATACACTGAAACATTATGTAGCCCATGAATCGATATATCTCAATAGTTTTTATACAACCAAACTTGGTATCAGCCATTAATTTCACTTTCACCCAAAATAAACACTTTCAGTTAAATAATATTATTCCGTGCTTATGACTTTAGCCAAACACTGTAAAGTACTGAACTGTAATAATAACAAACTATATGAATAAAAAAAAATCTTAACGAGCACCATGAGCAATGTGAAAAATTGGGTTCTGCAATGGGGGAACAAGAAACACCCAACCAAAATCGAGAAAATAGGAGTGAACACCGAACACAGCTATAGTTACTACAGTAATTTTGTTCATAAAGTACATGTGTGTAAAGCGAAATACTACAGTGGTTGCAAAGGACTACACGAAATTTAACTACTATTTGGAGAATTAGTAAGAGACATCTTTTAGTTTCCTAACTAAGCAAACATTAGAAGGTTTGCCTTCATAACTTATGTTTGTTTTCTCTAAAACAATCATATGAAAAATATTTTAACTGTATCCTATGTGCATTTGTATGTACAAAATTATTTACTGCTGCTATTAGGGTTTATTTTCAACAGTACATTGTATTGTTTATGCCACTGTTAGGCTACAAGGGCGTTCTCCACAACTGCACGGAGATGACATTTAAAAAATTACCAAATTTTCCATTCTGCCATTCCTTTTTGTGTTCATTTTCTATAGGTTCCAGTGCAGCGTTGCACTGTACATATACATACATAACTATTTCACAACAGCCATTCTGTATGCCATTTGTTGTATGCCACAAACAAATGAAAATTACTTTAGTTGCCTGTGGCAGCAATAAGGCGTTGGCCTTGATCTACTGTTAGCTGTGTAAATATTATTTTTAAATTTACTTTGCTTGCACTCGGTTCATTTTAATTGCTTATAAAATGATGTGGCCATGTTTTTTACATTAGCAGAGAGTGACGAACAATAATTTTGGTAGCTAAATATAACCCCTTTTTGTGGAAAGTAAATCAAATGTTAATAGGTCTCTTGACATATGATTCCAACCATCTAGTTGTTAAAATATTTTGTTGCTGCCTCAAATCAAGTGTCTGAAACAATGTAGCTTAAGATTCGTTGTCGGTGGCGTATGAGTGTTGTGCGAATATGAAATTAAATATTAATCATTCGTCGCGAACAGAAAGGGATCAACTTTAGTCAAAGTGATGCCATTAAATTAATACGAACGTAATGCGATTTTTGTGGCTGCTTCATTATATTTCAGTAGCTTTAACATGTTGAAGTAATTTATGCCATAATATTAAAATTTTAAGAAATTAATATGGTATTTATTTAACGGCAATTTGTGCTGTTTTAGATGGTAAAGAAGTTTTGTCTGTTAGAGAATTTGCAAATTAATTAGTTCACATATGGGTTAAGCCGCGGAATTACAGATGTTGTTTGAAATGTTTAGTAACTCAGACGATTTATTATGTTAATTAAGATACGAAAGTAGTGCATTAATATACCATCGTGGATAAAAAAAGAAACGACTTTTACTTAATTCAAGTGGTGTTGAATAAAAGATTTTAAAATTAGACTCAATTCCTCGAGAACCGTATAAACCACCCTGTGGGCAGGATAGCTTAAGTCAGTGTTATTATCTTATATATGTCTCAGAAGAACTGATTCAATTATAGAAAATGCAACTGTATTTTTTTTGCAAAATTTTATCTAGAATTTCATTAAATCGCAGTTCAAAAGGGTTGATAACATTTTTTGTGCAAATTTTCATTGCTGAGTCGCACTTCATATTTCATGCAGCAATAAACACTGAGGATGTAGTAAAAAGTACACAATTAATACTAGAGAATCAATTAAAACAAATATTATGGGACACTTCAGATATAAAAACACGCATGTTGAAGATTGTCGAACCCTCAAATAGGGGAAGTTTGTATGGGAGGTAGGAGTTATTTTATTGCGATCTTACTCATCCGCTTTGAGGATAGAAGGTAGCATACCAAATTCCAGCTCGAAATCTTTTTAACTACTTAAACTGAACTCAGTGGCAGACAGACGGACACCCCCAAAAAGAAAGAGTTTGTATGGAATGTGGCAGTAGTTTTCGTCCGATCTTACCCATCTTAGAACATAACCATACCAAATTTCAAATCGATTTCTTTTAAACTACGACAGTGATCGGGTGCAGAGGGACAACCCCAAAAAGGAGAAGTTTGTAAGGGAGGTATGAGTAGTCCGATCTTACTTATCTTAGAACATAACCTTCGTTTAGAGAATAGGAGGTATCATATCAAATTTCAACTCGATATCTTCTTAACTTCGACAGTGATCGTCGGAGGAGTTAGTATGAGAGTTGGGAGTAGTTTTCGATCGATCTTACTCATCTTTGTAGTTAATATACGCTTTGAGGATATAAGGTAGCATACTAAATTTCACCTCCACATCTTTTAAACAACGGCTGTAAACGGCAAGCAGACAGACGGACTCCCTCCAATAGGGGGGTTTGTATGGGAGGTGGAATCAGGTTTAGTCCGATCTCTCTCATATAAAAATGTATCCTTCGCTAAGAGAATAAAAGCTTGCATATGACATTTCAGCTTGACATATCTTAAACTACGACAGTGATCGGAGGGCAGAGAGACATACAAAAAGAAGGAGGTTGTATGGGAGCTGGGAGTAATTTTCGTCCGATCTTACTCATCTTTGTAGTTAACCTCCGTTTTAATGATAGAATGTAGCATAGCAAATTTCACATCGATATCTTTTAAACAAAGACTGAAATCGGAAAGCAGACAGACGGACATTTCCTAAAAAGGGAGTTTGTATGAAATGTGGGTATAGGCTGAGTCCCTTTTCACTCATATTAAAGTGAATCCGTCAATTTCGAATTTCAGTTTGATATCTTTTAAGCTACTTCTGTAATCCCAGTGACTGATATGCGGACATATATATTAATTTGTATATATAAATTCCTATTTAAAAAAAAATTTACCCAACCTAATATATACTCCAGCTGCGGGAACTGAGATCATCATCAACTACTCATATTGAGTTCCTTTAAACTTTACTTATTCTCCCCATGTAGCCATTAAGATATGAGAGCTTCTCGCATTTGTATGAGCTAACATACATTTGTTTTATAGTCAAACAATTCAAATGTCAGTTGTTTTTTAAATGCCGATTAAATCAACTTCTTAGTAGTTGCTTGCGACAACATCGAGGAGGCCGTTCGATTCTCGATTCCTGAATATCATCCAACTCAAAACACTTAATTTCACTTTACACCCCATGAATGAGGTATAGGATAGCTTCTCGCGTTATTGTGAATTAACACGCATTCTATTTTAGATTCACAACAAACGGCACCGATTGACTCGACACTTTTACTGCGAAGTTGCTGTCGACAACATCGAGGGATCCACCAATGAAAGCTTAATGTAGATGACTGAAGCCAGGAGTCGAACCTAGGATCTTCCGCATGGTAGTTGCGTGTTCTAACCAGTATGCCCCTTTTTCAAATTTTCCTTTTTCAAATTTAGTTAATAATATCGTAACGGTTTTATATTGTTATGATAAATAAAAGAGGCCATCAGATCATTGCTCAGTCTTAACTAATAAACATAAAACTATGAGAATTCTGTAGATTTCAATAACCCAAAAAATTTTAATGGACATTTTTAAGGATATTCAATTATAAACATATCAAAGGATATTTGCTATGCAGTTTTCTTATGATAAGTCAAGACAAACAAAAAAAACTATAAAAAGCTGAGATTGTCTTCCTTCATTTGATATCAATAACACCATTGTACGGTTAGGAGAAATAAAGAAATAATTTCTTTAAACAAGCATATCCTTTGATAATTAAAAGTAAAAGGAAACGAAATCTACAGATGAAAAAGTGAGAATGCAGTCTATGTAAACATGAAGAAGGTTGTTTCAATGTAGGTACAGTTTGGACCAACATTTGTTAAATCGTTTGTTTGTTATGAGAAATATTGTTACGTAAAGAGGGCAAAACTTTATTACGTTGATCATATTTTATTATTATTCTTATACATACTAAAGTTAAGATGATCCGGCTACTCAAATAGGCATACAATTGTACTACTCAAAGAGCACAACCTATTCTTGAGCTATATATTTCTTTTTATACCGTATGAGCAAAGCAAATTAAAGAGACATGATTTTAAATAGCAAATTTGCCATTATACTCAACACCATTTATATGCTGCAATTGTAACGTTGATCCCTACCTTAGAATTATTTAGATCGGCAAATGAACACAGCCTCTCATGACTTTTTTTATAAACACAATTTTCCCAATCAATGTAATCAGTTTAACCTAAATTTCCCTTCCATTAGTTATCAATCTAAAATAATTTTCATTACACAAAATCGTAACGAAAAGTAATTACAAAACTTTCAGTTTTAATAAACCCGACAGTAATTGTACTAACTTAATACAACCCACCATCCCTATAAGCAACCCCGCCCACTAAAGTTATTAACATATAATCAGTTTATAATATTAAGTAAATTTTTCCAACGTTCATTTACCATCTTTCTCTACAAACCATCTGTTTACCGCAAACAACAACAACAACAACAAAATCTTCCAAAATCTCTTTATTTCATTGCCTGAAACGCTAAACGAGCTAAACTTTTACACCCTCTACTCCTGTGAAAGCTGATGCAAGATGAGAGGGAACAAAATTTACTTAATAATATGCAACTTAATCATTAAGCAACATTTTGGAACTCCTTAGCGTTTTCGCAAAACAAGAAACGGCGTCAAAATGTCTTCATTAACTGCAAGAGAAGATGAAAAATTCCCTGCCGCCTCTTAGACTAATGCACCAGAAACGCAAATGCATAGGATTCAACGAAAACTTAGTTTCGGATGACACCAGCCACGAAGCCAAGCACCACCTGCCGCCATACCTCTTACCACCAGGCAAACGAAGACGAATCACTCACACATAAAGTGACGAAGAGCATACTTAAGATAATGAAGATACATTCACGCTACCCGCCAATCCTGCCAAAGGAGAATGCAATCGCTGTTTGCCTGTCGACGAGTGGTTTAGGCACGACATTAGTGGTGTTAAATGACGATGAAAATGATGACAGTCCCGTCGATGTGCCATTTGTGGCATGTGGTAAAGTGTGCGGGGGGCGGTGGCTGGTGTAAACTGGTGTCGTATGCTGCTTCACTTGTGAACAAGTACTTTTAATTGCCGCTGGCAGCTGTTGTTGTTGTTGGCATTAACAGCGTCATTAGATAGTCTGAAGAAATATGACAGAGATCCACAATCCACAAATACTTAAATGGTTTCCTTGTTTACTTTTTTATGTGAATTTAGTCTTTTTATGAAGCCACCACCAGCACCACCAACAACAATAACTTAACATAAGATGTAGAAATTGAAGGACTTTTGTGCATTTAGACCAACAACTTTCTGTAATAGTGGCTTCCAGGTATAGATGCAATTAAGATGAAAAAGGCTCTTGTGGTGTTAAGTAAGAAGTTGTAAAATGATGTAATGGTATGAAAGTTCTAGAGTAATGATAAAACATAAATAATTTGGCCTATTTTTATAGAAACATTTTATAATGTGTGCAATGTTGTTGTTTATATTGAAAAAAATTACTATATATTCCTTTGCACCCTATGAATGAGGATAGCTTCTCGTGTTATTGTGTATTAACACGCTTTCTATATTTAGACTCACATAACGGCACCTTCTCTTGCTGTTCTCCACTATACTTGCTGTTCAAAATATCGATCGATGACAGCAATGTAGATGTTTGAGACAGGAATCGGTGCCTGAAACTTCCGCATGATATGGGGGGTACCAGAAGAGGTGGGGTTATTCTGCTCATTTACTTCATTTTGGAAAGTACTAATACAGGTAAATTTTCATAAAAATCAATTAAGGTTTACTCGAGTCTTAAAAAGTCATGAAATGAATTTGGTCTTACGATACTTAGGTTCCAACATGTCACGTCTCCTTAAATGCGTTACACCTAGGGGTGATGGTAAAAATGAGCACAAAAATAGTTTTTTTTCCCTTGGTGTGGTTCGATGTTGACAGCTAATGGCGGTCTTTGTTGTTTTGCCGGCATCTGCTTCACTTATCTGTATATTTTTAGTAATTGATGCCAAATCACCGTGACAAGTTACACGACTGATCAAAGACCATTCTTGGATAAAATGTTATATTAGGATTCGTAATTGGCGTACTGGACACGATGAAATCTCACATGAGGTTCACTAAGTAGTAATGCACCAACATATTTTACCATTTGGTGTGAATTTAGTGAAGGCGGCGTCATTGGTCTGTACTTTTCCTAGATAGTGATGATTTCTAGTTAGCGTATTGTAATGCGAATTCCAGAGCCTTACTGTCAAAAAACCTTAAATTGTCCAGTACATTAATTTAGGTGTCAAATAAGGGACCCCATGTTGGGCACTCTGTATGGATAATTGTGTGGTGTAGTTATCTCTAACAAAGATAATGTGCATTGGCACAGAGATCGTGCAAATTGGCTCCGCTTGGCTTTTCTTGCGAACTTTTTTGAAGTCACATATCATATCTAATCCACCAGGATCTTCGCAAGGACCCTCAAAACCTTACGAAATAAAAGAGGTGATTTACCCTGACTAGGGCAAGATATTATATATTTATTTCCTTATTTTACAATCCACATAAAATTAAATAGAACGAAACACTCCGGATCCTTAAAAGGACGGATTGCGGTAATTCGTCGAGGACTTACGGGTAGGACCTTCTGGTGAGATTTTCTAAGGTCCTGGAACAGAAGAATAATAACAACTATTAATAGGCCCTGGCCTTACAACTACGAGGACTCGTTGTACAGACTCAAGTTCCGATTGTATAGGCCTTTTTCCCGATTATTCAGACTCATATGTCCGGTTGTACAGGACTATTGCCCAATTGTACAGACTCGTAGGTCCGAATATACATACTTATTGTCCGATTGTGCGGTCTTAATGACTGATTGTACAGACTCAAGGTCCGACTGTACAGGTCTATTGCGCGATTGTACAGACTTATTGTCTGATTGTACAGACTCAGGGATTGTACATACTCGATTGTACATACTCGTAGGTCCGGTTGCACAGACTTATTGTCCGATTGTACAGCCTCAAGGTCAGATTGTACAGGCCTACTGCCCAATTGTACAGACTCGTAGGTCCGATTGTACAGACTTATTGTCCGATTGTACATACTTATTGTCCGATTGTACAGGCCTTTTGCCCGATTGTACAGACTTATTGTCTGATTGTACAGACTCAGGGTCCGATTGCACAGGCTTATAGCCCGATTGTACAGACTGGTAGGTCTGATTGTACATACTAAAGGTCCGATTGTAGAGACCTATTGCCCGATTGTACAGACTCAAGGTCCGATTGTACAGGCCTATTGAACGATTGTACAGACTTATTGTCCGATTGTATAGACTCAAGGTCCGATTGTACAGGCGTATAGCTCGATTGTACAGACTCGTAGGTCCGGTTGCACAGACTTATTGTCCGATTGTACAGACTCAAGGTCAGATTGTTCAGGCCTTTAGCCCAGACTTGTTGTCCGTTTAACAAAGATGCTCTCGTGCAAAGATGTCTTCGTGCATCCCAAAGGAGATCAGATTGTGTGGTAGTATGGTATGTCGTCTTTTAGCGATACATGCTGACCTCAAATCGATTTAAAATTATTATTGTAACTTGACAAAACAAACGATGCAGAACTTCTGTTTTTTGGGGCTACTTGCACGTAAAGTTCTCAGAATTGAGTCCCAAATAAATGAGCTGAAAAATGTTGTACTGTTTTATATAACAGAGTGCTGAGCTTTTTCCTAACTACCTCATAACGTGTTATATATTTAAAGATTTAATTATTTTCAAAACTTCTTCAAGCCAACTGATCATTAGTAAATGAAATTATTTGAGCAAAACTTCGTAAAACTTCGTTAAAACTTATGCTCGCATACCTGTAGTGCCCAGTAAACCGATATGATACTTTAAACATAGCATAAAAATGTAGAACCCTTGCTTAAAATCCCTATATGTTCTCATTAATATCATTACTCGTTGTGTAAATTTCTACTGACATACTCGTACACAAAGTTAACCGAGAATACAACTTTATAATTCTCTTACCATGAGATCGCGGAAAAGAAAAGCGCTTTAATTGTGTCATCACATTGACATATATAAATTGTCAAATAAAATCCAAATGATATTTCCTAATGCCATTTTCTCAATCCCAATTTAATTGTCACATAGATTTTCAAAGATTTTTACGCACTTAATACAAAACCCTTCAAAGAGCTTGCGGTTAACTGAAGCATCAGTAAGCAATTATCGCATGGTCGTTTAGTAAAAGCTCTTAGCTTCGTTTTTTTTTCGCCGTCGATGCTTTTACCATGGAATTCAACATTAAGATGCTGCTGTAGCTTAGAAAGAGAGTTATTAGTGGCGAATAGCTGAATAAACCGTAATAATGAACACACAGTTGCAGAGCAAAAGAGAATACAAATAAAGAAGATGATGACGACGGCGATGACGACGACTACGGCAACGGCTATGGTGACGACGACAAAGTCCTTGCGGTAACACCTCCGTGTGGAAAATCTGGTAGTTAAGAAAAGTTTCTGTTGTTAGCATAAAACTAAATTTAAGGCAACAGCTGGTGGCTTACGCTAAACCCAAAAAGGAAGAAATTGCTCAAAGCAAGTGTGTAAGAGAGTGGGAAATGGACTATTTTAAAATGACTGTCTGTCTGCCTAAATGAAGCGAATGCCTCATCCGGCCGTCTGTCCTAGCTCCTTACGTTACGTTCGCCGGGGCATTTCTCCTTCGTCTGCCGTCTGCCTTAAACTTTTAATTGCTTTTCGCCTGAGTTTTGCCTCGTTTAGATTCCTAACCAAAAGTAACAAAAAATGAATATAATGTGCATATTCTTCTTGGGGGTAAGTCGTTTTATACTGCGCCCAGCCACCATTCAACGGGTGTTTTTTTCTTCTAGTTTCTTATACGGTGTGTTGCAGAACTCTTCATATGCCATTCACCAACTCACCATTACAACAGTACTAGCAACGAGTGAAGGGAAAATCGATGTAAACTTTAACACACAAAAGGTGAAATTGTTTCTGACACTTAAACCCCCAGCGATTTGGAACACAAGAAGACGAAGATGTACTCGCACCACAGCACGAAGCAGCTTGTAAGATAGAATGTGAGCAAATGCGCTGCGAACAAAATGAATAGAAATATTTCAAGTAATCAACGGCAACAGCCTTGTGGCTGGCGGTGCCTCTTAGCAGTCCTGCAACGAGAGTTACGATGCTCCATTTGGATTCCGGGTGTGGGTAATGGTTGTATAACTGCATTAACTTTTTAAACGATCATTAGTATCTACGGCAGCCATAATTTGCCGCGAAGGTTGTGGCTCCGGCCACTGATGTTGCAACTTTTCACAAGACTCACTGCAACAGGAGAACAAAAACTCCTTAGATTATGGGTCCAAGAATGCAAGCTCAGCCAACCTCACTGTTAGGTATAACTGGAACTTTGATTGCACTTTTTGTGCCTCAGTATTAACCTCTAACTCGGCCTTAAACTGTATAAAATTGCAAAAATGCAAATTTGTCTCTAAAATATTCCGCGTTTGCATGGTCGTGGCAGGACGAACAAAAAAAAAAACGAAACTAATGCATAATGCATTTCTAAATCATGCAAATTTTATACTCGCATACATATATATGCGTAACTACGAGATTATTTGCTGGTTCATTTTAGTTTTTTCAATAAAAGTGTTTTTTCCCGTTCATTTATTGAGCGATTTTGCATTAACCTCTAGCTTTTCCTTAAATCTGTTTAGCGCCAAAAAAAAAACAAAGAAGAAACAATTTGTTGATTAAAAACTTTTGTTGTTTAATCAACAAAACTCTGTTGTTTAATACAATTAGTCAATTATCATAAATGTTGATGTTGTAGTTTTTGTACTGTTTGTTGTTACTCTGTGTTGCGCAAAATCAAAATCATTGAGAATAAATTCTCTGTGAAAATAGCATCGTAAATTATGGCAAAGGGTGTGTGGTGGGGAAGAGCCATAAATTGTGGTGTATGTGCGGTGTTTTAACATGAAGGAAATGAACTGGTGAATTAGTAAAATTAGATCTTGTTAGATATGTTGTAAGGAAACATGCTGCGTTCTGTACTAAGGGGTTAGGTCAGAACATAACATAAGAACCACGACTTTATAAGCACATGGTGGCATATCGTTTACGTTTCTATTTTAATATAAACTATTGTTTTCGGCTTAGCTGAAGATCAGATATCCTTCACTATTGGTAAAAAAAAGGTGATGAAAACAAATTGGCTATCGAGATCAGAATGTTTTTATTGTCTTGAGTTAATGGCCAATTTAAAATCACAGACAAGGATAACGCGTTTCGAACTCCATCACGACTACATTTTCAGATCACTTTGTGATGAATTGGTGTCCGTTGGTACATCAACAGCTGTATATATATATATCTACCATATATGTGGAACTTGAACATGCGAAGTAGATATCAGCCGAAAACGTACAAGTACCAATTCATGTGCTAATATGACAGTTAACATTCAAATATGACAATAATGGACTTTTTCCTCCCAAATTACCTTTTAAACTTTGTGCCGCGAAAAAAAAAATTGGGTGTGTATTAGAGTTGAAATCTTCGCTTTGGGAATATTAGATTGTATGGTATTCCAAATTTCAGCTGGAGAGCTCAAAACTGCGATTTTAATCGCATGGATAGACCCAAAAAAGGAGCAATTTGTGTGGGAAATGGCAGTAGTTTTTAGTTTTCTCTGTACGAGTTTCATTCTCAAATATGAGCGTAATCGAACATAAAATGGGGGTGGTTAAAATAGTGGGCATGCCAAGCAACATAACATAATATCAAAGCTACATTTTGGGCAAAAAAGGACGTGGCACCGCCCCATACAACTCGAATTTTGAAATGGCTGTTTTTTTTTAAGTCGCTTAAGGTGAAAAGTCGAGATTTAGTACGTATAAGAAAGTATATTTTGCTTGTGAAAAGTGTGCGGATGCCACTCCCCTTTTACAAAATAAAGTTTTCCAATGAGAGGTTTTACTGTGAATGGCCAGCTATTTTGATAGCTTTCACTTTTGAAGCTTTTATTCTTTGACATTTGACATGTAGAAACTACGACATTACTAAAAATGCAACGATACACGATTCAAATATGCATTGAAATTATTAAAATTCAGTACAAAAAAAAGTCAGTGAAAATCTTGCAGTCACAGTTTGCAAAACTACAGCATTTTTGGTCTTCGTGAAGCACCTTGTCGGGCCGCAATACAGAAATTGGTGGAAAAATTCAAGCTGTTGGGACAAGTTAGTGATGTGAAGAATAAAACCCGAGCACGTCGCTTAAGAACAACTTAGAATATTGCTGCTGCAGCAAAAAGTGTCGTTGGACCTTACTTTTTGAAAATGAAATTAGATCAACAGTTACGGTGAATGGATTGCGCTATCGAGAGATGATTAATGATTTTTAATGGTCGGAGGTAAATGGTATTGATCTGGACAACGTTCACTTTCAACAAGACGGCGCTACGTGCCACACAAGCAACGAAACCATTGATCTATTACGCGAAAAGTTTCTGTTATTTCTCGAAGAGGTGATCACAATTGGCCTCCGAGATTTTGTGATTCAACACCTTTCGACTTCTTCCTTTGGGGCCACGTGAACGATAAGGTCTACATCAACAGCCCAGAGTCGATTCAAGACCTCAAAGATAAAATTCGTGATGCTATCGAGGACATAGGGCAGCCACTTTGCGATTTGGTTATGAAAAATTTCATGAATAGGATATGGTCCTGTAAGCGAGCTCGTGGTGGCCATTTGACAGATGTTGTTTTCCATTATTAACGGCATACCTTCCTCTTTATTATGAAATAAACATCCGATCATTTATCTCAAAAAATTGCATTTTCCTTTGAATATCAAAATAACACCTCTTATTGAAAAACCCTTAAGTATATTGGGCAAATAAATAGACCGATTGCAATCATATTTTGTTTGTTTGATACGGTCGGACCTCTATCATAGGCTACATAAAAACATGGTTAGATAATGGGGCGTGGCATCGCCCACACAAACCGAAATTGGAATCGGTCATATCTCACGAGCCATTAGAGGTATGAAGATTGGATTTGCTACAAATGTTACTGGTACTAGGAGGATTGTGTTTCGCTGGGAAATGGGCGGAGCCACGCCCTTTTTGAAAAAACGTTATTTTTCTTAATTTTGTGTAAATTTGTTTCAGCTAAATCGGACTAGTGGTTCTCGAGTTATGTCAAACAAAAGAGCCTAAAACGTGACATATTCCCCTATACGATACTTAATAAGTTCAATTCGATATTAAATTATTATGGCATGTAACTTGACAAAACAAATGATGCAGAACTTTTTCTTTTTGGTGTTACTTTCACGTGCAGTTCTCAGAATTGAGTCCCAAAAGTTGTACTGTGTTGTGAAACGCTTGCGTTTTACCTGTATTGCTTAAATTCATAAGAAGATTCATTGTAAGTACGGGTGAAGCAACGCGAGCCGAAAAAGCTAGTTGATAGATAAATAGACAGATACTTGGAAAATTGCCAGTTTTTTGTCCCGCAATCCCGTAAATGCGACCGGGATTTCCCAGGATTTCATTAAGTTTAAAATCCACTAGAACCATAAATTATTTGGTGTTCCAAATTTTTACCATAAAATTACCAATTGGTGACTTTTTTCTTGACCATCACTATCGTCTTCCGTCTTTTGATATCTTGTGTATCGTTCAAATGTGCTTTCATATATAGAGATAAATTCGAACGTATTGAATTGCTAAAATGGATCAGCGATACCATGTCCATGAGTTGATGAATACTTACTTAAATAAACAATTCTTTCAAGCCGATTGATTGACATATAACCTACTTTGTTGGTGTACTGGGTGATTGTACTTTAAGGTGTTTGGTCTGAGCGATGATAGCCTCTTTGTACCAAGGAGTACGAATCTCAATAAATCCCTTCATATTTCACAATTACCCTGTAAAATAAGCGTTGAAAAATCACTTCGTTAAACTCTCTAACTCTATAAGGAGATTGCTCAGTGGTAACGGTTTTATCTCTTTTAATCCATTTTACCCCAAAAAGTGCGAATTTTGAAAAATCCCTCCCTCCCGAATAAAAACTATTTTTTTTTATTAGTTAAAGGCATTTTTTTTATATTTTTTGTTTTGGACCGGGATTTCCCGGGATCCCGGGAAAATTAAACAAAAATCCCGATTTCACGGGAAATGAAAAATGCCAGGAAATCAAAAACACTCGTGATATATGAAGTAAAATAAATTAGTCTGTACTTACTGTTATCCTGAAGTTATATTGATGATGAAGTTATATTTATGATGTTTACCTGGAACATACAAAAAACGTTTCGTATTAGCTTACATTTAAAAGTAAATTATAAAACAATATTCGTCAAAAAGAATACTGTAAATTAAATGCGAAAAACATAGGGAAGGAAACCTGTTAGACCCCAAATATGACCAAATTCGTTTTAGGACTTTTAATAGTAGACAAACTCTCAAAAAACCAAAATATTTTTACATACCTATTTTTTTTTAAGTACACTGAATTCAGACATATTTTGCGTAAGTGTTCGATGCAGTTATGAATATGAACTATACCGGCCGACCCCTGCTGCTACTTTAAATATAAAAATACCTATTTTTGGAGAAAACATATTTCTCCAATAACCCAAACAGACACGACTCGAGAATTAAACAATATCATTCAATACTGGTTTTTCTGTTGGTATTTTCATTGTGTAAAAATTTTCAAAGTTTTAGCTTACAAATTTATGATTGGTTGTATGTAATTTGGAGAGAAATGTTTTTACCATTTTATACGCTAGTCAAATCTTCATATCTTATAGCTAAAGTTGCAACTGTGAAAAATTATAAACTAACCACATTTAGGATTTCAAACCTAAACCTCTACACTCAAAATTACATTTAATCATCATAAAAATCTTTACAAAAGCTGAACATTTTTATCCCTCATCCTTCAAATCCGTATCTATCACCCAAAATAAGAAAGCATAACAACACCCTCCTTTACGTCATAGAAATCCTTTCAATAGATTCGTATGGCAAAACAACATTCCAGCGAATTCGTTGTACGAATGTATGTATATTGTGTACAAGTACATATTTATCGTAATAAACATTTATTAAAACGAGCTCCTTTTACCGTTGTCCACAATTTTAAACAAAATATTTTCACTTAACCATGGAATGGAAATGGAAATGGCAAAGGAAAACTATCTCTGATTGTGGTCGGTCGATGGCGTGTAGCAGTTGACTAGATGGTGCGACAGCCGGGTAGAACAAATCTTCAGGCAGACTGACGACAACGGATACAACAACAAATGCTCCATTTATTTTATGATAATAACAGTTCCTTTCTTGTTCTGGTCGGTCGTCGTCTTGCCATACACGTTCATTCGTTAGTTCGTTCATTCGCGTTGTCATCTTGGTAGCTCCTTACAGTGGAAATCTTTATATTTGAACCAGTGATTCAATGTATTTGGTAAAAAAGGTCTGTAAATAGTTTTGTTGTATCTGTAAGTTCCTTTCGCTCAGCTCAGTTCAGTTCTTTTCACAGTGGATTAACTTTTCTAGCCACTTTGCGTCATCATTTGTTGTTCGATATTTCGAGTGTGGTAAGTCTGTCATTTCCTGTGTTTGTTAAATAAATTGTCTCGAAATATGTTTTCTTGGTCTGCTTTCGACTACAACTATTGCTGCTGCTGCTACTGCGTGGCATTACTCCTAAGGATTTTCTATAATTTCCTCTCAGTAACAATATTGGCCATTTACTAAAATGGTCGTTTTTCTCTTCTTTTTTTTTTTCTTCTTGTTTTTGTTATGTTAGTTGTATGGAATCTTAGACGGACAACTAACAGAAAAAAACATGAAAAATCATCGTAAATTGAAACTACATTACTTACATGTAGGGCTACTAAAGCAATGTACAGGATAGGTTCAAAGATTGAGTGGAAACAGTTTTTTTGTTCATTCATTTTTCTCATGAAGTAAAAACATGTTTAGCTTCCTTGTTTCCACTGAGATAATTTCAAATTGATTTGAATGATGTTGTCATAAGAAATAATATATGTATGTATGACTTGGTAAGGCTCAAGGGCGGGATGACATCATTTTTGTTTTGCTATAATGAAGGGGAGTGTGTAGAACGTTTTATCACATAAAGAATTGTGTATTATGAACATTGTCACAAAACACTTAAGGTCAATGGATGAAACATGTGTGTGAATGAGGGAAGTAAATATATTGTAGCTTAAGTTTTTTTTTTTGTTTATTAAGTTGAAATATGAAGTGGGAGAGAGAGAGAGTGTGTGTTGGCCATAAACCGAATTTAAGAGAAAATTAAAGTTATTTCTAGTAAAGAAAGTAATGTACTGAAAATTTATTCTTTATGATTACCATTTTAAAGAGAATAAATAACTAAAAAACACAAAAAATATTCACCTTCGCAACTAAAACCTCAACAGTTACCTTACGTCCCCTTAGATAACCCAAAATTGTTTCAATTTGTAACTTTGATGCATTTTTAAATAACTAAAAGTTTAGATTCACTAAAAGCATGCACGTTTTGACAAATCGTTTCCCGTTTTACCCCCTCAAACGATGGTAAAATGTAGCAAAATGTATTGAAATAACAACAACAGTAAACCCATTTCGATCAAAATCCGTAAACCATTTAAGAGACGGATCATTTAGGCGCCAAAGAGGAATTTTGTTAACCAACACAAACCCACGCAAAAAAACAAACGGGCACCATTGACAATCCCTAACTGTGTTTGTATTGGAATCTCAGAGAGAACACGTGCACGTGTTCATCAATCCCAATGTAATGGAATGAAATCATATAACAGAATGCTTTTTCATATGGTCCAGGGGCGGGGGTCCACCTTGCAGACATCGCACGTTAAGTAAACCGAAACAAAATTGTTCACTCATACTGAAGAATAAAACAATCAAACTAAAGCAAAAAATAAAAATGTATGCGGAACAAATTTAGGCCAATTGTGAATTTATTTGCTTAGAATTTTACTTTATTCTTTGGAAAAAGAGGATTTATTTATTTTGTCTTTTTTTGTTGTTGCTTGGAATATTTATTTAGAGCTTGTATTTCCTATTGGATGTTGTTTATTGTTCCCATGTTTTCAATACTATAGAATAGAAACAGCAACACAGGCAGATGTCCACTACAATAAATGCAGTTGAGTTACTCATACATATGTACATATATATTTGTACTGAACAAAGTATGGAGATCCATACAAAGTTTTGTGTTTTTAACGTTTGGTTTAGGTTTGTTGCTAAAGTTATTTTATGCCCTTCAGATTTTGATAAAATTTGGTATATGTATATGTGGTAACAATAACTCCAGACAATTTATATACCCTTCACAACGCGCACGAATGGAGTCAATGGTATATTCATTTTGTTCTTCCATTTTTAACGCCCATAGGAGGCGTGGTAGGTGTGACAATATACAAGGTGGGCCAAAAGAAGTCATCCTATTGGAAGATATTTTTGACCGTGCCAGACTTTTTTTGTGGGGTTTTTTGAAGCCGCCTGGAAGTCCCCAAGGACAACATTCGACACGAGTGCGATAATCTGTCCCCGAAGTTCTCGCCGTAGTGATGACGGCGCCCATTTGGCAGATATCATCTTCTCGACCAATAAATTTCTATAGATTCAAAGGGACATAATCAAAAAACAAAATCAAAGTTTTTCATATAGAAAAAAATAATAGCCATTCAAGATCGGATAACTTCTTTTGGCCAACCTTGTACATATGTAAATGATCAGCGTCGAATTCTGATGTCTGTCTGTCCCCGCGATTACAGTCATCGTTTAAGAGATTTCGAGCTGAAATTTGGAATACATATTTCTTTCCTCAAAGCGTAGGTTAAGTTTCAAGATGATGACGATAGATCAAAAACTACGGCCGACTCTCATATAAACTTCCCCTTTTTAGGTTCTGTCCTTGCGATAACAGTCGTTTGTTTAAGAGTTATAGACCTGCAAGGTTTTATGCTTTAGGCGAAGGTTTTGTGGTAAGATGAGCAAGATCTGCTCATACAAAAACGACTCCCATCGTAGAAAAAGAGCTGTCAAGCTGTAATTCTTCCAACACACAAATTTGCATCCTTGTTCTTGCAGGAGCTAAGCACAGCACCATAGCTTTTTCCATAATCTTCTGGTAGAACTTCCACATTTCACCTCTATCCCTGTACCTTTTTACATCCTCGCTCCCCCTTTCTCTAATTTTGTTTTTTTTTTTTGCTTAAATAGACAGTTGATTTGTCATTCTTTCTACTTCTGTCTGTACCTTACTGCTGGATATACAATTGGCTGTAGCGTTGCCATGTGTGTAGCATCCTTAGACTTTATGCGATATTCTTTATCATATTAGGACCTCTCTAAGTGGTTGTTGCAGCATTGCTATAGTATGTGCAATATGCTGCCATTAGAGTGTTCAAATACCTCCTTTTTTTAGAAACCCGGTTTCCGAGTTATTCGAAATATTGATTTTTTAGAAAAATCGGATTTCGAATACAGCATTTTAAAGAAAACCGGTTTAACCGGTTTTTTCGGTTTTTTCCTAAAAGTTAAAAATACTTATAAAAAAAATAATGGTTTAACAAATTTATTTAGTATGTTATATCAATACACCCACTCCAATCGAGCCCAAATCCTACATTTAGTAAAACTATAGCAGGACAAAGTTTAGGAGAAAAAACTGAAAGTCTAGCTACGCCCCATGTGGTACCTCCCATACCCATCAGGTACCACCCACTTTAGAAATAGATTAATATTATTAATAGATCCAACGCGATCATGACCAAATTCTGTTTTTAGTATTGCTCAAACAGAATAAAAATTAGGAGAACCAATTTGGAAGCCTAGCCACTTACCTGCTGGAACCTCCCATACAAATGCACCATTCCGCCCAATTCAGAGATGGAGTAGTAATATCAATACACCCAACGTGATCGTGTCCAAATTCTGTATTTAGTAAAGCTAAATCAGGATAAAGTTTTTAAGTCTAGCCACGCCCCATCTGAGACCTCCCATACAAATGTACTATTCCGCCCACTCTAGAGATGGAGTAGTAATACCAATACACCCAACATGATCGGGCCCAAATTCTGTATTTATTAAACCTAAATCAGGATAAAGTTTTGAAAAAAAAAAATTTTAAGGCTATCCACGCCCCTTCTGGTACCTCCCATACAAATGTACCACTTCGCCCACTTTAGAAATAGAGTAATGATATCAATATAGTAGAAAATTATATATTTTACTGAGGGTAAGGGTATATGTAAGTCGACTTACCCGACTGAAACATTCTTACTGGTTAAAATAGTATTTAAGAAATAATTTGCAATTTAAGTGTTTAATTTTGAGTCAATTCTTCTGTTTCGTTTTTAAAAAACTTGATACAGAAAACACGCGCTCGTTTATTGTAGAAGTAGGTTTTATTGGCAGAAGAACTTTTAGAAGGTTGTTGAGCTTTTCTGTCCTTATATTAAATCTATCGAAATAGTTGAAATCGTCATATAGGCGTGTGTCATGTCAATTTTTTTTCACTGGTGGATTTTGGATGTTATTTATTGTCATGTTTAAATCGTTGCAAAAACTACCATTAGATAAAGTCTTTTTAAAAGATCGTTAGCAAATTCCATCGTTTCCGCTTTTTTAGACTACTTTACACAGGATTAGCTTGTAGGATAATTTCCGGTCCTAATACATATAATTAGGGTATTCAATGTTTGTACACGAAAATGTTTTTAAAGTTTTAAAATTCAATTCAAATTAATTTATAAAAAACTTTTTACATTTTATAAACAAGAATGCTTTTAGAAGCTTTGTAAAATTTTAAAAATTCAATTTCAAACTAATTTATAAAAAACCGAGTACCCGAAGGAAAAAACTCGGTTAAACCGGTTATTCGAAAATGGCATTTTTGCAAAAACCGGCATACGGTTTTAAACAAAAAAACCGGTTTACGGTTATTCGGTTTCGGTTTTGAACACCCTAGCTGCCATTGTGTAAAAGTAATGCCAAAAGTAGATGTTAGAGAAGGGAGTGGTTATTTCTAAATTTACAGCTTTGGGAGATAGCTAACTATCTTGTGACTTCCTTATTTTACAATCCACAAAATTTAGAAACGAAACACTCCGGATCCTTAAGCAAAAGTACAATCACTGGTCTTATATCCTTAAGATGTTCGATGGCGAGTGATGATGTCTGGGGTTATGTTGGGTCGGTGGCCTCGTATCGTTAATGGTGTCTGGTGTAGTTTTTCCGGTGCCTATGTTGGATGTCCTTTGTACGCAGAAGCGGTCCTTAAACGAACGTTGTTAATTCGGTGATTGGAAACAGGACGGGACGGACAGGACAGGACGGACAGGACGGGTTTAACGTTGTGGTAATTCGGGTGGTGTCGGACAATTTCAGTAGGATCTTCTGGTGAAATTTTCTAAGGTCCTGGAATAGGATAATAAGAACAACTGTTAATAGACTCTGGCCTTACCATTACGAGGACTCGTTGTACAGACTTATCGTCCGTTGTACAGGCTTAGGGTTTGATTGTACAGTCTTATAGCCAAATTGTACAGGCTCGTAGCCCGATTGTACAAACTCAAGTTCCGATTATACAGTCTTATAGCCAGATTGTACAGGCTCGTAGCCCGGTTATACAGTCTTGTTGTCCGATTGTACAAACTTAGTGTCCGTTTAACAAAAATGCTTGTTTTCTTACAATTCCAAAGGATCAAGGAGATCAGATAACATTCCTTGACTTGGAAAAACTTCGTCTTGGAGGTGTCACCGGCGATCGTAGTAGAAAAACGTCGTCTCCTTATATTATGAGTGAGATGAGCCAAATGATAATTATGAAGTAGTTGCCTGTTTTATGTTTGCACTGAAAGCCGCGATGTGTTAGAAAGAACCTTTCCGCTTCTGACCGATTATGCTATTGGGTGGCGGTATGGTATGTTTTCTTTTATGCTCGCGTCGCAAGTGGTTGACATGGTGCGGTGGGAAAGCATCTGGCTGACAATCGTAGGGTTGAGGGTTCGAATCTTACTGAAGTCGGTTCTTATATATTTTTTATTTTATTTTATGTGTCTTATAGTATATTAAATATTATATTTTAAATGTATTATATTTAGTTTTATTATATAATTCTCAATATTACATTACCAGTATTATGTACGGACGAAATGTTAATATCGTCAAATTACAAACTTTAATCTTATCATAACAGGTGCAGATGTCAGAGTAATTCGACTTAGTGAGGCATGGCTGGATTATGGAGAGGTCACCATTCTATTTAAGGACATGCACCAATTGTATAGCGGCACTTCCAGCATATCCTTAAATAATGATCATATTAATTTCCTATATCTAACAAAATTTGGCATTTACTGGATACGCCCTTACTAAAATTTTAATATATGTGAGAGGGAGAAGCTTGCTTCGGCCACATTATGCTGTACTTTTATTGTTACAGTTGTATTATTTAAAAATTTTCCTAAAATGGGGAAAATAGTAAGTTATTTTAGTCCTTTAATAATGGAAATTTACATTAAGGAATCATGAGACCTGATGTAAGTACAGGATGATCTCGAGGGCCACAACGAGTTCGTCGTGTGTATGTCATCTACATAATAATAGTGTTAATTGAATATCATGATAATGTTTATATAACATAATGCCAGGAAAGCAATTTTTAATTTAAGCTTAGTGTGACGTAGGCAACATTTGTCGGTAATTAGTTAAAAGAAATCTTTTTGGACAATTTTTAATCAACCATCGTCATTGTGTACCTCTGTCCCTCTCATCTCTATTATGCAAATCGCACAGCCTTAGCCAGACCAGTATACAATTCTTAGTATTATGAAATTAGCATAGAATAATTTTCGCAGTAAATCTTTAAAGCAAATTTATTTGTTTTCATTGATTTAATAATCTTTTTGCTTTCATCTCACACAACAAAGAAAAACACACACCAGTACTCGTTTTCGTCTGCCAATATGATAATGAAATTCTACATAGAAAATATTTTGTTTTAAAATGTCCTCATTAAAATGCAAATAATGCTTTATTTTTGTGTAATAAACCATTTTAAAATACCAGCAAATACAATTAAGATATTTAGAAAGCCTTAAGTTCATTCACATTACAGATTTGCATAGACTTCTTTAGACATACACATGTAGGTATATATTTTTGTATACGTGGGTATGTGTGTGTTTGTATAAATGTTCGTTTACATTTCTACAAAATATTTAACTAATTTCGAATGCAAAAATACTGACTGTACTTGAAACTCAAAGAAATTATTTACTATGCATATAAAACAAAACACAAAACAAAAACTTTTCAAAATTGCCAAAGACTGACTGTTGTGAAACAAAAACAGCAAAAATGTTCAAGAGTGCCAAAACAAATAGAAAAACTTTAGCAAACAATAGACTAGTATAATTTGTAACCATTATGCGTTTGCAAAACTCTTGAAATGTTGTATGATAAACATTAAATAAAACACAAAATGAGAGCAAAAGCCCACGACGCCTCAAACAGAGCAAAACAAAATAAAGCTCTTAGGGATGCCATTTGTACTCTTCGTATGTGAGCAGTAGTCGTTGCATACCAGTTTAGTGTTTGTCTTTCCTATTTTATTATTTTATTTAATTTTTGTTCGTATGTGTGTGTGAGTGCATCTCATACTCTCTGCTTATATTTGGGCTCTTCATATTGTTTTGTATGTTTTGTTTAGTTTTTAGTTATTTCAGTTTTACGAGTATATTTCGACATTTCTAATTTCAAGTATTTGCCGAACATTTCAATACATGGACGAGTGTTGTGTGCCGCTGAAGATGTGAAAAGGATTTTTGTTTGCCTTAAAGTAAACATTTGATATGGAAATTCAAACATGCGTAAGTGTGTGTAAACACTACGAGCACTAAAGTAAATGGAGATCCACTTGTATGTAAACCCACACCAAGAGACAATAAAATATTCACACTTTCCTCATTAACATTAAAAAGATAAACCTTTACAATTCTCGGCAATTTGCCGCAAATATCTGCTCTCTCTCTCTAGCTTACTCTTTTTCTGGGTCTTTTTTGCTCACTCCTTTTTGCACATAGTCATGGTAAAGTTGTCCCCTTGTTCGTCGGAAGTGACAAAGGGACAACCTCAAATGTTTGTCTTTATGACGCTGCCTACTCGAAGGGTCGAATGCTCTCTAGAATTGCCATTATCCACATAGGGGATATCCTTTTTTGTTTGTCTTATAATAGTAATAGTACATTTGCGTGTAAGTATATGTTTGTTTTCTCCTTCGCCGACGCCGCCACCACAAAGGAAACCCAAAAACTTTCCTAAACTAAACAAAACAATTAGAGGTTTTTGAAAGGGGTTTAACAACCATCCACTCAACCGCTTCATCCAATGTAGGGATATGTAAGAGTGCGTTTGTCGTACACACACACACACACACACACACAAATCCCAATAAAGCTTATCATCATATGACCGAATATTTTATGGTAGATATATATTTGAATATTTGTTGGAAATCATCATTTATTCTATGGCAAATCTCATATACCATTAGCAGATATTTGCTTTTCATTGAACCGTATGATTGTGTAAGAATTCCTTTTTATGTTAATTAAGGTTGCATAAGAATTGAAAAATTCAATGGCGTATGATATTATGTAAACATAACAATGAAAATAAATCTTTGTAAACATTATGCAAAATATTTGTGTTACATTCAATGGCATGTGAGAGAGAGCGTCATAATGAGACCGATTTCTTTGAAGTAGGTCGAACTTGTACTACTTAAGAGGTGTTTGGAATGTAGCAAATGTAGCATAGACGCAGCTTTTGTGGGTATTGTTTGAAAGATATGGATTTTTTATTGTGGGTTATTATGACAGCAACAAAAGAATCCAAGAAAGAGTATAATAGTAGAAAAAAATACATCATATACAACAAAATACAACGTATTTTGTACTATAATACTTTAAATAAATATCGTTATAAATAATTTTGGAGGTTAGGTTGTTGCTATTGAGCAACAGCATAAACTATACAATTTTAATCTGAGGGTCTAAGCTTTGAGGTCTGTGCCTAGCAATTGGGTTACTTCTACTGAATTAGTCCATAATTTCAAGTGATGTATTGATGGCGTCTCTATGCCTTTCAAGGCTGCTGTAGACGAATCACGATCCAAGAGATCCAGTACACAATATCGCATGCTCTCCCCTTATTCACGAAGGTCCTTCCTGACATGCCTCGGGGGAGCATCCAACTGTGTGTTGGTAAAGTTGGAATGACTCCTACGATGAGCATTAGTCAGCATGACAATATACTCCTTCACTGAGAGGACCTTCGTTTCCCCTAGTATGTGATACTCATAGGTTATTTGCATGCAAACCGCTACAGACCGTAGGTTCAGCATTTTTGGCAGCTTTGTATATTTCTCTACCGAGTATTACTCAGCTAAAGATACCACACTGGATCGACATAATTGACCACTGGCCGGTCAATTGTTTTATACGTAGCCAACAAGGTTTCTTTGTCCATACCCCGAGTGCTGCCGACTAACAGTTTAAAAACTAATTTGCAGTATGTGCGTAATTGCAGTGGCATGAGCTGAGGAGCTAATCAGGCTCTCAAAGGTGACTCTAGATTCACAACAAGCGGCATCTACTTGTTTATTGACGAATGCGAACTTCACTGTTTGATAAGCTTTTACTAGACATGCCGATTGACTCGACACTTATACTGCGAAGTTGCTATCGACAAAAACGAAGGGGCCGGCGTTGAAAGAAGCATGTAGATGAATGGAGCCGGGAATCGAACTACGGATTCCCAGCATTATAGTCGCGTGTTCTAACCACTATGCCACGGCCGGTACCGGGTTTTAAAAACTCTACTGGGTTTTAAAAACTCAACGAACTACTGACGACCACTCAGATAATTCGCAATCTATCTCTTTAAGTTGTTAGGCGGGGGTGTATGTCCTGGAAGAGTGTTGTGTGGCTGACTGTGTCGAAGGCCTTCCACAAGCCCAATACCATAAGGAGTGACTTTTACAAAGTTTCTCTCAGCTGTTTTAAGCCCTGTGAGATTTGAGTGGTGATGATGCTTAATGCTGTACTGGGGGAGGAGGATTGCCTTACGAGTCTTCGCGGCTGGGGACAGGAGGCAAATCAGCCTGTAAGATAGTCCCTATGTTGCGTTCTTTCCTTGTTTAAGTTTTGGAATGACTGTACGCTTATTATAATGTTACTCGTTGACAGTTTTAAAACCATTGTCAAGTACTGGACTCCCTACTAGGCAAGATGTTTTAGCATCAGCGTGGATATGCCGTAGGGGACAATCGTCTTCGATGTTTTGGTTGTGTTGACGGCCTCTGTAAGCTTAGAAGGGGGTTATGGTTGTGGAATGTTCGGGGCTGGAAGTTTGTGAAGCTTAAGAATAGCACTTGACTTCGCCTTATCTCTATCTGCGTGCTCAATAAAAAGTCGGCAAAATAAACGCAAGCACGTTTCAGCGTCGGAAATGTGGTATCTACAAACTCAATCGCGATCCTGCCATTCTTCATTGTTGGGTTTACTTTCGCAATTCTCAGAATTGGGTCCCAAATCAATCAGCTGAAAAATGTTGTACTATGATATGATGACGACGATGAAGATTTGTCGACATCACCGCTGAGTTTCATCGTTATTTTTGGCAGCAGGGCAACAAACAAGCGTTGCACCTTAAATGGATGGACATATTGTGCAAGCGGTTCTGGCAAACTGTGCCGAACCATAATCCGGAATTAATTTTGATTCCGCCACGGACTAAAAATAAACGGAGCAGCAATGCCGGAAGATGTTGTTCCATTGTTAAAATTGTGAAGTTGTTGCTGGATCCTTTGTCCGTATAATTCAGGTTATTCCGTTACAAAGAACACGTTCCCGGTGGAATGTGGACAAGGTCAGGTTGTTCATAACTTTTTAAATTTTGTGTTGTTGCCATGTCCATTTAACAAGTGAGAAAGTTTCAGTGGGGAAAACCAACTCACATATACCCTCACCCTCAGTAAAAACATTAAATTACCTTAAGAAAATACATAATTTTTGTATGGGAGGTACCAGAAGCGGTGTAGCTGGAGTTCTAATTAATCCTCCGAAAGTTTATCCAATTATAGCTGACAAACTACAGAATTAGGGCACGATCGTTTCGGGTGTATTTCTAGTACTTCTCGCTTACTAAATTAGGCGGAATGGTACATTTGTATGGGAGGTACCAGAAGGGACGCGCCTAGACTTTTATTTTTTTCCCAAAACGTTATCCTGTTACAGCTTAACAAAATACAGAATTTCGGCACGACCGCGTGTAGTCGGAGGTATTGGAGGTATCATAAGGGGCGTGGCTAGACTTCCAGTTTTTTCTCCAAAACTTTATCCTGCCACAGTTTTGTTAAATACGGAATTTGGGCACGATCGCGTTGGGTGTATTGATATTATTACTTGATTTCTAATGTGGGTACCATAAGGGGCGTGGTCATGTAGTCCATTTCCAATACCGTAAGTAGTTTTGGAGAAATGTTTAACTTTCAAAACAATTGGTCGATTCTTTCGAAAGTTATCGTGCGTACCAGTCAGACGACAGTAAGACAGACGGGCAGAAAGTCGGACAGACGAACATGGCTTAAATGACGTAAAAAGTCATGAACCGAATTTGGTTCAAAGAAACATGGGGTCTAAAGTGACTTCTTCTATGTGTTACACTTTTTGGTCTTATCTAATGATATGCACCCTGCTACCCGTAGGCTGTGGGTAAACAAATTTAGATGAATGATAATCACAGCCCGTTTTTGTACTTAGGTATTCCGTACATTTGCAACACTTATCGTATATAAAGTAGTACCTTAATCACATTCCGTTTCTGGATATAAATTTTCCACTCATACACGTTGACCTAAACTTTTAAACGATACCATCGACCCATCTTAATGTGTAATCAAATCACATGATATTACAACTAACAAACAAAATTCCACATTAATATTGAATACATTTCATCAAAAAAATAAACCTTAACAACTTTGCACCGCATATTTAAAACTAATAGAAATATTTTCCAGGAAATATACTATCATGAAAATGTAACATATAAATTAAAATTCTTAATGCCCACTCGTGGCGTCGTGGCAATTTCAACTTGTAGGAATCAAATCACAAAATAAGTGATGTATGCGCCATATTAAATTGATTGATGGTTTTATTTCCTCTCTTTCGAATTTTTGCTGTATTCCCACACACAAAACGAATAAGCGAATAACATGATCGAACACTGACACTGTGAACATTTTACACATACTCGTATGATTGACATTTTCATTTTAGAATGTTTTGCACAATGCTTTTGTTGTTTTTTCGTTTGTCATGTTCAAATTTTAAATTGATATGTTCAATTTCTATACATTGAAATGTAACGGCATGCTGTACGCTGAATGTTTGAAAAAAAAAACGCAAATTAACAGAACAATTGAAAAGACCACAGCAACAATTTGATGTTACCAATATACTAGTAATTAATTTAATACAGTTATACATTAAGAGAAATATTTTGCTCTGTGTTGTCATAAAATAGCGTAATTGTAAAAGTGGTAATTAATTAAGAGCATAAGTGGCATACTTAGATATGTTTTATTGAATATGTAGATAGTTGATTGTGGCGATATGATGTACAAAGATTATATTTATATGTAGCAATGGTGTAAGTGGAATAAATTAAACTGGTAATGCTGATTTCGATTTATCTTTTGAAACTGAAAACTCGTTAATTAGCAAGGAAGCATGACATAATTTAGTGTAAATGAGATTAATATTTGCCAACCGTTGTTTTAAGTCAAAACATTGTATAAACAAAATTACGATACATTTGACGATATTGTGATATGAAAAGTTCCACACAATCTGATTCAAAAGAAAGGATTTGAGTACGTTTATAAACAAATGCTTGAGAAACGTTACAGCAGTATGAATTTGAAGTTACTGACGCTAACAAGTCGATTACGAAAACATGATGTACTTTTTTGACACAATATGGATACATCAACTTTCGGATACTTTCGATAACGTCTTAAGAGCTGTGTGAATTGCAAATCCATTTTGATATTAAAACCATACAAAACCTTTTTTTACTAGAAATTTTTGCTCTCTATTTACCTATAGTGTTTTTTTTTTTTGTTCCGCACTCTTACCTATATCTGCAGCGATACTGCAACTACACCCTATTCGGTGGTACACATAATTGTGTCATTATTATTTCATATACATTTAAGTACACATGTCATTCACACACACAAATATTCACATAATTGGCGATTTTCTATATTTCTCTCATTTCGAAAATTTGTCTGTCCTTTGGTTAGTTTTTTTTTCTAATTATGTTCACTGTGGCGTATGATTGATATTGCAATTTGAATGACTATTGCTGGTTCGGTATTTGGTTTTGGTTTTTCCAAATTGCTCTTGTAATTGTCATTGTGCTATTATTGTAATTGTATTAAATTATTTAGACGAATGTGACAATTGAAGCTTGAAACTGTAAAAGTTTCATTGTCCTCGAAACCCAAAAATTTAATTATTGAGTAAAATTGTTGTGGTATGTCCGACATATTGCAGAGATTAAGCTAAAATTACAATTTAAATTTTAATTGCCAAGGCTCAAATGTTGACAGTTTACAGATGGACAACGATTTTTCGGCCAGGTGGTTGACACAAAATTTTGGAAAATATTTTTTGTATGTATAAAATCATGTTGTATGTTGAGAATGCAATAAAGCACTGATAAATCATACTCTTCGGCACTAGTAATATTGTAATTGGTAATAAAATCTCTATGTGCAATATTTGACTAAAGTTAATCTTACAATTTGATTTATTTTTCAGAATCGAAATCGTAAACATTTTTCATTGGAATTTGAATAATGTTATATATTTATACTTACAACATTGCATCATAAGCTTGCAGCCGTTTGAAATTCATTCATCAGTAGCCGCACGTAGAAAAGAATTCCAAGCACTTTAGTGTTTTTTGCGCTCCGCGGATAGTTCGTCACACCAAGCTTAGATAATAGCTATTTCACATGGTACATCCAACGAAATATTGGCCGCCCCCACCTGAGCCGCCCATAGAGTTTATTGCTGACGAATTTTCGAGCCGAAGCGTTTTCGGTCGATGTCGTTGTACAGCTCATACAGCTCATGATTCATTCGTCGACGGCACTCGCCGTTCACGATGATGGGTCCAAATATCTTGCGAATAATTTTTCTCTCGAATACTCCATAATAGATTGATGCGCTTGTGTCATTACCCAGGATTCTGCTCTGTAGAGCAAGACAGGTAGGATCAGAGTCTGGTAGAGTTGGATCTTTGTTCTTCAAGAGAGCGCTTTGTCATTAAATCGCTTGCTTAGCGCATAGTAGCAGCGGTGAAACTTGGTCTTGTCCTCATTAATCACCCGACCCACTTCCGCCGACTGCTTTTCAAAGCTTGAAAAGGCCGCAGTAACATCCCGCAGTCTCCGGCCAGTGATAAATATATCATCGGCATACGCGAGCAGCATGTGACTTTTGTTGAAGATAGTACCATTCCTGGTTACTGCTGGTTACAGCCTTCGCATGACCATCTCCATTACGATGTTAAAGACATCGCAAAACGACTGTCGACCTGTCTACTGCTTCGCTTGGTAGAAAATGGCTCTGTCAGATTTTTGCTAATTTATATCGTATCGGACTGTGCAGCTTAGCAATCGATGAACAGATGTGGTTGTCGATCTATATTTCTTGGCTTGCACTCCCTAAGCCAAAACATGTTTATGAGCTGGTGCATGCACGCTGCCAGTTCATCGCCACCGGCTTTAAAATGCTCTGCTGGCAGTCCATCGGCTCCCGCAGCATTATTATTTTTAAGCTGTGCAATTGCCTTGCTGATCTCGTTTTAGCTTCTTGGTGCACAATCAAATCCGTTGTCCATGATTGGCGTAATTTTCTTCACTTATGGCGCCTTAGAGAATGATGAGTAAACGAAAGTATTTTCTCCTTATTTGCAGCACACTCCGACTGTCCGTGACCAGATATCCGTCTCTGTCCTGACAGGTGGGAATCCTTGCTCTAAAACCTTTGCTTATAATCTTTAAGTAGAACTTTCGAGCTTCACATCTATCCATGAATTTTTCAATATCCTAGCTCTCTATTTTCTTCTATAGACGCATTTTCCGCCTGAAGAGGCGTACCACATGATAAATCTGGTTTTTTGTCTTTTGGTCAGTTTATATACAGGTTGCCTTGTGGGTATATTTATGCTGGAATCTGGTAGCATTCATTACAATGTTTTTTGCCGACGCGAAGATAACCCGATTGAATCTGACTGCTAAGCCAATAGTATCTTTCCTCCCTATTTTACCATTTAAATCTACTACTACTACTTATATTAACTTTACACCCCATGAATGAGGTATGGGATAGCTTCTCGCGTTGTTGTAAATTAACACGCTTTCTATTTTTAGATTCACAACTAACGGCACCTACTTGTTTATCGACGAATGCGAACGTCACTGTTTTGAGAAGCTCTCAATAGACATGCCGATTGACTCGACACTTATACTGCGAAGTTGCTGTCGACAACATTCGAGGGAAGCCGACAATAAAATATTTTTTTTATTTTTGAGATGACTGGAACCAGGATTTGAACCTGTGATCTCCCGCATGGTAGTCTAACCACTTTGGTGTTCTAACCACTAAACCTCCCAGAACAATTTTAATTTCATATCTAGAGAGCAGCGGTTATATATTTCCTCCAGGCGCTCATAGAATGCATCTTCAATGTCCGTGTCTTTGTCTTCGGAACGTGCACACACATCAGCATAATGTTCAAATATTTCGACTTGATGCGAATAGTGGCTATTCGGTCATTTACAGTCTTGCCGACTATGAATCCACATCCAATTTTGTGTCTTTCTGCATGGCAGCTGTAAAAGTTGTCACAGTTCTTTTGTCGTGTGCATCCCTGTTCTTTCCATCTCATTTTCTGTATGGCGGCGATGTCAGCCTTGTATTTGCCAATTGGATATAGACACCCTATAGAATTCGGGCAATCCCGGTGCATATCCTTAAATCATGGTCCTTATAATATTCGCGGAGGTCGTCAACATTTGGGGCGTCCTTTTTTTTCTTTTTTCGTGTTTTCATAACAATTGCCTTTGTTTAAGGAGAGTAGCTTATTAGGCTACCGCTCCTGATCTTAGTTTCTTAAAGCTGTCAATGCCTTTAAGAGAGTCGCTGTATTGAGCTTCAGTAACTTCTCTTAACTACTTCCTAAGAAGCATCGGTAGTAGCAAGCCATTAAGGTTAGTCAACACTGCGCTTTTTCACATCTGCTATCACTGAACATATGTTCGATGGCATTACCCGGAAATACGGCGTTGTAAGCTGTCATTTTTCCAAACTTTCCTACGTTATATAAAATACCTGTTGGCACTAATTTTGTAAAAAATTCTCACTCGCACGCCATAACCATCCATAACCGATGTTTCTTCAACTTAACGTTATTTAGTTACACTGTTACCTTTCTAAAGCTAGGAATACATATTCCAGTGGCAAGCTAAGGCCAAAGTCACATTATTCCTGTAATTATAATATCAAAGTATGTGCCAAATAAAATTCTATACCATGTGGTTCCAAACTTTATTTTGCCAATTTGTAAGCTTCAATCTCATAAATTTAGCAATATCAACTGCATGACCTTCGAGAACAACATCGTTGCGTAGTAAAAATAAATTGGAAGCACAAAAAATGCACACCTTTAGCATAATAAACCACCACACAACGTATCAAAAGTGATCAAAGTTATGCGAAAAGCGTAAAATAAAAATATTTGCATAAAGTTAGCCAACTCCCGTATTGGGAAGGAAACACAAATTAAACAAAATTTCCGAGACACAAACAAATCATATGAGCAATAGCATGAAGGGAATTTAAACTAAGTAAAGTTTGCTACAAAAATCTACAACGTTCTCAGAATGTCGCTGACGATAATGATGATGATGATGCTGTTGACTATACTGAAATATTTGCCCTATGCTATGAAATTTTGTGACAAAATAAAAAGGACATTCTGGGCAACTGTAAATGTGAAACTTAACTTTAGTTATGATAAGTAAAAAAAAAACTAATTCAACTTTTATATGTGTGATTAATTACTTTTTTTATTCCTGTTATTTACGCAAAATTTCGGTGAAATTGGGTCGAGTTCAAAGTGTTGAGTCATCAAGTTCATGGTTTGATTGTTATGTGAAATGACAGAATAAAAACAATATTATGTACTATACGAAACAAGTGAGTTGCGTACTTAAGGAAAAACTGACATGAATGAGTTGTGTTTTTGTTTACAAGTGAGTAGTACACAAGACAAGTTATATTCCGTCGTTTCGCTGGGTCGAGTCTAGGAATCGAGATATACCGATTTGAAGTTAGTAAATATGATATAGGGGACTGAAGTGCAGAATATTGGGCGGGAGCCCATATATATCATTATCTTCGTTTTGGTCTACAAATATCGGAATGGAGGGTCAAAGTTGGCGCCGGAGACCATGAGGTCCTGGGGAGGGGGTGGGGTGGTCAAAAGTGACCGCTTTGGTTCTATGATGACCCCATAAATGCTGCTACTCAAATGAAAGATATATGCAAGATGAATCTGACATAATCAATGCTACATTGGCTACTATATAACATGTAACAATGTTAATACGTCAACTTCCTTCAAAACTCCGTAAGAAACTATAAGCAGTCTGCTATTCATATTTTACGCAAAACATAATAAATTGCAACAAGTTATTTCTGACCAACTACCGTGTCTTTTATACAATGGCCTTCATATCCTTTAAGCACTTTAGCCAATGCGTAATGCCCACACTTTGTGCCACTCGATTATAGTTGCTAGTTGTAATAGATTCCCCTTTTGGTTGGTCGCTTTCATTAAATTTAATAACTTTTCCTCCTCACACACACACACACACACATTTATTGCATACAAAAGAAAAAAAAGCGAAACTCATTTTCATTTTTCATATTCTGCTGAGCTTACATCGTATAACAACGTATAACGTTCTCAGTAGATCCTTTTGATCCAATTTCCTCAATGACTGTTAAAATGACTTTGTTGAGAAGCTCTTGGGTGATGTGGATTCATACGTATGGGTTTTGTTTTATATGAGAAAAAATAAGGTCATTTCATAAGCCTTTGGTATTAGGGGAAAGCCATGACATTTTTTTTCTGTTTGTTTTTATTTGTTGTTTGCTCTAGCATTTCTCTCTACACGCTTGTCGTAATGTTTGCTAAAGAATTTTTGTATTTTTCCAAAATTTCGTAACTGTGTTTTTTTCTTGCTATTTCTCTTCTTATTTTTTAGAGAAGGTTACTGCTGTTGCCGCTGCTGCTACTCGGTATGATGATTATACATAATTGTGGATTCCATACGCATTCTCTGCATTGGCCGCAAATATATATAGAAAACGCTGAGAATCGAGAACACAATAGGGACTCGACATGAATTTTTAATTTTGCAATTGGCCAAGGCTACAACTGAACCAGTAGCTGGGTGTACCAGAAAATAAAAATTGTACGTTCCTACGTAGCCATTCGTGGTGCAGAGCACAAAATCAAATTGAAAGAAATTACCAAAACAAAGAATTTCAGTTGGTGGCCACCGCAGCAAAGAGAGGGACGCAGTATGCCACAGTTGACTGAGACGGGGATGGAGGGGAAGCACACCAAAAGGGTGTCCAAGAAGGTATACTACTCGTACACTTTGTATGCCACCAAAGTAACAACTCGATAATTTATCACAGTTAACAGTGAAACCACTGAGACCGACAGACAGGCGATCTCATAGTTCCATAGAGGTTTCGCGCCGCAGAGGAGTGAGTTGGATTATCAAAGCAAACAACAACAGCAACCACACCAACTAAAAAGATGAACATAAAGGACTTATGTTGTTATTATTTTGTTGAATGCCATCGCTATCATCAACGTACACACACTCGCATACTGCCGGCGCACACGTACTTGCAACAAAATGTTGCTGCTACTTTAACATTTTGCTGATACACATCAATTTTGTTTTTGTTTTTTTTAGGTCAACATTGTGGCAAACATGACCCGGGTATAAAATCGAAATGGAATAAGAAGCAAAAAAAAAAGACGGCAGCAATTCCAAATTGCTCGGGATACTATGGCATGAATGTTTAGTAGTGTAAAATGAAATGAAACAAAAAAGGGGTTTTTACATTTTGTAAATTATTAAAAAAAATGCAAGAAATTGAAATTTAGGAAAGCTGGAGAAAAAGTTTAGCTTTTGTTCTTGCCAAACACTAATTTACTGTGTTCATTTTAAATCTGTTAGTGAAAACGAGCCATTGGGGTTGGGATGAGGAAATAACATTAAAAAAAATTACCTAACGAACGTCCAAGGGGAGGATTGTACAGCAAATAAGATGCCCTTTGAAATAAGAGGTACAGTGGAACTGGAGAGGGTTTAAAGGATTTGTTAGATAATATATGACGAATTAGGTAAAATATGTCGTACGTTTTTCTTAATGTTATTGATGATGATACAAAAGTAAAAAAAATACTAAAGCTAAATCACTTTATTTTGAATTTTGTAAAAGGAAGACATCTGAATATTGCACTGTTTAAAAGTTTCTATCACATATATTTTTGAAAATAAGTTCCGCAATGCCAGCATAGACTATATACATTCTACAGCTAATCTTTTTTTGTTAGTTTTCCAAATTTATTTTTTATTTTTCATTCAAAACAATTTGTAAATTTCATTGTTTACATTTTTATAATACAATTTTCAAAAATTTGACATGTAAGACTGCCAACAAATATACAAAGTTGATCTGATTGATAGGTGTTCATTTTGAAAATCGAAACTGTTTTGATTTTCATACTGCAATATCCGTGTGACAAATACATTCTCATGATGAGTCAAATTCACTAATACATACATATTGCCGTTCCTGCGGCAGTACTCGTCTATGGGGCGCTTAAGAAGTAGATTAAATTAACTTATAGTGTTAACATGAAAGTAGGCCTCTTTTATGATGACTTACAAAAATGTGTTTTTTTTGGAGAGCAAATGTTAGAGTTTAAACTGATTCTCTAAGCTGTACTTTCTATTTGTTTGCTGAGATACCTTATATATTATGCTGATGATAAATTTATCGGCAACGGTATACACTCAAAGTATTTCTGTGTTCAAACAATTTGATAATGTTGGTTAAGTGCTTTACGGGATTAATAATAGTAGTTTGCGGAGGCTTAGGCCAATTACTAATATAATATTTCTATATGTACATCGTTTTTCTCTACGAGCGTTTGTCACTGAATTACTGATAAACTTCTAGACCGAGTTTGGCAAAACTTTAAGCTTATATTAATGTGGTTTTTTAGTTGGATTAGATTCAAAATTGTATCCTGTATATGGTGCTACAATCTTCCTAAGACTTCACTTTTCAATCAATTCTTCTAAATTTTGTACAGCATTGAAACTGTAATCATAGGTAAGTAGGCATATGAAAATTGGACATGGTATCCCACATATAATGTGAATACATATCGTTTTATATATGTGGATTACCATTAGGGTGAGTAAAGGGATAATATAAATTGATATCTTTGCAGTTTTTATAAATTCCTTTTTTACTTATTGACCGAAAACTAGTTGTTGTTGTAACAGCTGGATTAAGTAGCTGATAGGTAATAATTCTTTAAAACAATTTTGAATTTATCGGCACAAGATCGATCATCATACGATCATTGTTGGAAAATCTGTTTCGTTCCTTTGCAGATAACAAGGTTTGTGGCAAGGGATTGTTAGAAGTTGTTGTGAGTTTTAACTGCCAATTTCCTTCAAAGATGGCGCCAGCTGGTTTTGTTGATTTTATTTTGCGATGTTAATAAACCATTTGGTTTTTCATTGGTACTTGCGCAATCTACTTTTTTTTATAGTGGAAGCAACTGGCTGGAAAAATCGAAAATATTTGAAAAGTAACTTTTCATCGATGTTGATTTGGTCAGTGCCGTGGCCGGAAATCGAACCCGGGACCTTCGTATTGCTAATCTAAGTCCACTGATCTATCAAAGTCCACCCGAAAACTTATAATTATCTTCAGCTATGTTGGTTATATGCATAGGCATAGTGGTTAGAACACGCGACTACCATGGGGGGGATCACAGGCTCAAATCATGGCTCCAGTTGTCTTAAAAAAAAAATTTTCTTTCACTGTCGGCTCCCCTCAAATGTTGTTGACAGCAACTTCGCAGTATAAAAGTCGAGCCAATCGGCAGAGCTTCTCAAACAGTGACGTTCGCATTCGTCGATAAACTAGTAGGTGACGTTAGTTGTGAATCTAAAAATAGAAAGCGTGTTAATTCACAACAATGCGAGAAGTTATCCCATACCTCAATCATGGGGTGCAAAGGGAAATTAAGTTTTTAAGTTCTGTCGGTTATATGCACTACAACTATATTGTACAAAACTTTAAGCCGCCCAAAAATGCGAGTTTGTATGAGAGTTGGTCGTTGCTTAATGGAAATATAATATCAAATACTGAGCTTGAATGTTTGATATGACCCGAAAATATGGTTATGCTTTTTTACCCTCAAAAAGTGGGAGTTTTGTATAGAAGTGGTGGGGGTAGTTTTTGCCCGATGTAACTCATCTTTGAGCTTAGCTTGATATGCAAGCTTATAGCATATCAATTTCCTTAACTACTATCGCGGGGGCAGATAGATGGACTACCCTAAATGTACGGAGGTGTGAATAGTTTTTTGTACAATCTTACTCATCTTAGAATTTAACATTCTTTTACAGTATTGAAGTGTACCAAATTTCATCTCGATAGCTCGTGAGCTACGGCTGTAATGGGGGTAGAGACTGACGGACACCCCCAAAAAAGGGGAAGTTTGTATGGAAGGTGAAAGTAATTTTTTCTCATCTTGCATCTTAATCTTCCCTTTGAGAGTTTAAGCTTGCATATTAAATTTTAGCTCTATATTTCGATTTCGATAGGGCAGATAGACGGGGACCCCCAAAAAGGGGGAGTTTGTATGGGAGGTGAAAGTAGTGTAAGTAACATCCGCTTACAGAATTGAAGCTTGCTTAACAGATTTCAGCTCTATATCTCCTTACATTACAGCCGTAGTCGCCGAGACGGGCCCCAATAAGGGGCAATTTGTATCCACATAGAGTGAAAGTTTGGTGGAAATTGTGGAGTGGTGGTATCAAAGGAACTTGTTTCTTCAACAATGAGGAAGAAAACAACGTTTCGGTCAAAGGTGGGCGTTAGGGCGTTACAGAACTTTCTACGGCGTGAATAGATTTGTGGGACTGTCATTTCCTAATACACCCGGAAAAAGACAGCAGAGGTCAGGAAACATTCTAGCCAATATTTGTCATTATATAATTGCAATGTAATGAATGCGAAAGTCTGGATACACCTTTATAAAGTACGTAACTATTATTTTATACTTGCAGTACCATACAGCGATAGTCTTTTAGCTAAGTCTGTTAATAAAGATGTAGTATACTAAGTGAATTAATAACTCACTGTAACAGCCAATTTAGGCGGGTGAAGGTACTAGGTCGGTATTGTAATACCCCAAATGTTTTGGCGTTGTCTACAATTCTGCTAAAGCACGAAATGAAAAATCATCAATAGTTCTTGAGTTATAGCTGAAAAACTAACTGAACAATTATCAAGCTAGGCAAGAAATAGAAAAGGTCATAAAAAAAGCTTTGCCTCAGGTCAAACTTTTTGTGAGTGTAAAATACAACGCCAGTTCTGTGTGGGGAATCTTGTTCTGATATTATACATCCCTATTGTAACTTCATATGTAGTGAGTTTGCATATGTTATGAGTACTATAACTTTTATGCTGATTTTATATTAATCATGCGCATATCATTCCAATATTTTGGATTTATGGTTTAATTACACAATGCAACATCCAGTCTGAGGCGTGAAAAATTCCAAGCTAGGATGCATGTACTAGGTCTATATAGTAAACCCCCCAAAGGTTTTGGCGTTCTTGACTATTCTACTAAGGAATTAAATGAGAAATTATCAACGTTTTCTTAATTACAGCTGAAAAACTAAGCGAACAATCATCAAGATAGTCCAAATAAATAAAAGGTCATAAAAAATGTTGGCCTGACCCTTTGAGAGTTTTACCATATTGGCATAGTGCATTCACCTTAACTGGAATTTCTCAACCCCAAGACAATGACCCCGAAAATGTTACACAGTGTAATAATTAAATAGAATGCCTTTGTAACTAATGTCTGCCCCATATGGGTGGGAGTGTAGGATGTGGGATTTGATTTGTAAAAGCAAATATCACTGATCTCTCCCCAGTTGGAACTGCAAAATGTAGAATATAGGTTTCTTTTATGACATAAGCGCACATTAAGAAGGTCACCGCCCCATACAACTCAAATTTGGAAGCGGTTACATCTTTTTAACCAATATAGGTACGAAGTAGAGATTTATTAGTATATCGGTCGTATAAGAAAAAGATACTTTGTGGAAAGTCTACGAAGCTCAGCCCCCTTTTTAGAATATCTTTATACGGGCTCAATAAATGAACCAATTGCAATTATATTTTTTTTGTTTTATACTGTCCTTAGGGCCTCTATCATAGGCTACATGAAAACATAGTTAAACAATGGGGCGATCATATCTCACGAGTCACTAGAGGTATGAAGATGAGATTTGCTACATATGTTACTGGTACATTGGATTGCGTCTCGCTGGGAAATGGGCGGAGCCACGCGCCTTTTTAGAAAATGTTCTCTAGCCGAAATAAATGGACCGATTACACAGTGCAGCACTAAAAACTTGAACCAATTGAGATCGCCAAAATCTGAAAAAATGATGATGGTAGAAGAGAACTCCTATCTGGGTTTTGAATATTAGCTAAGGTTTTTTTTTTAATTAATTTTTGAAGTTTTCGAAAATCATGCACTGATTCTTAAGTCTATATCTCGTGAACTAATCGAAATTTTGCTTGTCCCTTTCGTAGATCTTAATCAGATCTACAAATTTTACATTGAGATAAAACCAAAAAACAACAAAAACTTATTAAAAGAACAAAACTGTAAAAAAAATTAAACATTTCATCATAGATTTTTATTGTTTTTTATTTATTTCTATTTTTCCATTTCATTTAAAAAGGCATAGCATTTTAAATTTTGTTAAACGATAAACTTTTGATGACCTTGTGGGGCTATAACTATGTGAAGGAGTCATCGAATGTAATCGGATTGTTAGAAAGAACTTTTGATGACTTTGTGGGGCTATAACTATGTGAAGGAGTCATCGAATGAAATCGGATTGTTAGAAAGAGCTGTTTGTTTTGCTTTTGGCTATCTTTTGGCTACCTTATAATGTCTGGTCGAGTTCGTAGCAATTCCTGAACTAAGGGTGAAAAGCCATAGAAAAATATAACAAAATTTTACGGTTTGGCTGATTTGAGTAAGATATTGTTGTTTTTTTGATTTTATATCAAGGTAAAATTTTTAGATCTCATTAAGAGCTAAAAATTTCCTGAAGAGAGAAAAGCAATATTTGGAATAGTTCACGAGATATAGACTTAAGAATCAGTACATGTTTTTTGAAAAATGTACTAAAATCCTTCTCCCAGTTGAAAACTTTAAAATGAATTAAAAGAAAACCTTAGCTAATAATTCAAAACCAAGTTAGGGTTTTTCTACTACTATCATAAGCATTCGGATTTTGGGGGTCTCAATTGCATCAAGAGTTTGAAGTTGAAAAATGTGTTACTATGTTGTAGTGTAGTACTATCCGTAGGGTCTCTATCATAGGCTACATGAAAATATAATTAGACAAAAGGGCGTGGCACCGCCCACACAAATTTCAATTGTTAATACTTTACGAGCCATATAAGGTATGAAGATGAGATTTTCTACATATGTAAAGAGTACATGGGGGATAATGTCTCGCTGCAAATGGGCGTTGCCGCTGGAATTGTGGAAAAATTATTCCGTCGATCATTTTAATAGAAATATTGTAATAACATTTTCATAACCTATATAAAGGAGTTTGCTAACTGGGTAAAAATTACCAAAAATGGATAAAAGTTATTCCAAAAAGGTACTAAACTGGAACTAAACGGATAAAAATTTAAGTTAATTAATTAAGTTTTAATTGTGCGGTGTGTAGTATTTTTTCGAAATTAGTTGTAAAAATATTTTAAAAGGTATACAACTGGTACTATCGTAAATTTTTTTATATAATTCGGTTGTTTCGATAATTTACAGCAATTCGCTAACGATCGAATTTTAATTTCTATTAATTTAAATACAAATTTAAAATTATCCCCACCACACCACTGTCATACTTCCGGCTGCGGTTTTTCACTACTCTCAACTTGCGGTCGACATTTGAGCCAAAAAAAAAAAAAATATACAAAAATAAAAACAAATTTGCACATTCACATACTGCAACATTGCCAGTGTCGAAGTGTAACAGCAGCAGCAGCAGCAGCACTACAAGTTGCATTAATTTGGCCAACGAATCTGGTGTTGGCTGCCCCAACCAACCAATATCAAACCAAAGGCAACAAAGTCAATTAGCCCTTTTTTCTCTTTAGTTTTTTGATTACCAAACGGGGGGCTGTATATGTAGTATGTACTTTGTTTTTATTTGTGAGCAAATGGCACAAACAGAATTTATATTATATTAAATTAAATGGAAATTGAAACGCCAAGGAACTAACCAACAAACCCCTACCCGCCTCCCCCCAATAAAACAAAACTAGCTGAAACGAACTTAACTTTTTTTATGAAATTGTCCTAATTTTCTATTCCTTTTTTAACTTTAGCTTTTGAAATAATGCTAGCAAATTTGTTTATGCGTGACTTGAAAATGTTGTACTCTTAGAAAATACAAAAGAATAATGTTAAGGAGCATAGAAAATGTGTAGTCAAAAAGAAAACTCAATATCACTTGATGTTTTCTCAACAATAGGAAGCAGCAGCGATTATGATGCTAACTAAGTTGCAACTGATGAACTTATCGCTGAGACGTGGGTAAAAGAACGAATTGTGGGAATAGGAAAATGATGTTAAGTTGATAAATATGTTTTATATTGTTAGCAAGTTGTTGTTGCGTCCATGTGACACTTTAAAGTGCGTACAAAGTGTGTAAAATATTTTTTGCTGATGATGTTTTGTATTTTGGAATTTACTAACTCATGATGATGTGTTAGATTTTTAAATTGCGCCGCAATGTTGGTAAGCTGCTTCAATTATGAAATTTGTTGTGCTCTGTCATATTGGTTTGTAATGCAGATGAGATATTTTTAATTGTTGTCAAGGTCACTGAGACAATGATCTGGCGTGAATGATAAAATGAAAAAAGTTTTTTTATTAGATTACTTTAAACTTGTGAAAGTAAAAATCATATCAGCTGATATGATAGTTTTATATTGTTCCCACTTTCTTAGTAAATTTGTCCATGATAAAATATATGCCTATTCTAAAAAACCGTTTATAGAGATAAAAGTGCTCAGAAAATTGATTTGAAAATGAAAATGAAAAAATTGAATTGAAAATTCAAAGTAATGATAATAAAAATTTGTTTTTTGAAGAAATTCTGTTAAACAATATAGTTATTTTTCATTTATCACCACCCTCGTAATGGAATAATACGGTTTTTTAAAACATGCGATTACGCAAATGTCTAAGACTCAGCTGTGTTTGTGTTACAATGAAAACCCTTAAATTTGGTAATCCCCTCGCAACTCTATCGTGTGGAAAAAACTTTTCAACTAAGTATAATCTTTTCTTTTGGATTAACTCGAAAACTGCACCACTTTAATACTATGACGAACATATCAATACCGATAACATTTTGTAGACGCGTCATCAGGCAACACCGCCAGTAAAAAGTTCGACAGTCACATCAACATTGAAAACTTATTCAATAGAATAAAGTGATGGTTAGCTATAAGCAACAGCTGAGTTTTTGGAATGGGATTAAGAAACATGGTAATGAGTGGAACTAGATTCAAGCATTATAATATTCACAAAGTAACTAGGATATCCCCTGATCAAAAGACAAGAAACCAGATCACGTGGTAATCGATGTAAGGCATGTCTCAAGCATTATGGACGTGCGTGTGATGCGCAAATATCGGATCCTCAGGTAGTGACAAAAACGCTCGTAACCAAATGCAAAAGATGCTAAACGTCACAACGCATACATACCACCGAAATAGCCAATGCCTACTCTAAACAACAATTTCAATTACTTCATATGAACAACGACTATACTGGCTTATGAGAATCCATACTCAGATAAGCCCTGGTACGATGATGAATGCCTCACAATGTCTGAGGAAATGGATGCTGTATACAGGGCAAAACTATAGCTAAAGGAGACGCGTGCGGTGCGGAACGATATAATGAAAAGAGGAGGGAGATAACACCCATCTTCATCGGCTATATAAAACAAGTGGGACCCAGAATATCGAAAATTACAGGGAACCAGTAAGAAAGTTTTAGTCGGGAAAACCGACTTACATATAACCTCACCATCAGTAAAACATAAAATATTCTGGTATATTGATATTATTACTCGATTTCCAAAGTGGGCGACGTGGTACATTTTTATAGGAAGTACCAGAAGGGGCGTGGCTAGATTTCCATTTTCTTTACATAATTTGACATTACTACTCGATTTTTTAAGTCGACGGAATGGTGCATTTGTATGGGAGGTACCAGAAGGGGCATGTCTAGGCTTCCAATTTCTTCTTCAAACTTTATCCTATTATAGCGTAACAAAATACAGAATTTGGGAACGATCCCGTTAGATATATTGATATTATTACTCGATATCTAAAGTGGGCGAAATAGTACATTAGTATGGGAGGTACCAGAAGCGGAGGGGCTAGACAACAATTTTTTTCTCCACAACTTTACCATGCTATAGCTTTACTTACACATTTATTTGGTGTATTTATATTATTACTCGATTTCTAAAGTGGGCGGAATGGTACATATGTATGGGAGTTACCAGAAGGGAAGTGACCATGTAACCCATTTCCAATACCGTAAGTAGTTTTGGGGAAATATTAACCCATACAATGTTTCAAAACAATTGGTTGCGACTTTCGAAAGTAATCGTGCGTACCAGCCGGACAGACAGACATGGCTCAAATAACTTAAAAAGTCACGAATTGAATTTGGTACAAAGAAACCTAGGATCTATTGCGACTCCTTGTATGTGTAACACTTTTGTGTAGTATAAACTGATATCAAAAGGTAATAAGCAAAGATTTTGGTATCAACGATCCCACCAGTAAGGCCAGAGATGGAAATCTGATCACGGATACTCGGGATATGCGTGCAAATATAAAGTTAACACTTTCACTCACCGCTTGTTTCCAAAAGGCAGCATAAGTAACGAAATCAGGCCAATTAGCGACGATGGAGTAGATTATCTACCACCGAATCAAAACGAGATCAGTACTACAACTGCAGCTGCGGAATTTGATGGACTACCGGTAGGTTTTAAGGTCGGCGGCGATAAACTGGCAACTTACATGCACCAGCACGTAGACACGAGTTGGCTCAAGGAATTTATGCCCGATGTATAAGGTCTGAGTGTTCTATGCCCTGTGCTTAAGAAAGGCAATGAAAGTGTGTGCACCAACTATTGCTGGATCAGCCTCTTAGCATCGCCCACAAGGTCCTGTCTGATTGGACTTTGGAATACTTTTCTACATGCGGCTACTGATAGATAAATTTCTGTTGTTGCTGCCATTAAAGAAGAAGATACGATATTGAGTGATGACACTGACTTACACGAAGTCTTCAGTGAAAATACGCAAAACTTAGACATAGCCATTTTCTTACAATCGAGGCATTAGACAAGGCAATAGTCTGTCATGCGATCTCTTTAGCATCATAAAGGATATAATCATGCAAAAGGCTGCAGTACACACGACTGGGTTCATTTTAACAAAATTAACATGGTGCTCGCGTATGCCCTTGATATAGATATCATTGGCCGAGGACTGCGAAATGTTACTGCGGCTCTTTCAAACATTAAGAAGCTTCCTGCAGAAGTAAAAAAAAATAATTTCCATTTACACCCCATGAATGAGGTATGGGATAGCTTCTTGTGTTGTTGTGAATTAACACGCTTTCTATTTTAGATTAACAATAAACGGCACCTATTTTTTTATCGCCGAATACGAACGTCACTATTTGAGAAGCTTTTACTAGACATTCCGATTATCTCGACATTCACAATATAGGGGGGCGGCAATGATAGAAAAATGTAGATGACTGGAGCCAGGAATCGAACCACGGATCTCCCGCATGGTAGTCGCGTGTTCCAATCACTATGTCACGGCCGGCAGAAGTGGGTCTGGTAATAAACGAGAACAAAACCAAGTTATTTGTTTCATAAAAATTATGTTGTCACCTGGAAAACAAGAGACGAGTATTGATCGCAAACCGATGATTACGCTGAGCGAGTGATTTGATGACAAGTTTCTCTCTCGACGAACAAAGATCCAACTCTACCAGACGCTGATCCTACTTGTCCTGTTCTACACCGCAGACTCCTGGGTAATGACCCAAGCAGATCAATCTATTCTGGCAACCTTCAAGAGAAAAACACGGCAAAATATTTGAGCGGATTGATATGAGCTGTACAACGACAACGACGTAGCCATGCGCGTTAAAATAAACCGAATGCGCTGGCTTAAACAAGTTGTACGAATAGATGAAAATCGATGGATGTACCAGTTCAAAGAGCTGTTATCTAAACTTGGTGTGACGAAGCACCAAAGACAGAAGCGTCGTAAAGTGAGAACAACATCGAAATATGTCCACCGAATTTTTAAGGAAGGAATACAGTTTTATTCAAAACAGATCTAACCTCATGACCATAATGATAAATTGAAATTAACGCTGAAAAATATAATTAACCCATACAAGTTTTTAGATAACTCTGGAAATGTTAAAGTGCACCCCACACTGTACACCGTGAACGTTAATGCATTTGACAATGTGCCAGTGTATTTGTGCCAGCGCGTGTCGTCCTCGCAATGCGAAACAAAGTTAAACTCTTTGAACATGCATAGCATCAACATCGGCATCAAGCTTTCATGTATCGTTCTTAATGTTATTGCAACGTGTTAGTTAAGTTTAACATACATAAGTGTATGTGAGAGAGATAGAGAGTAAGTGAGTGAGTGTGCGAGTAAGTGAATGAATTTTTTTTTTGCGTTTTGTGTTTCAATAAAGTTCAGTTGAAATTTTGATATCAAACTCCAAAGTGTTAAATCCTTTTTCTTTTTTTGCTTTTGCTTTTACATCTCCATTTTCTTCTTATCTTTCCTCATTTGCGTCGATTTAAGTTTAGTACAGCTTCCATATAGTTCTGGGTGTATGAGTTTTTCTTTTATATATTTTTTTCTCGTAGTTTATTTTTTTGTTGTCTTTTGGGTTAAGTTTCTAACGCAAAAAGGGAATTTTGTAGTACTTCGTATCAAACCCATTATTTCTTGTCATACATAATGAAAACAGATGGTTTGAGTTTTTGTAGCTGTTGTTGTTGTTGCTCTTTTCTTATCACTCATTTGTAGCACTTTATTTACCGTCGTAACGCCTGTGTCTGCCATCATTTTCACCACTTGCCTGGGACTTTAAACTCGAAGGTGTTGACACTTGTTGTCTTCATTGTTGTCGTCTTTATATTTATTTATATGTTTTGAATCTATGTTCGGTTGTTTGTTAGAACGAACCTGTATTGGTATGTTGTAGAGTGCGTTGGAGTCTGTGTGTGTGGGAGCGATTTTATATGTTAGTTTTATCGAGCATTTTATTGATGGCGTTTGGCAAGAGGGGACCGTCTATTTTTATTTATTTCAATTTTATACTAAGTAAGTTTTCTTTCCAATTATGATTTATGGCCTCTCTGCGTTACAAGGAAAGGGATATGATTCATGACAAAAACTTTGCTTAACTGTGGTAGGGTTGCTAAAATCCTTAATGGAATTTTGCAGGGACCTTTGTTGTAATAGTGCAATATATTGCATGAACTTTTATGGTTAATCTAATAAATTTTAAAATATTGCGGCTAAGATATCTGTAACTTATTTGTGTATCTGTAAATGGTAAGCGGTAGCGAGGCGTTGATAACGTACATGCACCAACTGCTACTCACGGTTTGGCTTAACAAGTACATGCCCGATGATTGGTATCTGAGCGTTTAATGTCCTGTGCTGTCTTGTCGAGTGTGCTATGTGAAAGACTACAGTCAGTGTTATCCAACCTGATCGGGCCTTATCGGTGTGGCTTTAGACCTGTTAATCAACAACAGACCAGATATTCACACTTCTGCAAGTCCTGAAAATACCCAAGAGAAACACATCGACACGCATCATCTTTTCGTGGACTATAAAGCTGCCTTGGACAGCCCGATACATTAAAAATTACTCGAAGCCAGCGAAGTCTTCAGTGAAGATTGGCAAGCACCTTACGGAGCCATTCTATACAGCCTATCGTGTGACCTCTTCAACATAGTGCTGGAGATTATAATGTGGAAAGCTGCAGTAAACACAAGTGGCAAAATATTCAACATGCTACTCGCGTACGCTGATGACGTAGACATCATCGGTCAAATACTGCGGGATGTGACTGCAGCTTTCTCAAGTATACAGAAAGAATCAGCGATAATGGGTCTAATGGTGAACGAGGGTCTACTCGTTTGGAAAACTGCGTGAACGTTGACAACTATAATTTCGAAGTGGAAGATAATGTTATCTACCTGGGCTTCATCATCAATAAAACAAATAATGTCAGCCTCGAAATCGGAAGAAGTATCCTGCTTGATAACAAATGGTACTACGGACTAGGCAAGCGATTTAATGACAGAGCCCACTCTACGACAAACAAGAACCCAGATATACCAGAATCTGGTTCTACCTGTCTTGATGTACCTATGGTTCACAATCCTGGGTTATGACACAAGCGGATAAATCGGTACACTTTGTTGAGCCAAACGTTTGGTGACCGAATCTTCTTAATGACTGATTACACTGTGTAAAATTTTCCTGGTCACATTGTCTGGTGGTGTAAAATTTCAAATCAGGGTACTAGGACAATATAGTAAAAAACGTTCTCAGGTGAAAGTTTTTGTTATGACCTTTCATATCCCTTATCTTGATGTTTTTCAGCTATAACTCAACTTAGAATTGCTCAACCCCCAGATTGGATGTTGTACTGTGTTAATTAACCATAAATCCGCAATATTGGAACGATGTACGTATGAGTAATATAAAATCCACATAAAATTAATATTACTCATACGGTGTACATACATATGTTGCGAATGTGATGTGCAAACGCGCTACAAATGTATTGTACAGTACCTGGGGGTGAGGGTCGTCATTCAATAAAATCAGCTATGTCCAGTTTTATAGTTATTGCGATAAATGTATGAAAAAGGCGATTAATGACAAAAAATTTAATTATATTAAAATAAGTCCAACTTGATTTCTTACATATATATATTGATAGTAATTATTTATTAAAGTCTTAGCTATAATCCTGCTGAAGAATGTAATGAGAAATCATAAATGGTTCTTAAGTTATAACCAAAAACCAAAGCGAACAAACATCAATATAAGGAAAAAATGTAATAGGTCTAATGATATAAAATTGGAGACCTAATGAAGCCAAAATTTTAGGCATGCCGTTGAATTTGTTGTGTTTTATTTAAAAAAAATATATAATACTCATAAGCATCATACTGAACTACACATTCGATTATATCACTTTCACCACCTCTTTTTCGATATGGAATTTTACGGGTCACGTTCTGCATCCATATAGAAATTATTACCTAAATTCGCTTATGTGCCTATATTACAGCGAGTAAATCAGTGTTGAATTTGACGACAACTTCCCCATTTTCAATGATTATTTGATTTTGCCATACAATTGCTTAACTATTTTTTTTTTCAATTTCTTATTTTATTTTATAGTATTTGCAATTTAATATTATAATATATTCCTACAATTAACAAGGACTATCAGCAGATTTGCATTACTTAAATTTGTCTTTTTATGCAGTTTTCACCTTTGTGCTCATTGTGCAATCAATTTTGTCTCTTTTCCCGCAAGGAGTGATGGTGATAAAATAAAACTAACGATGCACGATGACACACTGAGTAAAAGGGAGTTATAAAAACAAAAATGCTACGATGTATATAGAGAACTGAAGAAAGCAAAAACAGTAAATACTACGAAACAAACAGTTTTTATGCGCAGCTACATGATAACAATGCCACAGAGCACGGTGATAATATAGTGTCGCTGATGCGAACGCTACAGGAAACAGCATAATTTCAAGTAACTATGAATATAAAATAGATTGCATATGAAGTTAACGCTCTTGAATGTGGGGCGAAATATTATACCGATAGATACCAACAGCTATTTCCCGATCCTTTACAAACACACGTATAAAAACTATAGATATACTCGTTATATCAATTTCTACATATATGTATGTATATGCATAATAAAGTATCGTATTTCTTGTTATTGCTGTTGTTATCCTTAATCTTAACAAGATCTACAATTGCTGAGGCTATATAACTAAATTTGGCAAAATATTTTACAAAACTCCTAACAATTTTATTTTAAGGTTCAAAGTTGACCCTACATATTAACAAAATTTGTGTATATAACACGTAAAGGGTCAATAGTAAAACAACAAAAACAATAAAATATTTGCTATTACAACTTCAACTAAGGCCAACTGAATAAACCTATATCCAAACAAGTATCATATTTGGTAAAAGTATTTGATTTACCCAAAGCCAAAGTTTAGTTTTCTTTCTCTCTAGGCGAAAACTTCAATAGAGGTCATTAAAGACAATTTAATAACTGTTTCGTATTTATTAACAAATCGATACAATCTTGTAGTTATACTCTAGGGTTGTTTGTAACTCTATTGTGATTTTTGCAGCTACACTTATTTTGGGGAATCACGTTTCGTCCCAAAGTTTCTTTATCAGTGTTGGGGGGTTTCTTTTTTTTTGTAGTGGATTTTTTTTATATTTTGTGAGTGTGTGTGTGTTTACACGCATGTGTATTTTTTATGGGAAGGAAGCAATTGCAACATTGTACAAAGTTTCTTGGGTATAGTGCAGAACAAAAACTTTGCACTATGAAAAGAAAGGTAATGAGGACTTCGTGTGTTGATAACGGTATAGTTAAGCAAAATGTTGTCACAATTAGCTTCGTTTATATATTTTCGTTAAGGTATTCAGAGATGCCATATTACGTATTTCTGATACATAGCTGTTTAAGTGTCTTTGCTTGTAATGGTAAGATCTCATAGTAGGTGAATGGTAATCAACATATTTAATCAGGTAAAACCAGATCGTACTTACCAGATCATACTGAGCTCTGCTGATCCATTAGAATTGTCCGTTAGAAAAAGGAGAAAGTGAAGGGAAGGAAAGAAGGGGATAGGGAAGAGATTGAGAAGGAAAAGAAAATCGTAGAAACCCCAATAGTTATCTTGAACAGTTAGTCATGAATGGCACCACATGAAACACATTAAATCGCCTACCCGAAAGGAGGAGACAGGTTCTAGATCTATATATAACTTTCCCCTAACACACTTACTTCTTAGGGCTAGTAGGGAAAAGCCACGAAAAAGATGCTCCATCGTCTCTATCGAGTTCTCCTAGTCCCACTTGCCTGTCAGGTGCCTGATATTGAAAAGGCTTGTTAGAATTCAACAGGTTAGGTCCTCCACGGGCCAACCATATACGCCGATCGGGATCTGCTGTATTCGGGCCACAGCGATTTAGCAGTTATACAATTGATTCTTGAGATCCAATGTCTGCTGGCTGTTTTTCATATCCAATCGTCCAATAAGCCAAAGGTAACAAGTGGGTGGGTGAACATCTTCCAGAGAGTCATGATCAGACATAGTACATCCTCCTCTGGCCAATAGGTCCAGTAATGATTCACACAAATTTCGTAATGTCCTGGAACCTAACAGGGGCTGACATCCAGAGGCTTTAGTCCATCAAATTTCTCCTTACAGTTCCTCACCAACTTAGATTTACAAAATGTATTGCAGGCTGGTTATCGACAAAAATGGTTATCCGTCAGCTAGTATTAATTCCATTTCCTATAAGCAGCCGCGGCTTACTTAATGACCTCAGCCTGAGAAATACTGCATTCACCACGTAGCCTGAAGGAGGGGCTTAGCAGGTCATCGCTGTAACACTAGATGCTTTGCTCTGTTCCCTTTTAGAAAACAGAAATGGAATCACCATCAGAAGTCCCGCCGCAATTTCATTCCGATCTTTCCGGATTTTCAACATTTTTTTTATGGAAATCTACACATTTCTTCAAAAAATCAGTATGAGGTGGAAGATCGCCCAAAAGCTGTAGAATCTTTGCATAAGTGTACAAGTCCAAGGGTGGAAGGTCCAGGAACACATCCATAGACGCTTGCATTGTGCCTCTACTAGCCTCAGTAATCCCTATTGCAACCAACTTTTGGTCCTCCCACTAAATCAGGCATCCATAGGTGATGATTGGCCGGACTACTGTGGTGTACATCAATTTTGACCTTCGGTCTGAGTTTTTAACCTGTATACCCCTCATTAACTTTTCCTCGATATTCATTGACCTATTCAGCTTCTGATCAAGGACATCACCTAGGTACTTGGCATTCGTTGAGAGCTTCGGTTCCACTCCATTCAGTCGCGGTGGCCTGAAGTCCTTTACTTTTTATCTATCAGTGAAGAGCACCAATTCCGTTTTCTGAGGGTTTACCCCCAGACCACAAGTCTTAGCCTATTAAGCAGCTTTCCTAGGGCAGTTTGGATTAGGTCACACATGGTTGGCTGGAGGATCTTTGCATGACCATGTATGGGTTGATACCAATCGCCAACGTATATGTCCAGGGGTGGAAGGCCCAGGAACACATCCAAAGACGCTTGCAATGTGCTTCTTTTAGCCGCAGTAATCCCTATTGCAACCAACTTTTGGTCCTCCCACCAAATCAGGCATCCAAAGGTGATGATTGGCCGGACTACCGTGGTGTACATTAATTTTGACCTTCGGTCTAAGTTTCTTACTTGTATACCCTTCTTTAACCTTTCCTCGATATTCCTTGACCAATTTAGATTCTGAACAATGACATCACCTAGTTACTTGGCCTTCCACCCCATTCAATCCCGGTGGCCTGAAGGTCTTAGCTCATCGTAGCAACTTTCCAAAGGCAGTTTGGTAAATGTCACACATAGTTGGTAGAAATTTCCCACCTAAATGCAGTACTCTAACAGTGATTGATATAAAGTTTTATGTAAGTTAAATTTTCACAAATTTGATGAATTTTTTTAAAAAATGGACTGAATCGGATTGGTTGAATTTTGTATGAAAGCGTCAATTCTCTAAGCGTAGGTTATGTTCTGAATTGAGCAATAACGAACAAAAACTAGCACAGTACAACACATGATTTTGGGACTCAATTCTGAGAACTGCACGTAAAAGTAGCCACAAAAAGAAGAAGTTGTGCATCCTTCGTTTTGTCAAGTTACATGCCAACATAATTTCATATCGATTAGAAGTTAGTAAGTATCGTATAGGGCAATTTGTCTCATGTGTTATATATGGCGTATGAATATCATAAGTAATATTCCATGTAAATCATACGCCACGGAGTACAACAGTTATATTGTAACTGCTACAAAAAAACACAGTACAAAATCATTTGAAGAATAGAAAAGTAAAACTGTTACTTATGTAGGGAAACGTTATATGAGCAGACTAAAGCAGTAATTCTTTATTTTTTAAATTTGTTTCAGCCAAATCGGACTAGTGGTTTTCGAGTTATGTCAAGCAAAAGAGCCTCAAATGTACCAAATTCCCCTATACGATACTTACTAACTTCAAATCGGTATTGAAATATTATGGCATGTAACTTGTCAAAACGAATGATGCAGCACTTCTCCTTTTTGGGGCTACTTTCACGTGCAGTTCTCAGAATTGAGTTTCAAATCAATGAGCTGAAAAATGGTGTACTGTGTAATCCTATCACTTATACAAACTCCCCCTTTTTGAAGTGTCCGTCTGTCTATTATTGCAATAACAACCTTAACCTCAGAACTATTTAAGAGCTTCTACTCTAAGCAGTGACTAAGTAATAAAATAAAGTAATATGAGTTAGTAGTAAAAACGACTCCCACATCTCATACAAAACTCTCTCTGTATGGAGGTCTCCCTGGGAGGAGGGTTATTAGTTTTACTAAACACAGAAATTATTTTAGTTCTATAAATTTAAAGAAACATTTCTGTTTTCTTTCCAAAGTGTACACGCTACGTTGATAATGTCACGAAAATGTACCCTCTTGGTCCAATGCTGTCTGCCAGGATGTACATTTTTTCTAATGACCTCTTTAATACATATGTTAAAGGCACTGCTGGGTGGTTTCATATTAATATTATAAGAGCTTATTATTAATCGTCTCAAAAGTTACTTCACCCACGTTTTGTCTTTCATATCCAGACATTGGGCTGTTAGCTAAAAATAAGTATATTAAGTACACAAATAATTGTATTATTATATCATAGACAAGAGAGCCAAGTTTAAGTACGGTTATATAAAACGTGTATACTTGCATCTCTCTAAGAATTACTAAGACCCAAGTAGTACAAGTACTTATTATAATGTATTTTTCTACCTACTTCGTATTTCCTAAAGCAATTACTTAGACAATCGTAGAGAACAACATTTAATTCATCACAATCACAGAAATTGTACACTCCCAAATTCTGCTGGACTGCCTTAAGTAAAATCAACGCCCTGGATACCTATCTTGCCGTTCGTCTTATTTATAAAGGACATTTGTGGAGCTTTATATCTGAGTAAATAAAAATAAGGTTGTCACCAACGTCACATTGGGTTGTCACAGCAACGATCGAATATATAGCGGGGAGTACTATTTATATTTTTCATATTGGATAAGCAAATTTTTCAATATAATTTCTTCTTTTTTTAAGGTTGAAACCAAAGAAAAAAACTACAAGGACAATGATGGTGATGATGATGATGAAATGTATACAACAGCAACAACAACCACTGGTGGCAATAGTGGCATCATCAATAGGAATGGCAGCAATAATACAAACAACAATAACAGCAATCACAGAGTAGCAGCTGACACCAGTAATAATTCAATTGTTTGCACTCGTACATTATGTACTGACATAAAGTGTATGCGTATGTATGTGTTTTGGTATGGCTATGAAAGTACGAGTATATTTATTTCTTTATATACACACGGGTACTGTGAATTCGTATCTTAGCATGACCTTATGTGTATGTGTGTGTGTGATTCCACGTACACAGGCACTATTAAACAAGATTGATGACATACGCACGGCATCCAACATCCTGTGGGGTATTAAAATAAAACCGTGTGTGTGTGTATTTGGAAGATTTTGTATTTTTTTTCTTCTTTTCTACGATTTGCTCATTGGCCAGAAACAATAACAACATTACCAATACAATGGCAAAATGTGTTGTGGATAATGTCACCAGACTCAGAGGTTATTTTTGGAGCCAAAAAGTCTTGAGGGGATTGAATTTATTTCTACTTGCCCATTAACTTGCTGTTTGTGTGTTTGCGCCTGCTGGCGCTACATGTTGTTAGTGTTGAATAACGTTAAAGTTGTTGTTTGTATAAATACATAATAAATACTTAAAGATTTATTGATTCCCCTGATAAAAGTTAATTTTTCTTATTCACCAGTTTGTTCGAGAACACGCCGTTTCAACCACCCTTCGAAGTTATCGTCGATAAAAGGGGATGACACCCAAAGTTAACCTCTGTTAACACTTGTTATGTTTCGCTTGTAACTGTGACGGTTTAATTGCTGTAACGCAAAAGGGTCTCCAGTAAAAGGTGTTGACCTTAACGTCACGTCCATTTTAGGTGCGTTGATCTTAATGTTATGTTGGTGCAGTATGTTTGCATTTGAATTTATTGGTTTAATATGTATTGAAGGGAAATACAGATTATAAAAAACAAGTAGGAGAGATACATTCGGGTAAACCGACTTACATATAACCTCGGTAAACATAAACAATTTACAAGTATAAAAATTGTAGGGAAGTACCAAAACGGGAGTGGGTCGATTTCTAGTTTTTTCTTCAAAACTTTATCCTGTTATATAAATACAGAATTTGGGCACGATCGTTTTCGAAAGTAGGCGGAATGGTACCATTATATGGAAGGTAGCAGAAGGGGTATGGATGTACTATCGTTTTTGAAAGTAGGCCGAATGGTACAATTATAGGGAAGGTAGCAGAAGGGATATGGCTGGACTTTAAATTTTTTTCTCCTAAACTTTATCCTGTTTTAGCTTTATTAAATACAAAATATGGACACGATGGCACTGGATATTGATATTATTACTCCATATCGAAAGTAGGGCGGAATGGTACATTTGTATGGGAGGTACCTGAAGGCGCATGGCCATGTAGCCCATATGCAATCCGTAAGTAGCTTTTTGAAAAATATTAATCCATGCTAAGTTTCAAAATAATTGGCTGCTTCTTTGTGTGTACCAGCCGGATAGACAGACAGACGGGCAGACGGGCATTTCTTAAACTACTTACAAAGTCATTATTCCAATTGTGTTCAAAGAAACATAGGGTCCAAAGTAACTCCTTCTATGAGTTACACTTTAGGGTCGTACATAGTAAGTATATATCCATAGTGTGGGGGTATAATAATTTATGTTTGAGTACTAATTCAAACCAATGTTGGATGGATAAGTTTGGTAGGACTATGTGACCAAATTCAGAAAGAATATATATTTTATTTTGCAATATTTTTTTCTGAATACAAATCTAGCACTACTGATGAAATTGAAAAACTTAATACTTCAAAAATAATTTGGAATAGATAAAAATAATTTAGAATATAAAAATGTTAGCGGCTGGTCCAACTATTGATGTCCCAAGAGCTTACCGAATAGTAGTGATCTCCAGATATTGGTATTCCACATAGAAAAACATTGTTTCATGTGATTTGTAGTTAACCAATGCTAAAGTATGGCTACTCTTTGCTCATGCTCAAACTTTTCGTTTAATATTTACCTGAAAGAAATATAGGAAATTAAATGTTAGTGATCAATTTTATTTCATTTTAAATAAATTAATGAGATATGTCATGGAAATATAAGATACCAAAATAAATATTGAATTTTTATTTATATTATGGTTCAGTTTAACCGATAATTACTGTGGTAGTTAAACCCACAATATTAACACAGTCAGCACTTTTAATTCACACTTTAATTGTAGGTATTTTGGAAGAACAATATTGTGAAAGTTATGATATAAAAAAACATTTATCTTCTTATTTGGCAAGAATAACAGAGCATCAACCATCAATCGTCACACGTTGAGAAGAATTCCATCCAAAGAAATTTTTGTCATTCCTCCTGCGCCGTCATCGAACCTACGGCCGAAGACTTTTTCAGATGCAGCGTTTTCATCTCTGCGCATAACATGTTCCAGGCACCGCATTCAGTCCGCACTCACCGTTTATGTCATTACCCAGAACACTACACAATAAAGCAAGACAGTTTAGATCACTGGGATTTTTGTTCGCTGAGAGAGATTTTGGTCAATTAAACGTTTAATTTATAATTTAATATCTATATAGGGAAATTCGTCACGTTTTTGGCTCTTTTGTTTGACATAACTCGAGACACACTAGTCCGATTAAGCTGAAACAAATTTAAAAAAAACTAAAATTCCTTTAATCTGTTCATATAACGTTTCCCTACATAAGCAACAGTTTCTCTTTTCAAGTCATCAAATGATTTTTAATTGGGTTTATTTTGTAGTAGTTACAATAAAACTGTTGTCCTCCGTGGCGTATGATTTACGTAGAATATTACTTATGATAATCATACGCCACTCATAGTATTTATGTTACGTCAAACATAAGAGCCTAAACGTGACTATTTCCCCTATACGATACGTGGAATATAACTTATGATAAGCATACGCCACCATATAGTATTGATGTTATGTTAAACAAAAGAGCATAAAATGTGACAAATTCCTCTATACGATATACTACTAACTTCAAATCGATATTTAATTATTATGGCATGTAACTTGACAGAACGAATGATGTAGAACTTCTTCTTATTGGGGCTACTTTCACGTGTAGTTCTCAGAATTAAGTCTCAAAATCATGTGTTGTACTGTGTTATATTGATTAACTTAAGAAAAAAACTGGAATTTCATCAAAACCGGCTACGCCCACTGCTCATACAATTTAACTCGATGTTAATACCCTTCACCACTAACACGAACGGAGTGAAGGGTATATTTATTTTCTTCTTCCTTTTAATGCCCATAAGTAGGCGTGGTTGGTATGCCAATATTTAAAGATGTCCGTCTGTCTGCCCTGCGATTTGGAATACAAGCTTACATCCTTAAAGAGGAGGTTAATGACCGCGATTGAGTCAAAAACTACTCTTACCCACTGTACAAACTTCCCCTTTTTCGAGTCTATCTCCGTGAACACACAACTACTTCCACAAAAATTTCCCATTTTTGGAGGTCTGTCTCTGCGATTACAGTCGCAATTTAACAGGCATCGATCTAAAACTTTGTATGCAAGCTGCTGTCCTCTAAGTGGAGGTAAAGTTGTAAGATGAGCAAGATCGGTCAAAAATTACTCCCACCTCCCATACCAATTGCCCCTTTTAGGGGGGCTGTCTCTGCAACCACAGCTATCAAGCTGAAACTACACTCATGTCCCATACAAACTCCCCTCTTTGGGGTTCCGCTATCTTTCCCCGCGATTACATCCGTAGTTTAAAAAGTGTCGAGTTGAAATTTGGTATGTATGCTTCCAATCTCTAAGCAGAGGTTAAGTTTTAAAATAAACAATATCAGTATGGAAGGTTGGAGTAGTACCTTCCATACTGCTGCTGTCTCTCGCAGCAATTATAGACTTAATTTAAGAGCTATTGTGCTAAAAATAAGTATACAAGCCTCCATCTTCTAAGCGGAGGTTATGTTCTCCAATGAGAAAGATCGGACAATAACTACTTCCACCTCCCAGACAAACTCCAAACTCACCTGTCTTACGGTTCAAAGTTTACCATAATATAGTTATAGTGCAAATAAACAATTTTATCACCTTTTTAACACATGGCCAAGAGTTTCAGAACTTCGGCATAACAAACCAATTTTTTTATCCGAACAAAAGTCTTCGAATTTTGGTAGCTTTGTAGAATAAACAACCGGCCGTGGCATGATGGTTAGAACACGCGACTACCAGTAACTTCGCAGTATCAGTGCTTCTGCAAACAGAGCTTCTCAAACAGTGACGTTCGCATTCGTCGATAAACAAGTAGGTGCCGTTAGTTGTGAATATAAAAATAGAAAGCGTGTTAATTCACAACAACGCGAAAAGCTATCCCTTACCTCATTCATGGGGTGTAAGGGGATATTAAGTAAGTTTTAAGAATACACAACAGCCATACAACTAAAGACGGTTTTTTTTCATAAATTTGTATAAATTTTTGATATAAAATGCTTCCTCTTACGAAAATTTCCTAGAATTATTTCTTCTCATTTTATTAAAACAACGGCTTGGAGTAAAGTGAAGCTACATTATTTTGTTTCCATGAAAATCAAATACATGTCAATTTTTAGCGGATTACATATTTGGGCGTATATTGTTAATGGTTTATGATATCTCTACAATTTTATTTTAATTTTTGGAGAAATACTATATTTTTTCAGCACATTCTGCCGACTGCTAACCAGACCCCCCCGCAGGTGGGTCCATTCCGAAGTACCTTCGGTGAATATCGTCCCCGCGAGAACCTACGGTGGATTACTTGCTGACTTTGCAGCTGTTAAAAAGCGGTAGCAAGAGTGTATTCCTTTGCGACTTCCAATCAATAAGTCTAAAGATGGCACTACGGAATACTACAATACCCAAGATATTTCCTACCTACCTCCCTGGTCGAATGGATAAGGATCCACTTTTGTGGAAACACGTAGTGGCTGTACTCTGGCAAATAGAATTTTTGTATTTAAGAAAACACCATCCCATTTCATGTTAATTAAAGATATATGTATCATACGACCCATAATTCAAAACACAATCTAATGTAATCCTTTTAAAGTAAAAAATAATTGCTTCCAAATATACAATATTAAGTTTAAATCTTCCCTTAAGCAATAGCTTATCTAACTGCACTAAGTAAACCTTCTTTCATTTATGTAATTAAATCTAGAAAAATATTATATGAAAATCCTTAAGATTACCATGAATTCATAATACTAAGACATTGTACACAACAACTGATGTAATTGATGATGATGATGTCTATAAGTATATATATGTATATGCAACGTTGTTCATATCTATATGTTTGCACCACACAACTACATTCATGTGAGAGCAACATAAAGCAAATATCTTTCCCTAAATCGCATCAGACATGGACATTTAATATGATTTGTCATTTTTAAGACCAATAGATGTCATTAAGTACACACTACTTATATCAGAATGTCGTTATAATCGCAGAACAGAATTTTATCGCCTCTCCTCTTTGTCTTTTGATGGGCAACAGCAAATAATCCAACAGGGCGCACTACAACAGTTGCTGTGGAGAAGAAGTAAAAAAGTAAACTATGTGTCGTTGCTGTTCGTCTATACGAACAAAATATCATCCTTACTTTAGGTGGCTCATACATTCATGCATTCTTTCATTCATTACATATAAAGTGCTTAGCCACATCAGTGTCAAATTACGCTTGGCCAGCTACAATTGACAATGAATCATAGGACAAGTACAAGTACTATCACACTCACATCCATCTATGGGATCCACATTAGTCGCTTAGTCTGTCTATGTCTATCTGACTGTATGACGCAGCTCCAACACACACACACACACCACACATAGATGCACTTTTAACATATCCGCAGAGAACATAAGTGTTCAGTCCCGCTCGTTCGTTCGCTCGTTCGTTTATTATTTGCAGGGATATGAAATGATTAGAGTAAGTGGCGTTGAATGTTGTCGTCATTGCTTATGTTCAGGGATTAAAAGTACAAACATTAAGCGAAGCATTTTCTGACAAGCTGCTTGTTCAATCTAAGTAGTATCCATTCATATGAAATGTATTTATCTTTATCTTTTTTGCTGCACAACATTTTCTAAAAGTGTTGACGACAAATACCACAAATCCATCTTATAGGATTGTAAAAAAAAGAAGAAAAATATTATGCCGCATGTGGAGTAGAATTAATGGCTGCAACTAAGGCAGCTTGGTAAACTATAGAGTAGAGAACATTATTTTTCAATTTTCTAATAATTTGAAAATACAGCCGATCAACTTAGCATAAGTTTGTAATTTAAATCGATCGGTCCAAAATAACATAGTACAACACATGATTTGGGACTTAATTCTGAGAACTGCACGTGAAAGAAGCCCCAAAAAGAAGAAGTTCTGCATCATTCGTTTTGTCAAGTTACATTAAATAATAATTTAGTATCGATTTGAAGTTTTTAAGTATCGTATAGGGGAAATAGTCACGTTTAGGCTCTTATGTTTGACGTAACATAAATACTATGAGTGGCGTATGATTATCATAAGTAATATTCTACGTAAATCATACGCCACGGAGGACAACAGTTTTATTGTGACTGCTACAAAATAAACCCAATTCAAAATCATTTGATGAATGGAAAAGTGAAACTATTGTTTACGTAGGGAAACGCTATATGGACAGATTAAAGGAATTGTAATTCTTAATTTGTTTAATTTGTTTCATCTAAATCGGACTAGTGGTTCTCGAGTTATGTCAAACAAATGAGCCTAAAACGTGACAAATTCCCCAAATCGGTACTTACACAATTCAAATCGATATTAAATTATTATGGCATGTAACTTGACAAAACGAATGATGCAGAACTTCTTCTTTTTGGGGCTACTTTCACGTGCAGTTTTTAGAGTTGAGTCCCAAATTAATGAGCTGAAAAATGTTGTACTGTGTAAATGGAATAATAAAAAAATCACTTAACCATAAAGGAGATTCTGATGAAACCCTAAAAAAAAACGTATTATGTTGTATAATTTTACTTTCCAACTAATCAATAACTCCGTTACACGTTTTTGCCACATTAAGTCATATATGAAAAATTATGACACCCATAATATAAACACGCCCATTAGAGTTCGACTAATTGAGCAGACTTCCTTCAAAGTCAAAGTAATAATTTAATTAAGATAAATAGGCGGTTATTATTTTGCGTGTTAACACGCCACCAATATAACTTCCGCTACAGGCATTCTCCTGGCCAACCATCAATTTCTTGAAGCGGAAAAAGAAAAACAATTCTAACGAAAAGGAAACTCGTGCTAACATCTGGCCACTGAGAACCATTTGTTTTCTTCGTAGGACTGACATTTAACGTTTAAGGGCAGAAATGTGAAGCACATGTAAATATTTGCCTAATTCTATAAATGTACAATTTATTTGCACTCCCCTCCTCCCTCTGCTATGAAATGTCATAGAAAATTTGTATAGTTTTATTATTTTTTATTTGCCAAATACGTCATGTTGCATAAATATTTATTTATGAATTCATAGAAGACACATGACACATGTGTTATGCAGCGCACAGCTCAAAACAAAAATGAGAAAATAAAAAATAAATTTAAATAAAATAAATAGACATAAATAAATTCAATTAAAATACGAGATAATCTCTAAATGTTATATGGCAACAAGCAGCCAATTTTAATTAATAAAATATTTATTTATTTATTTAAAATGAAGAAAGCAACAACGCCAATAATAATAACAGGTTTCATAACATGTGACCACATGTTGTGTTTAATTGATAAATTATATTTAGTCATACAAGAGTTTTACGGATTTTCGACTAATTGAGAACGGATGTCGTATCTGTTGTCTCTTCACAGCATTTTCATTTTTAGCCTTTTGGAAAAAATACAACATTTTATTATTAAATTGCTATAATGTTTGTATTTTTCGATGTTTTTTCTTTGTGTTATTATTTTTTTCTGTGCCACACTTAAGCGCAAGAACTGTGGGTAAATGTGCTGTTGACACACAAACTTTTTTCTGGGTCTTTGGTTGATAAAATTTATGGTTTTTATTTCGCATCAAATGAAGTGTGTTTGTGAAGGTAACATTTAGAGTTGTGTGTGTGTGTATTTATTTCTCTATTTAAAAGCACATAATATGTTTTTTTTATATGTGAAAATACTTTTATATACTCAATAACAGTTATGAGTCTGTGTATGTGTATTACAACAAAGGAATATACGCTTTCGAAACGTTGTGGTTAAAGGATCTGGAATGGTGTGAGAGGCTTTAAATTTGAAAAGTTATACAAGAAAAGTGAATATCTTTTTGTCTGCATAAGTGCAGGTCTATAGTGCATGATGAAAACATAAAGAAAAAAAAAAACAAGAACCCCCCAAATGTTGACCACTCTCGCAAACGATATAAGGATATGCACCTGGAATGTCCGAACTCTATACAGAGATGGTGCCTCTATCCAACTGGCGGATGTCCTCGACAAATAAAAGGCTGACATCACCGCCATACAGGAAATGAGATGGACGGGACAGTGATGCACACGACGGAAGAACTGTGACATCTTTTACAGCTGTCATGCAGACAGACTTGAATTTGGCTGTGGTTTCATAGTCGGCAAGAGACTTCGACACCTGGTCTCGCGGTTTAACCCTGTAAGTGACCGAATAGCCAATATTATTACATTACGCTGATTTGTGTACACGCCCCGACGGAAAACAAAAACGATGACAACAAAGATGCATTCTATGGAGGAAATATATGACCGCTGCCCTGCACATGACATTAAAATTGTTCTGGGAAATTTTGATGCTAAAATAGCAAGGGAAGATGCTCTTGGTCCAGCAGTCGTAAAATTCAGTCTACACAATAACACCTCCGATAACAGTATCGCATTGGCAAGAAACATGGTTGTGAGTGAAACCAGATTTCCGCATAAATATATCCACAAGACCACATGGATATCTCCCGATCAAAATACAAGAAATCAGACTGATCACGAGGTAATTAATGGGAGACATGTCTCATGCGTTATGGAGGTGCTTGTGATGCGCTGTGCAAATATTGACTCCGATCACCACCTAGTTGCAGCCATGGTACGCACACGATTAAGAAGTGCTAAAAATACTGGTAATAAAACGCAAAGGAAGCCAGACATCACAAAGCTGCATACCACCGAGATAGCCAATGCCTACTCCAACCAACTCTCTCAATTACTCCAAACAAATCCCCCTAGTTCTGATGTTCACGAAACACAGTGGCAGCATAATGAAAAGTCTATAACCACTGTCGCAACGACCGTACTGGGTTCTAAAAAACCACGCTCAGACAAGCCCTGGTACGATGATGAATGTCGCGAAATGTCTGAGGAAATGGATGCTGCATACAAGGCAAAACTGTAGCCAATGTGCGGTGACGGAGCGTTATAAAGAGAAAAGGAGGGAGATTAAACGCCTGTTCAGCCGGAAAAAGCGTCTGTGGAAGAAAAGACAGAGCCAGGATATCGAAAACTACAGAAACAGAGGTGAAGCCCAAAAGTAAAGGTTTTGGAACAGGGATCCCCACCTGTAAGGACACAGACGTAAATCTGGTTATCGAAATTCAGAGTGTGCTGCAAATATGGAGGGAACACTTTCGATCTCTACTCGTTCCCGAAGACAGCATAATCACACCAATCATCGACGAAGGAGTAGACTGTCCACCACCGCCCACAACGAGATCAGCACTGCAATTTCACGTCTTAAAACCAATAAAGCTACGGGAGCCGTTGGACTACCGGCAGAGCTTTTTAAAGCCGGCGGCGATGAGCTGGCAACGTGCATGCACCAGGTCATAAACACGATTAGGCTCAAGTGATGGCATGCCCGGTGATGAAGAATCTGAGTGTTCTATGTCCTGTGCTTAAGAAAGGTGTGTACCAATTATCGCGGGATTAGCCTATTACCCATCGCATACAAAGTCCTGTCTAGTGTGTTATGTGAAAGACTAAAGCCCATTCTGGGAAACCTGATTGGACCTTATCAGTGTAGCTTTAGACCTGGTAAATCCACGACCGACCAGATATTCACACAACGATAAATCCTGGAAAAGACCCAAGAAATGCAGAAATACCACCTGTTCATCGATTACAAAGCTGCATTCGACAGTCCGATACGAAAGAAATCACTTGATGCTATGGCTGAGTTTGGCATCCTCTCGCTGTTGCTACGACTTGTCAAGCTACAACGACTGACAAGCAGTCTTCAGTGAAAATTAACAAAAATCTGACAGAGCCAATTTCTATCAAGCGAAGCAGTAGACAGGTCGACAGTTGTTTTGCGATGTCTTTAACATAGTAATAGAGATGATCATGCGGAAGGCTGCAGTAACCAGGAATGGTACCATCTTCAACAATAGTCACATGCTGCTCGCGTATGCCGATGATATATTTATCATTGGCCGGGAACTGCGGGATGTTACTGCGGCCTTTTCAAGCTTTGCAAAGCAGTCGGCGGAAGTGGGTCTGGTGATTAATGAGGACAAGACCAAGTTATTTGTTTCACCGCTGCTACTATGCGCTAAGCAAGCGATTTAATGACAAAGCGCTCTCTCGAAGAACAAAGATCCAACTCTACCAGACTCTGATCCTACATGTCTTGCTCTACAGCGCAGAATCCTTTGTAATGACACAAGCGGATCAATCTATTCTGGGAGTATTCGAGAGAAAAATATTCCGCAAGGTATTTGGAACAAAGATCCAACCCTACCAGACTCTGATCCTACCTGTCTTGCTCTACAGCGCAGAATTCTTGGTAATGACACAAGCGGATCAATCTATCTGGGAGTCTTCGAGAGAAAAATACTCCTCAAGATACTTGGACCCATCATCGAGAACAGCGAGTACCCTCGTCGAATGAATTATGAGCTGTATGAGCTGTACAACGATATCGACGTAGTCAAGCGCGTTCAAATAGACCGAATGCGCTGGCTTGCACACGTTTCAAGAATGGACGAAAACGCTCCGGCTCGAAAAGTCTTCGGCAATAAACTCGATGGGCGGCATAGGAGGGGGCGACCAAAACTCCGATGGATGGACCAGGTGAAAGAGCTGTTAATAAAGCTTGGTGTGACGAACTAAAATATATATATGTGGACGATATGTCGTTCTAACATGATGGTGCCACTTGCCACACAGCTAACGAAACCATGGCTCTTTTGCGCGTTAAATTCAATGGCCTTGTTATCTCACGTGGTGGCGATGTTAATTGGACGCCAATATCATGTGATTTGACACCGTTGGACTTCTTTCTTTGGAGTTACTTGAAAGAAAAGTTGTACGTCGATAAGCCAGCAACAATTCAAGAACTAAAGGATGAGATAATTCGGCATAGAACCTCAATTATGCCTCAGCTTCATTGAAACTATGGAGCATCGGATGGAGGAGTGTCGCCGAGGTCGCGTCGGCCATTTAGCCAATATTTTTTTCCATATATAATAGAACCATACCAATATTATCATAAATAAAAAAAAACAATAATTTCCTTAATAATTTCTGTTTTATTCAAAATCAACATCGGCCCTTAAAATGTAACCAACCTTTATAATACATTTTAGAATAGTATTTAAAATACAAAGTAATTTTTTTTTTTTAATTATTAACACTTTCAACTTTTACTCACTTCTTTATATCTTAAAGATAGAAACTAACTTACAAATTTACAAAAAAATTCCATTCCATCTTTAAATTTTCCCAAGAACTCAATTACACGTAGACATATCACACATTTTTTTGTTTTGTTCAATTCTTTGCTTTGCCTTTGTCGGCATCAAAACGATTTGTTGTTTTTTTTTATTTATTATGTTTATTGGATTGGCACATGATATCGATCTTTTTAATTTATCAATCAGTCAATGTCATTATTTACTTACATCACAAATACAATCGATGCCTCTCAACAGAGAATACAATCAAAACACACCAAAACCTAACACCCTTTCCTCTAAGAAACGCAACGCACACACAATGTATATATATATATATATGCATATACACATACAGTATACATTGTGTATAGACGCTATGTGCACACACAGACATTTACCTTTTACCTGTAAATTTTTATCAATACCCAAACAGAGCCACATTTCCATCACATCATCCTTTCTCCCTAGACCTACCTACACCTACCAAACGTTATTGGAAATACGTCAAGCACCATCGCCCATCACCGCTCTCTTAGTCAGATGTCAGAAAGAAGAAATGAAAGTAAAAGGCAACAAATGAAAAAGAAAAAAACGTTGTATTATTGTTATACCAAAACGAGAAGAAGATGAAAGCGCGGCGCATTGTGGCATAAAGCCACATACTACACCGAGTACTAGTTAGGTATATAATACCCGTACTCTCCTTACAAATACTCAATATAAGACGTAAAATACTTTTAATATAGCCAATAAATCAAAAATGCTGTTGTAGAAAAATGTAGCCGCGCAACTCCCCCTTTACCCCATGTAGAGCCAACGGCAAACATAATCGAAGATTTCTGTTCGAAAGTAGTCGGGCAGCAGGCAAAGGAAAAGCCAAATGAAAATAACAAACAAAGCTAGTAGATGTGGTGAACATTTTGTGTGAAAGAAGTAGAAAAGTGTGTTATTGAAAAGTTCTTTGCTTGCAATAATTCATGCTCGAAATACAAGTTATCGCACGAAATATTTTGCATTGATGTTCTAGCAAAAGGCATAACATGGTATAGACTTTATTCTCACCACTGGCAGTTCTATTGAATAGGAAGCGAACGCAGCCATACAAAGTTTTGGTTATATTCCTTTAGTATGTTACATTTACAGGTGGTTGCTGCTATGGCATTAGCCAAAATATGGATAAGCACGATTTCTCCGCTTGGTAGCACGTTTTGAAAGCGAAACCTCTCATGGATTGATGGAGTGTTTACTTCGTGGAAAATGTTAAGGTGAGCGAGCCGAGCCAAACGCTTTCATGTGAACATCACAATCCAAGAAGCAAAAAACGACCAACAAGTAAAATTACTTAATGTGTTAGTTTAAGGCAGTTGAGTGGCCATCATCAGTCATTGTAAATATTCACTTAAATCTGTGGTTTCCTATGAGCACAACACCTACTCCTCGTGCCGTGCTAAGATAAATGGGCAACGCTCACGCAAGTGGTGAGAATGTAAGGCAACTGTGGTTAAGTCGACAGAATATTTGGTTACATTTTTTTTGAGTATGAGATCCGCTTAGCAAAACAAGCTAGAAGTCGAATTGTCACATATGATTGCAATTGGGAGTTTGTATATGGTACTCGTTACATATGTACGCATGTACAACGTATGAGTGACATTAATTTTATAGGGATTTTATATTAATCATACGCACATCATTGCAAAATTGTAGATTTTATATCATTTCAATATTGTGGATCGTTTACTACCCCATTGCTACAGCCAATCTGGGAAGTGAGAAATTCCAAGTCAGGGTGAAGACACTAGGTCAATATAGGAAAACCCACAAAGGGTTTGGTGTAATCTACAATTCTGTTAAGGAATTTAATGAGAAATCATCGGTGGTTATTGAGTAATAGCTGAAAAGCAAAGCGAACAAATTTCAAAGTGAGCAAAAAATACAAAAGGTTAGTATAGCAAGTGCCAGTAGTTGCAGTAAAACGTAGATAACGTAGATAAACGTCTGTCCCCGCGATTGCAGCCGTAGTTTAAGATATATCGATTTAAAATTTGGAATACAAACTTCTATCCTCAAAGCGGAGGCTATGTTCTGAGATAATCAGGATCGGTCAAAAACATCTACCAAAGTTAAGGAGCTGTAGAGCTGAAATATAGTATTCATTTTTTATCCTAAAAGCCAAAAACCACATCCCACCTCCCATACAAACACCCCCATCTAGTCTTACAGTCATCGAACTATGCAAGCTTTTATCCCTCTAATGGAGATTACGTTCAAAGATAAGCAAGATCGATCAAAAACTACTCCCACCTCCCATACAAATTGACTCTTTTATATTTAACGGCATATAGAGCAGAAATTTCGTATGCAATCTTCTATCCTCTGAGCGGAGGTTTCATTCGAAATAAGCAAGATTGGGCAAAAACAACTTCCACCTCCCATACAAACTTCCCCTTGTTGGGGGTGTCGTCTATCTTTCCTAGACATAGCAGCCGCAGTTAAGGAAATATCGAGCTAAAATTTGAAGTGCAAACTTATATCGTCTAAGATGAGGTCATGTTCCAAGGTGGGCTACTTCTTACTTACACCTCCCATAAAAACTACTCCTTTTTGAAGGTGTCTCGCTATCTCTACCCCCGATTGAAGCCATAGTACAGTTGAAAGAGGATGTTACAGTGACTTGGCAAGTTGCTTTGTAAGTATCGAAATTGTGATCAGTCATCGAAGTAGCCAAATCAGTAAAGACTACTAATCTTATATGCTGTTACTTACAGTGATCCTTCATAGTCTGATTGGTATTATCGATTACCTGAAATAAAAACGAAAAAGAAAAAGGAAATAAATCATATTAATCAAACAGATCTCTGTTAAAAGTAAAATCATTTTTATTTATCTCACTTTAAACAATAAAGTACTTATAAAGGCAGAATAACAATAAATAGTAAATTTTTCTTATTTAAAATTTTCAAGGATATTTAAGGATAAAAATTTGATATAACTTTCTTTGCAAATATAACCCCTGAAAATTTAAAACAACAAAAAATATATAAAATGCTGAATCTGATATACATATCACTATTGTACAACTAAAAGAAAGCTTAAAAAAGTAAAAAAAAAAATTTTTTATGAAATCGTCATTGTAACTCATTATGGAGTTTCATTCCTCGTACCCATTTTAGGGCGAAAAAGTCCTATCCGGCCTTGTAATTGAAAATATTTGCCAAAAACTATCACAGTGTTATTATTATTTAAAATTATATCGCACTTAAGTAAAATATTTTTAAAATACTTGCTGTGACAATTGTACAAATTGTTTTATGTTATGACAAATTCAGCATACAAGAAATAAGATTCGTGTAACTGTTTACAAAATTAATTATAAACACCGTGTATCTTTTGTTAAAAACAAACAAAAAAAAAACGAAAACAAAACCAAACATTTTCCGCTTTTATTACTATTAATTTGCTGTTTACAACTACTACATTCTCATTAAAGGACAGCCAATTAAACCACAATTTCCTCTCCCTTTTTCTCTCCTATAAAAGTTATGTAAAAACATAACTAAAGTCAATCAAAAAAAAAAAACTCCCAAAATAACAACATCCCTAAAGTTGACACATTTAACGTAATGATCATTATTAACATTGTTATGGTAATTTCACGTAATATCCATTGTCAGTCAGTCAAACAGTCATTCATTACATGCTATAAACTTACGATTTACCAGTTTCGTGATTTTTTTTTCGTCAAAAAATGCCTTTTTCCTGTTAATGTGTATGTATGAATATTACCACAAAAATTTCATCAACCATCGCTTTGGCACTCACTCACACAAAAACACGCACACAACAACGTTAACATAAAAAGTTTTTGGCATTCTTGATGTTGTTGTATAGGGCACAAACGGCACACGAAACAATCCCATTGGTATTTTAGCATTATGTCACAAAAACTTTATTTCAATTTGTGTTTACTGACACATTAACTGACAGCATTTTATATTCAATGTTGCTGCTGTGCCTGGTCTAAGCTTTACTCTACTGAAAAAAGCCAGCAACGACAACGGCTCGTCAAATATTGCACAAAGTCAACTTAACTAAATGTAGGCACAGTAGTAAGTAAGGGTGTTTTGGTAATGGGGAAATAGATTACAATATACTTCTATAATAGTTTTATTGTGAAATGAAAAAATTTGGTATTCTGGTGTGAGTACATTTTTGCCATACAGTGAAATAAAACTTGAAATTACTACGAAAATAATTAATAATATATAACTAATTGTATAAATGGATAAATATTTCACGATTTATAAAGAAATCTCTTATCAACATTAACGCAGTACAACATTCTTATCAAACAAAAGAGCCTAAAACGTGACAAATTCCCCTATACGATGTTTTTCTAACTTCAAATCGATATTTAATTATTATGGCATGTAACTTGGCAAAACGAATGATGTAGAACTTCTTCTTTTTGGGGCTACTTTCACGTGCAATTCTCAGAATTGAGTCCTAAAATCATGTGTTGGACTGTGTAAGATAAGAACTTAAATCGATTTTTGCAAGTATTAGTTAGGTTTTCATATAAACTGTCTTCGACAAGGTTATTCTTAATAGTCGAGCTTATCCGAAAACCCAACTATAGAATCTCAAAAATTCCCACTGTAACTCAAAGCACAAATGATCCAGTTCGATTCCTCGAGTCCGAATTATAAAAAAACCTCGAGTTCGGTCATGTTATAAAAACATCATATTTAAATTTCATATAAATTTCTCAAAAATATGTAATTTGTTGGATACGGTGTGGGTGGCAATATGAAACTTGTATCTTAAGCCGACTCAGAACCTCCACATGGTGGCACTTGGGAAACGTTATATTTAATCACGAATAGGCAGCAGAATGTGAGCGATGAACCCTGATGGAAGGGAAAGCCATCCGCCTTCACGTCCTATATTGGCTATGAAAACACGATGAAGAACAAGTAACAAACGGAACCCCCAAATGTAGAAACGTTATAAGGGCCATGATTTAAGGATATGCACCTAGAAAGTTCGGACTCTTTATAGAGAAGGTCCCGCTATCCGAATAGCGTTTGTTATCAAAAAATACAAGGCGGACATCACCGCCATCCAGGATATAAGAAAGATTGTGATGCTGGCGACATAATAGTAGCCACATCTATTACAACTGCCATGCGGAAAAGTACGAATTTGGATGTGGATTTGTAATTGGCCAGAGATTTAGAAATCTTGTCTCGCGGTTCATTCCTCTTAGCGATCGATGCTGATTTGTGTACATGCCCCTACGGAAGATAAAGATTAAAGATACATTATAAGAGCGCCTATAGGAAACATACGACTGCTGGGCATGACATTAAAATTGTCCCGGGAAATTTTTTAAAGTAAAAAGGGTATTTTGTTTATGGACTATCGACACGTCGAACCAAGGGGTTGGGATGGTTAGTCTCGCAGCATAGTGTGTGGTATCAGTGTGTGGTATCAGATTTCAGCTTTAATATAACCCCACGTAAAATTGAACATATGATGCGTTTAGTGTCATGGACGTGCGCGTGATCCATAGTGTTAACATTGCCTCGGATCATTACCTGATTGCAGCTTAGGTATGCACTAAATTGAGTAGAGTACACAGTGCCAGCACATAGCACATTCCATGGCAATTGCTGCAACAACCATGTTAGGATATGAAAAACGGCGCACAGACGAATGTCGCATAGCGTCTGAAGGACAGGATAATGCTTACAGGGAACGCTACAGCGAATTGTAACCTGGGCTGTTAGGAAACGGCACAAGGTGAATGTTAAACTGTAAGGCAGCGTTTTAAGCGAAAAAACTAAAATTCTTCCAAAATTCAAAGTAAAAAGTTTAGGTACTGGGCTCCCCTACTGTAAAGACAAGGATGGAAATCTGGTTACAGCTGTGCAGAGTGTGCTGCATGTATGGAGAGAACACTTCCAGCAATTTCTGGTAACAGAAGGCAGCGCACACTCACTCCAATTGTCGACGAAGGCTTAGCTTAACCCATTACCAAGCCAGACTAATCCTAGTAAGATGATGAATGTCGCCTAACGTATGAGGCACAGTATACTGCTTACAGTGAACCCGGGCTGTTAGGTAACACACATGGAGAATGTAAAACTGGAAAGGCAGCGTTTTGAGCGAAAAACCAGAAATTCTTCCAAAATTAAAAGTAAAAAGTTTAGGTACTGGGCTCCTCTACTGTAAAGACAAGGATGGAAATCGGGTTAAAGCTATGCAGAGTGTGCTGGATATATGGAGACAACACTTCCAATTGTTGGTTACGGAAGGCAGCGCACTATCACTCCAATTGTCGACGAAGGCTTAGCTTAGCCCACCACCAAGCTAAACCGAGGTATGAATAGCAAATTCGCATAATAATAAAATAATAAAAACAGCCGGTGCCGATGGACTCTCGGTCCGGCTGTGATAAGCTGATGAGCATGCACCAGCTCTTTGCACAGTTTAGTTTTTATACTGCGTGCCCGATAATTGGCATATTATGTCTTGTGCTGAAAAAGGTGATCCAAGTGTGTTCTCCACCTATCGCGGGATAAGCATTTTACTCATCGCATATAATGTCTTGTCTAGTGTGCTGTTTGATAGACTAAGGCCAGTGTTTTCCAACCTAATCGGGCCTTATCAATATAACTTTAGACCTGGTAAATCAACAACTGTTAACACTGCGGCAAATCTCAAGAAAAACAGACCGAAACGTATATCAGACGAGGCCTAAAAAAGGCGATGACCTAACGTTTTACTTCTTCAACATAGTGATGGAGATGATAATGAAGAAAGCTGCATTTAACACAAATAACACGATAGACAACATAAGCCATATGCTACGTTCGTACGCTGATGACGTAGACATCGCGACGTGGCTGCAACCTTCTCAGGTATCCAGAACGAATGAGTAAAAATGGGTCCAACAGTGAACGAAGGCAAAATAAAGCTACTAGTTTAAACGCACAAAGAATCTGCTCGTTTGGGAACCTGTGTGAACGTTGGCAACTACAACTTCGAAGCGGGACACGATTTCGTCTACATTTGCTTCGCCATAGATAACTTAAATAACGGTAGAGTTGAAATTCGGAGAAGATTGATGTTTGCTTATAGATGATGTTACGGATATACTAAGCAATTAAATGACAAAGCCCTTTCTCGACAATAAAAATAATTGCTATAACTGATTCTACCTGTCTTGATGGATAAAGTTATGGCAATATGCAAGAGAAAAATACCCCGTAATATATATAAAGCCTTCATCGTTAACGAAAACCTTCAACTTTGTATGAATCATGATCTTTACCAGCTATATATCGACATTGGTCTAACCCATCAATGTACAGCGGTTGCGTCGGATAGGTCATGTTGTAAGCATGGACGAATATGCTCAAAAAGTCTTTAACAGTGAACTCGAAGACGGCACAAGACGGTAACTAAAACTCCGACGGAAAACCATGGTAGTGAGAACCATGCAGAACTAGGTGTGACGAGTTGGAGAAGAAGCTTATACAATATTTTTTCTACGTGCGGCATACAATTGAAATATACGATTGCGAGGAAGTTGCAGCTACTTGAGTAAGTAAGGAATTTTGTATGGGAGGTACCAGAAGGAGTGGAGCCATTCTGCCTAATATTCAATCCCATTTTCTTGCATAGTGTTGTTATAACGGGACCGCCCGTGACATAGTGGTTAGAACACGCGACTTCCATGCCGGAGATCAGTAGTTCGATTACTGACTTCAGTTACCAATATTTTTCTTTCATTGCCGGCTCCGTCGATGTGGTCGACAGTAACTTTGCAGTTTAGTGTCGAATAAATCGGCATGTCTAGTAAAAGCTTCTCAAACACTTACGTTCGCATTCGTCGATTAACAAGTAGGTGCCGTTTGTTGTGAATCTTAAATAGAAAACGTGTTAATTAACAACTGCGAAAGAAGCTATTCCATACCTCATTCATAGGGTATTTATGTTCATAGGTAATTATTTTTTTTATTAATGTTAATGAAATACAGTTTTTAGTAGGGTGATCAGTTCGGTTTTCAGAAACCGGATACTCGGTTTTTTTTCACTCATAAAAACCGTCGGTATTTTTTAAATCCCTGTTTTTCGAATATCGAATAATCCGGTTATTTTTTTGTCGAATCTCGGTTTTTTGGCGTTCGATCCTTTTTATTTAAATTCATTCATAATTGTGTTAAATGTGTACTCGTACATGTTTTTTTTCAGGTTCTGCCGGCTTCTGAGAATACAATATGGGAGAAAATATATGATTTCTATCTATCCAAAAAAGATAAGTTTTTACTAAAAGCAGAAAAAACAGCACTTCTCTATTGTGGTCGATGAATGGTCGGATATATCTTACATAAAATACATAAATGTGCGAACACTTGATCTCGAAAGCAAAACGTTCAACACCAATTATCAGAAAATTTATATGATAGTTATACTCCCAAGCACTTAAATTGTATCTTATTTCTTAAATGTTACTTAAACTAAAGATTAAATTAAATACATTTTTATATAATCAAGTACTTACAAATGAATTGTTATGTTTTGTTTGTCTTTGTTAAATTAACAAACTGATCTCAGTAATGTTTTGCATTGTAATAATTGCATTGTAAAAAAACATAAGTATATTTGAATTATTTTCTGTTATTTTTCAATGAAATTTTTTTGTCAAAAATTGTGTTTTAATTTGTTATTTGGCATACATTTGAAAACCGGACTATCCGGTTTTTTGTTAATTTCAAAAGAAGCAACCGGTTTTTTTTAAATGTCATTTTTCGAATAATTCGAAAACCGGTTTTCGCAAAAACCCGAATAATTGATCACCCTAGTTTTTAGCAAAAAACTATTGCTGAACATGGAGGACTCGAAGCCAAGCCATGATAGTCGAGTGTTCTTACCATTGATATAAGGTTAATTGCAACCACCATCTAAGTAAATCATGATTTGATTTTGTTTTTTGCAAATTTATATTACATTTTAATCAATTACTTTTACCCCACCCCTGTCACTCTAACCTTACACCCTAGTCAACAGTATTTCAGTAGCGCCACTTCCTAAAATTTAGTTGCCGTGTTTTGTTTTGCTATTTGTTCGAGTCTAAATAAAAATATTATAACTGAAAAACGAATATCATCAACTTTGTTTTAGTTTTTAACATAACCGCTAAAAGTGCTGCCTTTGTTGTTGCTGTTTGCCATCCGGCTTGAAGTGAATGAGTAAGGTTGGTTGTTGTTGCTGCTGGTGGTGGCAGTTGTATGGATGTTTTGAAAAATTCAAAACAACATTAAATAAACGTTTAATTCTCATCTGAATTTCATTTCGCTTTGCTCTTGTTAGGCTTTTTGTGCATCATTGTTTAACATTTATTCCACGATACCTCCCGTTGTCCTGTTATGCCGCCATTCGGGCAGCCCTATATCTGCCAATTTATTTATGGTTTTTGTGTGTATTTCAGATTGGGTAAACACTTCTACGTGATATTTTTCATGTTCGACAAACAAAAGTTGATGGATATCAGCATTGCCCTAAATTTAAGGTGGAGTGAATGTACAGGAGGAGTTGATAAGAATACAATTGTTTAGAAATTCAAATCATGTCTCGTCGGTATTGTGTGCCGGGGAATGATATTAATAACCAAATGAATTAATTTGTGATTACAGTGATTTAAATTCAATACCGTTAAGGTAATTACGTTTGGAAATTATACAAGTTAAAGGATAACTTTGAGTGTTTAATTAAAATTGATTAAAATGCGTAACAGGGAATTGGAGGATTGGAGATTGTGGGAGTCCTGAGAGAGATAGTCTTGAAAGAGTTTCTAGAATCACAAGTATTACTGATGTTGTCCCACCAAAGTTGTAGAAGTCAAGATCATGAAACTATCGCGCTGTTTGTCTCGCCAAGGACATGAAAAACTATAAATATCAATCTGTCTATTATTGTAATAACATATACATCAATTACTATCTGTGGAACTTAAGACATCTACAGCATAAATCGGAATAATTTGGCTATCCTTGCAATTTCATCCTTTCTAGAATGTGGTGCCCAACACATGATGTTGCCCACAACGTATTTGAGTGATAGTCTTGAAAAAGTAGGTAAAACCACAAGGATTTAAGATGTTGTCCTACCAACGGTGTAGAGATCAACAGCATGAAACCACCGGGCTATTTGGTGTGCCAAGGATATTAGGAACTACAAATATCACACTAGAATCAATGAGTGTTACGCTCTGTTATTCTGTCACCAATTGCAATATCATATACATACCATCAAGTACTATTTGTGTACACATGGCATTAGAACAAGAGCACTACTAAAAAAGCGTTTTATCCAATCTTATAAAACATAGTTAGTTTTTTAAACAGCAATTTTGCATGTACTTTTATCGCTTCTTAATAAATTCCATTTTTCATACGGTAGGGAATTCCCAACGGTCGATGTAAACGTTTTTCCTCTCCCAAACTTTGACTATTTTTTTACATTCTTACTCTGGCGATAAACATAATTTGGCTATAAAGGATTGTGGAAATTGTACGGGTTGTGTTTATGCGCTCAGCTAAACACAACGCAAAAAAAAGTTTAAACACAACGTTTTGACACTAATTTGATTTTTGTCGCAAAAGTGTTTTTTACCTTGTGCACTGTACTTTGCTCTGTACTTTTGTTTTTGTTTGTCGTTGGCCATACCAACAAAAAACAAGAAGCCAATGCAACATAAAAACTTAAGAGTAGAGCAAAAGTAAGAGAGAGAAAGACAGAGAGAGAGAGCGTGAGCTAGTGAGTTAAACCCATAGGAACCAATTCAAACATGCATCGGTACATATACAATAGATTTCGTACAAACGACAAATTTTCTTAAAGAACCAACAACCAAAACCTCTACTCCACTCCCTGTAGAAGTATGAGAAACTTAGTTTCAGCATACCCTTGTGTCGTCATCTATGTTTGCTAAGTTTACGTACTCTGTTGCTTTAGGATGGCAGGATATCAAGAAACGCTTAAACGAAAAAAAAACTTAGTTTTTTTTACTTGTCGTGTGTTTTTTTCTCAGCTCCCCAACTATTCAAGGTAAGAAAAACAAACCGTATGCATACAAACCCACATATTTGTACGAACAAAAATAAAACTCCCCTACATAATGATTGCAATTTGGTATGTAGGAATGAAGGCGAACGATTCTTCAAAGCTTTGCATATTTTGTATGAAAAGAACTGCTACCGTTTTTTGTCGATCCAGCATTTAAAGAAGTTTTTGTGCTGGTTCACCACCGCTGCACTTTCCGGTGCAACAAATTGTTGTGTGCAACAATTTTTTAATGAGTCTTATTTGGCTGACGACGACTCCTCTCGTCCCAAATTCCCCATTTCCAAGTAGCGTATGAGTGATATTTAATTCGAGCTAGAGTGGCACAATGTGGTACGAGTAGAGCAAAGCAAAGCAGAGCGCAGAGTACGTTTTTACCACGAATTCTAGTAATTAACATGTATAACATTATGCTTTATGCTATTTGCATTTATAACTACATAGTTTCACATTATAATTGTGTAATGAAATGTCATTTTATATAAATATTTTGTGGCATGGCACATTTCTTTGCAAAACAATTATGTGAATGTGAACCTGCGTGTCGCTCTATTTAGCATAAATACGTAGAATTCGAGCGACACAAAATTATGAAGAATGCCCAAAATTCTTTGCATTCATTTGATGGAAAATTATACACAAATATAAAGGTATGAATATCTTGGGGTAAATGGGGGGATGAATTAAGTTAAGTGTGAGTTAGGGCAAAAGTATTATGTTAGTTACAGTTGTATTAAATTTAAGGGATTGTCTGTGATTCAGATGTATTACAGAGGATTTTAAAGGAATTATCTTAAACATGAAATAATTTCCAAATCAAGCGAAAGTGGAAATATGGAAAGTAGTTATATGGTTTGCCTCCATATGTTGTATAGATATTTGTTACTGAACTTCCTGCTGTCCATTATTGCGGTTTGATTATTTGTATCTTATATATAACATCTTCTCTAAGGACCGACGGAAGTTTTGTAGACGTATGAGTGATATTTATGTCAAATTCCACATGCTCCCGTAAATTGTTTAAAAGTATGTATTAATTTTTAATTTAACGCCTGAACAAATTCGCTATATAAATACCATAAAAAGCCAAGACTAAATTAATACCTTTACTATACGATAGCTTTACTATCTTTCCCTTGCGTCTCTGTCAGTTGCACATTTGTTTATCTTTGATGTCCTTTTTTGTGCTATATTTTATGACAGTGTACAGATAGTAAACAGGGACAGGAGCAACATCATGGCAGTGAAAACTATAAGCAACACTACTATGTCATTATAACAACGGCGACATTAACTTTGTTCGCACATACACAGAAAGAGAATTACAAGATCACTCGTGTATATACTTTTTTTTAGCAACACCCTTTGCTGTGTTTTTAGTGAACAATAGCAAAAGCTAATGTGTACACATATAGAAACGAGGGGATACGGCAAATGCTGTATGCAGTAAACTAATGTGATTAAAGACAGTTTGGAACTGCAATCGATTGTAAGAGACACGTATCATAGAGCTGTATAGAAACATAGATTTCAGTAGCATATTGCAATCAGAGTGTTTTCTATATCCCGTGCTTAAGAAAAGAGTTACATAGGTGTGTATAAACTTTCGCAGCTTTATTTTTTTACCCATCACCTGTCTTGTGAGTTATGCGAAGAACTAAAGCCTATCTAAGCATATTTTATTGGACCTTGTCAGTTTGGCCTTAACTCTGGTAAATCCATGCTCAACTAGATACTTACACTACGAAAAATACTAGAGCACACCCAAGAAATGCCGAAAGACACCTAACATCTGTTCATCGATTACAAAGCTGCATTCGACAGTCCGATAAGACAGAAATTATTAGATGCTGTGGCCGAATTTGGGACCGGCCGTGCCGTAGTGGTTAATACACGCTACTACTATGCGGGAGATTCCGGGTTAGATTGCCGCCTCCAGTCATCTTAATTTTTCTTTCATTGCCCTGCATCTCGATGTTGTCGACAGCAACTTCACAATATAAGTGTCTTGTTTATCGGCATGTCTAGTAAGAGCACCTCAAACAGTGACATTTTCATTCGTCGATAAACAAGTAGGTGCCGTTTGTTGTGAATCTATAATAGAAAGCGCGTTAATTCACAACAACGCGAAAAGCTATCTCATACCTCATTCATGGGATGTAAAGGGAAATTAAGTAAGTAAGTGGCTGAATTTGGTATCCAGGCAAAGATAATACGTCTTTGCGAGATGACACTGACTGACACGAAGCCATCAGTGAAAATATCCCAAAATCTGATGGAGCAATTTCCTACCAAGCGAGGTTTCAGACAAAGCGATATTCTTTTATGCGATCTCTTTAACATCGAAATGGAGATGTTCATGCGGAAGACTGCAATAAACAGGCCTGGTACCATCATTAACAAAAGTCACATGCTGCTCGTGTATGCCCATGACATAGATATCATTGGCCGTAGACTACGGGATGTTACTGCGGCCTTTTAGAACATTGAGAAGCAGTCTGCAGAACTTTGAAAACTATAACTTTGAAGTAGTGGATGATTTTGTCTGGTTAATGATAATATCAGCCTGAAATGGGAAAACGACCATTGATCGCAAACCGCTGATACTATGCACTAAGCAAGCGATTTATCCAACACTGCCTGTCACAGATTCTACCTGTGTTGCTCTACTGCGCAGTGTCCTGGGTAATGATACAAGCGGATCATTCGATTCTGGGAGTCTTTGAGTCAAAAGTACTTAGCAAGGTTCAGGTCGAAAAATCTGAGGCAATAAATTGTATCTGCTGCGCAGGAGAGGCGGTGGTTGGACCAGGTGAAAGAGCTGTTATCTAAGCTATCTACGGAGCGCAAAAGATCGAAACGCTTGGAATTCTGATGATGAATGAATTTATGTTGCTGCTGCTAAATATGAAGAAGGTAAACAAATATATCCAAATTGTCTTAAGAGTACACTGGAGAGCGAAAAATTATACGCTTCAATTAATTTCGGTGCAGATTTACTTAAGGGGCCATAATGCAAAAACCGAATGTGAGGAATGAAAGATATTTCAAAACTACACTTTAACATCCAAACACCAATAAAATTGTGTTTAGTTAAGTTTATCTTTTGTGCATTTCTTTACTTTATGGGGTGATCATAAAATTAATAGCAGTGGTTTTGAATTTCGAAATAAAATTTTTTTTTTAAAACAAAAACCAAATTTAAATTAAAAAACTTTTTTTAATAATGCGTATGACCTCTCTTATTTTGAATAAGTTCAAAAATGCCTTCCGGTCATTCTTTTTATCAAAGTTGCCTGTTGTTGAAGTACACTTTATGAACAAGTAGGGTTAATGTCTCTAAGTAGAAGTAGAAGCATTCTCTTGCTGAAAAATTAATTTATCTCTTGGTTTAGCTTTTAGAAGGTTAATAAATTAATTTTCAGTATGTCACTTCGGAGTTCATACTCAACGGGGTTCATGAGACAGCTTGGAAAGACAAGCTCTAAAGTTTATTTTGCAAAGAATGTACCCAAAACCTAAGTAAGCATAGACATATCTAACATGATGTCCAAACTTACTTTTTTATTAATACCTAAAGATTTTGCTCGTGTTCACTTGACACTTCTTAAAATGTCTCTAGTTTAACTATTCCTAATATTTAAGAAGTTTACCGCAAAGATAAACAGGAATTGTTACAGTGTAAGTTTTAATAGCAATACAAACAACTTTATACCATTGGATAATATAAAATCTGCCATTTTAATTGTCTACTTCTACTCCCCAAACATTATATAAACCTCTCGCATAATATGGCTTCATGAATACCTCTATTCAATTGTATGCTTAGTTTAGTCTGTGTGTGTGCGTGTGCATTTGCGATGGTTGAAGGATAAAGAGAATTGTTTGTAATACAGGTAGAACTTAATTATCAATGGCACGTAGCAAATCGTATCGCACACAAATGCAACAACATTACATATACAAGAACAATCACAAGCCAACATAACACACAATGCAAAGTGTTATAGCATATGTGGCCCATAAACCCACAATCGCACTCACACAGGCTTACACAAAGTAATAGCAGAACTTTGTTACAAAGAGAAATGTAAACAGCTACAACAACAACTACTATACAGTATTGTAAACAAATACTGATGACACACACATGCACTTTTGTGTACATCCTTACAGAGGTATAAACGTACATACTCTCTCCCTCTCTCTGTTCCTTAACAGATTCACTATGTGTCTAATTCTTAGTAATTGTATGCGTATGCTTGTGTACATACACTGATCATTCAAACACGTACCTTCGAAATTGAGATGCTAAGAAAGAATCCTCAAATACATAAACTTCGTGTTCGATTCACTTGCAGAGTTTTTCGTTTATTTTTACGAGTTTTCTGCATGGCCAAACGAACACAATTGAAACGAACCGGCCAGAGAGTCCCAAAATTGATTTATGTTTATGGTATAGATGACCCCTTTTCTAGGAAGGGGGTACTGGCAGTTACTACAGGTGACGATGAAGACAGGTAAGATGTTTGAGTGTGCCGTTGTTTAATTAAAAACATTTGAAATTGAGTGAAGTGTCAATCATGTGAAACGTTTCAAAGGTTACTTGATTCCACGACAGCAGGGTGAGGTTTTTTGTAGAAAAACACCAAACAAAGATTTGTGATGAACTTCAATACGAATTGGTGATTTGATGAGCCTTAACAGAAATTTGACTGGTGACAAAGGAAGTTAAGCCAACAAACAAATTGAAAAAGTTGCCTTTAAACAATATCACCTAATAGTAAAACCTTATACTGATATCGGTGATTTAAATGACATAGTTAAATATGATACGGATTACAATTTGCTCCGATTGGATTTATATACTTTCTTTAGTTTTTATTTATTATAATATTTATGTGGTGGGACCGGATGTGGCATAGTGGTTAGAACACGCGACTACCATGCGGGAGATCACAGGTTCAACTCCTGGCTCCAGTCATCCTAAAAAATAAAAGAACAAATTTCTTTCATTGTCGGCTCCCCTCGAATCTTGTCGACAGCAACTTCGCAGTATTAGCGTCTCAAACAGTTACGTTCGCATTATTCGATAAACAAGTAGGTGCCGTTAGTTGTGAATCTAAAAATAGAAAGCGTGTTAATTCACAACAACGCGAGAAGCTATCCCATACCTCATTCATGGGGTATAAAGGGAAATTAAGTTTATTTATGTGGTTATTTGAAGTCAATAGAAGAACGTTTTGTGTTTAGATGATAATGATCTTAGTGATTCACTTCTAATCTCCAAGTCAAAGCATATTGAGGTAAAATATATTACCACAGCGGAACCGCCTACATGTGTTATATAACACTGGATGAGGAATTTAAGAAATTATTTTTGGTTCTTGGGGCCAGTTATATTTTCCGTTTAGTAAACCTTTTTAAAAATCGATTTCAAATGTCAAAAATTAATTATTGACGATTCTGATCCCTCGATTATACTCTGTTAGTGACCGAATAGCCACTTTCCGCATCAGGGCGAAATATGTTTACATCAAGCTGATTTGTGTACACGGAAGACAAAGACGAGGACTCTAAGGAAGCATCCTATGAGCACCAGGAGGAAATATATGACTGACTGCCATGCACATGACATTAAAATTGTTCTAGGATATTTTAATGCAAAAATAGGAAGGGAACGGATTCAGATTGCACAGGGCAACACAGATATTTACGATCAAAAAACAAAAAAACCATATTGATCACATGGTAATCGAGGGTAGGCATGTCCTCAAGCGTTATTAAAGTGCGTATTATGTGTAATGCAAATATGAGCACGAATCACGACCTATCAGCAATCAAGATCCACACGCGATTAAGTAGTTCTAAAAACGCTCCGAACCAAGCTAAACATCGCAATTCTGCATTCCATGGATACAGGCACTGCCTAGTGCAACCAACTCTCTCTCAATTACTGCTAACAAATGACCCTAATCGGAAGGAAGGATGCTCTTCTTTCAGCAAATGCAGTATACAGAACAACACCTCCGATAACGGATTCAGACTGTTTATTTTAGCTTCGGCAAGAAACATGGTTGTGAGTGGAATCAGTTTCCCGTAACCTGGATATCCCCTAATAAAAAGGCAATAAACCAGATTGATCAATTGGTAATAGATGTAAGGATTGTTTCAAGCGCTATGCAAATAAGTGTGATGTGATATGCAAATATAAGCTCGGAACACCACATATCTTTAGCAAAGGTCCACACTCGATTAAGAGGTGCTAGACAAAAGTAAAGGAAGGTAGACATCACAAAGCTTCACCCCACGGATATAGCCAATGCCTTGCCCAACCAACTCTCTCAATTACTGCAAACAAATGCCTCTAATACTAATGTTCCCGACACACAATGACAGCATATTGCGAATTTTATCACCACTGTCGCAATGACTATAATGGGTTATGAAAACCTAGGCGCAAACAAGTTCTGGTACGATGAGGACTGTCACGCAATGTCTGAGAAAACGGATGCTGCATACAAGGCAAAGCTGCAACCAATGGCAACGGGTACGGTGATGGAGCGATATAATGAGAAGAGGAGGGAGATGGCATGCCCCTTCAGATGGAATAATCGTGTATAGAAGAAAAGAGAGAGCCAAGATACCGAAAATTTCGGGCATAGAGGTGAATCCCGAAAGTTGTATCAAAAGGTAACAAACAAAGGTTTTGGAACAGACATCCTCACCTCTAAGGATAGAGATGGTAATCTGGTCTACGACACTCAGAGTGTGCTAAAAATTTGGATGGCAAATGAAACTTGACATCACAAAGCCGCATTCCACGAATATAGCCAATGCCTAGTTCAACCAACTCTCTCAATTACTGCAAAAAAATGCCTCTAATACTAATGTTCCCTACACACAGTGGCAGCATAGTCCGAATTTTATGACCACTGCCCCAATGACTGTACTGGGTTATGAAAACCTAGGCTCAAACATGTTCTGGTACGACGAGGACTGTCACGAGTGTCTGAGAAAACGGATGCTGCAACAAGACAAAGCTGCAACCAATGGCAACGGGTACGGTGATGGAGCGATATAATGAGAAGAGGAGGAAGAAGGAACGCATCTCTGCAGGCCGAAAAACCATGAAATCGAAAATTACAGGCATAGAGGTAAAGCCAAAAAATTCTATCAAAATTTAAAAAGCAATGGTTTGGAGCAGACATCCCCACCTCTATGGATAGATATGGTAATCTGGTCTCGGACACTCATAGTGTGCTAAAAATTTGGAGGGAACACTTTCGTTCTCGGCTCGTTTCCGAAGACAGCATAAGTGAGTACGACGATGGAGTAGATTGTTTACTACCGAGCCGAAAGGATATCAGCACGGCAATTGTAAGGCTTGAAAGGCAAAGGCATTGCTTTTTAAAGCCAGCTCATCGTGGCAGCGCGCATGCACCAGATCATAAACACGATTAGGCTCAAAGAATGCATGCCCGATGATAGTAATCTGAGTGTTCTATGTCCTCTGCTTAAGAAAGACGAATACATGTGTGTGTACTAACTACCGCGGGATTAGCTTTTTACCAATCGCATGCAAGCTACAGTCTAGTGTGATATGTGAAGGACTAAAGCCTATCTTAGCGAACCTGATTGGACATTATCAGTATGGCTTGACACCTGGTGAATCTAGACCGACCAGATATTCACATCATGAGAAATCCTGGAGAAGACCCAAGAAATGCAGATTGACACTATCCAATACAAAGCTGCAGTCGACAGTGTGATACGACAGATACTATTACTTGCTTTGGCTGCGTTTGGTATCCCCGCGAAGCTTATACGACTTTTCAGAATGATACTGACAGTCATCAGTGAAAATGGGCCAAAATCTGACTGAGCCATTTTGAACCAAACGTAATGCGATAGTCTGTCAAGCGATCTCTTTGAGATCATAATGGGGATGATTATGTGGAAGACTGCAGTAAACACGACTGATACCATCTTTAACAAAAACCGATAATATATAAATCATTGACCGTTGACTGCAAGATGTTACTGCAGCATTTTCAAGCATAGAGAAGCAGTCGGCAGAAGTAGGTCTGGTGATAAATAAGTATAAAACCAAGTTATTTATTGAAACGAACAAAGATTCCACTCGTTTGGGACGCTGCCTCAACGTTGACAAATATAACTTGGTAGATGATTTTGTTTACCTTGTTTCCGCCGTAAACAAAAATTTCAATGTAGCCTGGTAGTCAAGACACCAGTACTGATCGAAAGCCGCTGCTACTATGCGCTAAGCAAGCGTTTTAATAAAAAAAAGAGCCATCCCTCGACGAATAGACATCCAATTTTACCACATACTGAACCTTTTTAGTGTTTTATGTCAAATATAAGGCAATAACATCAGTCAAAACATGTTAATGGAACGACAGAAAAACCATATCAACATTTTAACAATCTGTGTTTGTGTTACGGCCTCATTGACTTTTTCATTTTTGCATTGTAATTATCAAAAATAACCAACTCCGTAACATCACATATGCAAACACTTTATCCTTCCAATATACATCAAGTAAATGGGAAAACGTTTTTACTACCCCAACATCAATCTTATATATAAAAATGAATTGATGTGCAGTTGTCTCGCTAAAACTCAAAAACGGCTAGACCGATTTTCAAATTTTTTTTTGCTCGCTATAGCTTCCGGATGGTTTAAAAGGTTTTATTTTTTCCAAAAGTGGGCGGCGCCACGCCCCTTTTTTCAAATATCGCTCAGACGGCTTTTCTAATAGACCGATTGATACAAAAATTTTACCATGAGGTACTTTTGACCTGTAGATAGTTCGTGACTACATTTGGTTGTAATTGGATAAAGGGGCGTGGCACCGCCCATACAACTTGAAAATTAAAAAGGCTATATTTCATGAACTATCAGAGGTATGAAGATGCGATTTGGTATATATGTTGTTGGAGCAGTATTAATTACAGCCATAATGGAAGTGGGCGGTGCCACGCCCCCTTTTCAAATATCGCTCTAACGGCTTTTCTAATAGATCGATTGATACAAAAATTTTACCATGAGGTACTGTTGACCTGTAGATAGTTCCTGACTACATTTGGTTGTAATTGGATAAAGGGGCGTGGCACCGCCCATACAACTTGAAAATCGATAGGGCTATATTTCATGAACTATCTGAGGTATGAAGATGAGATTTGGTATATATGTTGTTGGAGCAGTATTAATTACAGCCAGCATGGAAGTGGGCGGTGCCACGCCCCCTTTTCAAAAATCGCTCTAACGGCTTTTCTAATAGACCGGTTAATACGAAAATTTTAACAAGTGGTACTGTTGACCTGTAGATAGTTCCTGGCTACATTTGGTTGTGATTGGATTAAGGGGCGTGGCACCGCCTATACAACTTGAAAATTAAAAAGGCTATATTTCATGAACTATCTGAGGTATGAAGATGAGATTTGGTATATATGTTGTTGGAGCAGTATTAATTACAGCTAGGCGGAAGTGGGCGGTGCCACGCCCTCTTTTCAAAAATCGCTCTAACGGATTTTCTAATAGATCGATTGATACGAAAAATTTACCAAGTGGTACTGTGGACCTGTTGATAGTCAGTGGCTATATTTGGTTGTGACCGGATAAAGGGGCATGGCACCGCCCATTCAACTTGAAAATGAAAAGGGCTATATCTCATGAACTATCAGAGGTATGAAGATGAGATTTGTTACATATGTTGTTGTTGCAGTATGAATTACAGTAAGGCTGGAAATGGGCTGTTCCGCACCTTTTTTAAAACAAACAGTTATAACTGTCAAAATTCCACAGTAAATTGCTGTTCGCCCAGAGATATGAACAGTAAGGTGGGCCAATTTTTTTATTCGCAAAAATCGGAATCTACGATGAATTTTAAGAACATTTCACCAATAAACTTTGTGTCTAAAATCAATTCCTAGCTCGCGTTGGGAAGAATGAAGATTTCAGATAGAGATTATTTTTGTTTTTAAATGAGCCGGGGCCCATAGGTCTGAAGTAACTGAATAATTGTTAATGGTTAAAAAAAAATATCTCTGCCAGAAATCTTCATGCTTCTCAGCGCGAACTAGGAATTGATTTTAGACATAAAGTTTTGTGAAATTTTCTAAGAATTCATCGTATATTCTGATACTGGTACACGATTACCACTTTTCTTTTCGACGCGAACAAATTGATCCGCTCTAATGAAATAGCTTTTTTTGAACTAAATATGTAAAAAGTGCAGAGGCGTTGCCCACGCACTTCAATAGTTAATTTTTTAACTGTATCAAATAATGGTCCGTACACCAGGCAGTTGAGGACACATAGTAGCTGCGCAGACTAAAACAGTGATTTTTTTTTATTTACTTTACAGGTGTGTATTTTTCAATTACTTTTCAGGAGAGCGAATCGGTAATTAATCATTTACATAGACGTAAGTTTGACAGGGGACTCGAACCGACGTTTTTCTCAGCAACTCCATCTCTGCAAATGCTGAGGAAAGATCTTGGCCTACATTCATATAAAATCCAACTGGTAGGAGAACTAGAACCAGTGGACGATCAATCGATTTTTTTTATTTATCATTTCATTGCACATTATTTGAAGGTGAAATGGTTCCAACACGACGGTCTAACATGCCATACGGCGCGTGAGACCATCACTGACCGAATTATCTAAAAAAATGGTAATACGAGTTCAATACAAAAATAGTATTCCGTTATATTCTTGATCCGTGTGAGAAGAAGACATGACAAAAGAAGTTTTTATGGCTAAAGGCATGAAGCTTCAAACTGAACTTTCATTTGCGGTCAATAGTCGGAGAAGGCATAACAAAAGTGTTTTTTATGCCCAAAAAAATAGTTTCCGCTACTACAGATCAAAATAAAAATTTAATTTTGATCCTTAGCGGAATGTCTGTTTCCGATTTGTGGAAGAAGTGGTAGATCTTAAGTACCGTTTTCAAAGTACATTGTACACCTTAATGTGAAATATATTACAAGTTAATATGCAATAGCGAAGCATTGCCGGGCCCACTAGTTCCATGATAAAAATAACACCTACGATATTGAGTTATTCCGAAATTTATATAAGCTTTAAATTAAACCTGAGAAGGTTATTAAAAAAGGTAACCCAAGGCTCATATAACAAAGTCTTGTTAAAACTTCCCTACTCCTATTGCAAAACCTTTCTTTTTTTTTGCTTCTTCATACCACGTCCGCAACAGCTTGTGAATATACAACAAAATACTCGAAAGTGTTACACAACAATTGTGCTACAAACGTAATTAAGAATGACATATAAATACTCTACAAAGAAGCAGGATACAGGAACAGAGTGCAGACGGAACGTTAATAAGAAATAAATGTATATTCATGTAATTGCTAAAGCGTGTTAATCGTGCTCACATATTGGAAATGAAGTATTTCATTTTCTACAACGCCCCCTGAGCTGTGCAATATCGCTTCTCCTGCCACATACACTTTCCTGTATAAATTTCTTTTTTTTCTCGTTGTTGTTGTTTTTGTTGCTGCTGCCACTGCTACATTAATCAAACATCTTTTGGTGTAAATTTTGTTGTATACTACCGCGGGAGTTAAAGGTAAACAAACGCTAGAGGGGAAATAGGTGCATATACATATATTCTAGAAATTTGTCGCAAGCAAAAACACTTTTTTCAATTCTCCTGTGTGTCACTTGTTTTGGTGGTGTTACGTTTTTGTTTTGCTATACCAAATGATTTTTGGTCTTTTTAGTATTCCATGCAACAACTCGTAATATTCGTAGAAAGATGCTAAGCACAGGACTGTGCTTGTACTGTGTTCCTATTTGTGGCGGCAGGATGTATTATGATGTTGGAGAGTGTGCGTTGAGAGTGTATGTTTTTAGCAATTTGGTGCCACAACAACAACAACACCAACGACACACACGTGCAACATTCATTGTACTACGCACTCAGGCACTTATATAAATCGGCATAAATCAAATTTGTAAAATATGTTGCCATAATGTTTTTTCATTACATATTTTTAGCTTTGTCATAGCGAGACCCACACGCAGGCAAAAAATTATTGGTGTTCTTTATTTTTATTATTTTTTCACTGGCTAACAAAGAAATCAAGTTTCAAGTTGAACCCTCGCAAAAACCCCACATCCTCTACGTGCGTGTGCAGTGGAGGGAGAAACATGTACAACAAAAATTTATTTCTTAGTAAAACACCAATACATGAAATATTGTCCTCATTATAAAGCCCTGAACAAATGGACAAATATTTACAAGAAAATGAAAAGCATTCACGTATGACTTGCCATGAAATCAATACAACTTTTCAATTCAGTCTCGCATACTCGCATAAACAAGAATCACAACATTTTGATTGGCTTTGTCATAGCGAATATCTTTAGAAATATCAAGTGACACCATGACCGTAGTCACTCGCCATAGGCACGTCCCGTTGCGACCTAATTTAGACAACGTCCTAAAATAACAATTATTCTGTAATAGGTCTTCTTAGTTTGTCTTTGATAGCGTATCTCCGATGGCACATTTGTTGGCTGAAATGACACCCCAAAAGTCATAGAACTTTGCCTGCGCACAAGAACATAACAATTATCGTAAAGTTCATCAATGATTGTTGTCCCCCTTTTGTAGGGCCAAGTGTTTGTCGAGAGCAAATATGGGCACACGACAGAGTGGACAAACAAACAGCGAATTTTGTGTGGCAAAAATACTATTTAGTATATATGCCTTGGCAGCAGTGTAATCATTTAAAGGGAAATATGTATATGCTACAAATATAAGCAACGCTTTAAAATTAACGCAATATAAAGATGACCGAAAACAAAGTCGAAATATTAAATACAGTGGCTGTTTGGTAGTTCATACTTCACATACTTTATTAATTTAAGCGATTCTATAATTTTAAGTTCCCTGAACCATACATTTTTTGTGAACTTCTTTGTTCTATAAAACTATATAAATCTAACCACTTTTTTTGTAGGAGCTAGCAACAACAGCTAAGTAAGTATGTAACATTGAAATGTATACGGTTGATATGATATTTTTCGCACTAAATGTTAGTTGGGAGTATTTTTGTTTTGGGTTCGTAATATTATACATATGACATTTTATGGAAGCATGTACACTGTCATCCAATTTCATTTCAGTTGTAATAAGATTATTTTTAGATACTTTCATATAATTACTACTACGAAACTACTATGGTATCAATTTCGTATGGGTATTTCCAGCCTTACGAATGTTACGATCGTACTATTTAATTGAAAAAAAAAAACAAACACATAGAAGTTGCAATACAAAAGTATTTAATATTAAATTGTGAATAGCTTCCTATTAGCTCTATATTACCTAAACAAGTCGTCATATTTAAAAAAATACAATCCAAGATATTAACAAAACATATGTCTACGTTATGTTACACGAAATAGCAGTGAGTTTTATAGTAGTTGTTAAAATTTCGAAAGTCTGCGTGGTTTATAAGATTTCATATACGCTTATCAAATATACATGTATGAAAAACACAAATTTCTTTTCGAGACAGATTGAAGAATTTGAAACGAAACACATTTTTGAGTAAATGTTGCACTTACTATATCACGTGATATTAAATTGTGTACTACCCCCATCCTTCTGTACTCAATACGTACTTCCTTTAATTAGAAAAATATCACTTTTATACACTTACCCACAATCATAAGGGTTTATATCAGTTTAAAGCAAATGATGTGCTACGTCTAGGTCGGCACCTATAGGCATCCATAGCCACCAGCTTATACAAGGCAGTGGATTTGGGGACTAGAATCACGAACGGAGTGAAGGTTATACTCGTTTTATTTTTTCGTTTCTTACGCCCATAAGAAAGCGTGATAGGTATGGACAATTTTTTTTTTTGCGGAAATTTAAAAAACTTTTGCCACGCCACAAAAAATACATGACGGAAATTTGAGTAGGATCGGATAACTATTTCCCGTGCCCCAAAGCGATCACAGGTGAGGTTTTTAGCAAATCCTTAGTATCTCCTGTTTTTACTAATTTTCGATATAAATCATTTGATATGTAACACATAGAAGGAGTCACTTTAGACCCTATGTTTCTTTGAACTAATTTCGATTCATGACTTTTTAAGTGGTTTGAACCATGTCCGTTTGTCTGTCCGGCTGGTAAACATGATAACATTCGAAAAATGCAACCAAATGCTTTAAAATTTTGCACGAGTTAATATTTTTCCAAAACTACTTACGGTATTGCAAATGGGTTACATGTCCCCGGCCCTTCTGACACCTCCCATACAAATACATCGTTCCGCCCACTCTAGAAATCCAGTAATAATATCAATACACCCAACGGGATCGTACCTAATTCCTGTATTTAGATAAGCTATAACAAGATAAAGTTTTGGAAAAAAATTGGAATTGGGGCGTGACTAGCCCATCTGGTACCTTCCATTCAAATGTACCTTTCCGCCCACTTTAGAAATTTAGTAATAATATCAATACACTCGACACGATCCTGTCCAAATACAGTATTTTGTTAAGCTATTGGAGAAAAACAACTGGAAGTCTAACGACGCCCCTTATGGTACCTCCCATACAAATGTACCACTCCGCCCACTTTAGAGATGGATGCAATTATATCAATAAATACAACGTGACCGTGATCAAATTCTTTATTTAGTAAAGTTATAGCAGGATACAGTTTTGGGGAAAAAAAAACTGGAAGTCTAGCCACACCCCATCTGGTACCTCCCATACAAATGTACCACTCTGCTGACTTTGGAGATGGAGTAAAAATACGAATACACTCGACACGATCATGTCTTCTGTATTTTGTTAAGCTATAACAGGAAAAAGTTTTGGAGAAAAAAAAAACTGGAGGTCTAGCCGCGCCCTTTCCGGTACCTCCCATACAAATGTACCACTCCGCCCAATTTAGAAATCGAGTAATAAAATCAATATGATAGAACATTTTATGTTTTACTGAGGGTGAGGGTATATGCAAGTCGGGTTGCCCGACTGAAACATTCTTAGTGGTTAACTTTCATGTAGTATGTGCGGTGCCTAGCCCCCTTATCTAATCACAATCAAGTATCTACAGGTCAACAGTACCAATCTATCTATTGGAATAGCCGTCAGAGCGATTTTTGGTTCTTCTTCCCTCTTCTTCCCTGGCTGTAATTATAACTGTAAAAACAACATATATATCAAATATTATCTTCATACCTCTGATAGTTCATGAGAAACAGACGTTAAAAATTTCTATATGTAAGCCACGCTCACTGATCCGATCCCGCCCATGTTGGATCGCGAATTTTGGTGTCAAATGCATCCCCAAAATTTTCAAGGGGATTGGTGAAACAGTCCTCCAGATATTTCGGTTTCAAAATAAGGTTCAATGGGCGGGGTCACGCCCACTTTTAATTTAATTTAAGTATCCTATGCTCAACACCAAGCACACAGGCACATTTTAAAAGTCTATGCAGTACTAAAAATGCAAACAAACAAAGACAAACTCATTTTCATATAGACAGATTTGATCTTTGACCTCTTTGGGTACGGCTTAAACTTGCCCGATTTTGCTGCAATGTTGATCACAGCCTTTTTGTAACAACTGACACAATATCCCGCTCGCGTATTACCGAAAATCCTAAGTTGAATTTTTGCTGCCACCCTTGAACACATTAAATCTGAGGGGAGCGGAGAATGCGCCAGTAAGAAGCCTGACTCTTGACCATATTTAGCATAAGGATCTTAAACTTCAATCGTACAAATTTCAATTGTTGTGAGAAATAAAAGTCCAGAATGGAAAATTCCCTGGCAAATTGATATCCAGGAAAGGCGACATGAATTGGCCTTTATACAGTCCTGATTTAACTCCTGTGGACTTTTTCTCATGGTATTATATAATATAATGTTTATAACAATAAACCGACTTCCTGGTGCATTAAAAAGAAAAAATGTGCAACGAAATCCCAGCCATTACGGAATCGTCCTGCTGAGCTGCCATTTGAAATTTACATGCTCGAATAAATAAATGACGTGAACGCAAAGATTTACATTTAGACGATATTTTTTATAAGAAATAAATTTCCAAATACTGTGCTTTGATAATAAATAAAGAGTTCTTTATAATCTTATTTTTTATTTTATTGACTCACAAAATTGAAACTTACTTTTGAGACAGCCTGTATATGTTGCGCCCGTAGCACTTCGGAATAAATTGCATCACTCTGGAGACTTTATCTCTCTAGGACTTTAATACCCTCTTCCTTAAGACTGAGGGTATACAAATTGGAACTTTGCATCTGTTTGTTAGATATGCCAATTAAGATTTTTTCTCCGGATAAAAATAACGGCCTGCAAAAACAGCAGAGAGAGATTAAGTAACCTCCTGACCAATGTTGCGCGTACTCTATGCTGGTGTCACCAATAGACTTAAAGTACATCACAAAAATCTTCGCAAACTTTTACAATTGCTCTAACAAGATAAAAATTGAATTCTAACCATCTACAAACTCTTACCATCACTCATTTGGTTTAATAATGACTCTTCGTCGCCCAAATCCTCCCAAGAGGCCAGTGTATCTAATAACCCCTCTCACTTAAACCGTTTAATTAATTGCTTTCAATTTTAAGTTTTTTCTTTTTTACTTCCTTTAAAATTCACCACCACATAATCAGCCCCAGAAGTGTTAAAAAAGTGTCCTGCAATTTTAATTTTCCCACAGCAAAGTGACATTTCATTTAAATTTGTACGCTCAACTCGCAAAATACTTTCATTAATTAAATTTGCCACATTAACACTCCACACTTCCAGTAAATGCCTAGCGATTGCTTTGCCTGAGCATTAAGGCCTCATGCCGGAAAGAACCACAACATTTTTTGGCCATTGGAAATTCTCAAGATAATAGAGATGATCAAGGCGACGATGACAGGAAAAAAGGGGCCGCAGCAAAGAATGTGAAATATAAATATAATAAGCATTTTTCCGAAACATTTTCGGTGAAAAATTATAAATGTCAAACCAATGGCAGCCATGGTGGGAATAATACAGCCAAGTGATGGGGCAGCAAAATATACGTACAGTCGACAGCCAAGAGAGATATTTTCATTTACCAAAGGAATTTTCTTAATAACGCAACATAAACAGTAAAGGCAACCACGGCTGCGGTAGAAGCAGCAGCTGTAGAATCCTACAGCTTCATCACGAGACAACATTCGACCGACTGTTGAAGCTTTGCCCAGATATTTATGGCGTTTAATACTTCTACAGCCGCAATGGCTTTAAATGGAGTACAATTACTATTTTCCTCAAATGCCACTGTAAACCGCGGGTTGAATCCTTATAGCCTGTGAGAACCAAAGATTGAGGGTGTCAGTGCTGCAGGAGTCACCAACAGGACCAAAGTGCGAAATATATGTCAATGTGTACACGTCGATGTCAACCTCATGTACCAGTGAGTATGAACATACATACATGCATACATACAAAGTCCTTATGCGTAATACAAAATTGCAAATAGTAATGGTGACAGACAGGATGATAACTCAACAGTACAGCACCACCACCACCGCAGAAAGACAATGGCAAAAGCACATTGGCTAAAGATGGAAAACTGTCCGCTGAGACGAGAACTTTAAAAGATGGCACACAAGGCAGGAAACAACAAATAACACGGTACAATGTGACACATTCCACACCACAACAGGAAAAGGACACCGACAACGAATATACAACAGAATAAATAACGCAATATCGCGTATACCTTAAGAGATTTTCATAGGTACCCAAAAAAGTAAAACACAAAAAAAACCCGAGAGAACATAAAATACAATAAGCTAAAATGATAAATTCGGCTGGGACGTTCGTTTATGCGTTCACATTTTTATGGTATGTAGCAGCCTTGAGCTATATTTGAATAAATGGAATGTAACAAAATCGAAATTTGTAAATAATATCCCCAAAGACAAGGCAGTTTTTAAATTAATTTTTCTTGGAGGGATGTGGTATAAATTGAAAGATCTTGTTACCGCCATAAATTCAATAACACGTTTTGCTTATTTTTATTTTTTTTTCTTGCTCCAGCTCCACATTTAACAACACACGAACGCAATGTGATGAACAGACGTGTAAATTGTTTGGGGTGTTGTTGAATTGTCTTATATTAAGATTCGACTTGAACTTTGCCATGAGGCTTTTGGGATATGTAAATTTATGCCGGCAATACAGCATGCATAGGGATAGCAGTTATGCGTTAAACATTCTTCGAATTAATGCTGACGTTTTGTATGACTAATTTTTTTTAGAAGTACGGAATTGCAAATTACTTACTTTTAATTTAAAGTTCAGTGCCGGATATCTATAAAGTTTGAATAGTGTCAAGACGCACACTGTGCGTTCAATGCTTCCAAACGTTCAGCTAATTTAATGGATAGGTTTATAAACACTATAATAAGTGAACAGTATCTCAAGATCATCATGCATAACAAATATCAATATATGGCAGATATGGTATATATATATATACAACTGATGACGTACCAACGGGCACCAATTTGTCGCAAAGGGATCTGATGATGAACTCGGGCCAGAGTTCCAAAAATTGTCATCTTTGTCCGTGACTAAATTGGCCGTTAACTCAAACAATAAAAACATTCTAAAGTCGATAGCCAAATTTGATGTATTGTTTCAATACAATTGAATTGCGACATTTTTGGCCCAATTTTGAAAAACTGTTTAAAAGTCAACCTTGGACGGAGGTCAAGGCTTAGAATCTTCAATAGATATATTTTCCGGAAAATGTCACTAAGAGTCACCGAAAACAAATAGCCTCTATGAAACAAAGGTTTCAAAATAAAATTAAATGTTAATGAAATGTTTAAGTCTATTTTTGAGCAAACAGTTCAACACACCTTTTCGGGAGTAAACCCAACCCATAACAATCGATAGCATTTGACCTCAGTAAACTAAACTCCATTTTGCTCCACTAGGTCTCCGAAGACATGAATTATCCCAAATCTACTTTTTAACATGATTCATGATTCTTTCATTTGACTTTTTACCAAAAAAAAAAAAATTTAACTTCAAATCTCTGTAAAAAAATGTGAAGTAATGGAGCAAATTGGAGTTTTATTACTGAGGTCAAATTCTACCGTTTGATATTGGTTTGGTTCACTCCTGAAAAAGTTTGTTGCACTCTTACTCAAAAATAGCGTTCTTTATAACCTTTGACTCATGGAGGTTATTTGTCTTCGGTGACTCTTAGTGAAATTTTCCGGAGAATATTTCTAAAGAAGATTCTAAGCCTCGACTTCCGTCCAAAGTTGACTTTCAAAATTGGGCCACAAATGTCCCATACCAGTGGGAGCTAGAGGGTTAAAATGTTTCGAGAAAATATTCCCCTGATTGTTCTCATATAGGTCTTCGAAGACATGAAATACCCTACAAATGATTTTTCATATTCATTAATTCGACTTTTGACCAAAAAAATCAAACTTCAAACCATTGTAAAAAAAAGTTGTGACGTAGTGGTGCAAAATGGAGTTTAGGGTTTTGTTACTGAGGTCAAATGCTATCGTTTGCTATTGGTTTGGTTCACCCCCGAGACAATGACCCTCAAATTGTGTCATAGTGTTATCGAAGCAAAGGATTTGGGAAACCTTTTTCTTTACTGCATTTTTCCATTCAAGCAGTTAAATTGAAAGTTCGGCAGATCGATTACGTAATGGCTGCGATTTCGTTGCAAATAATTTCTTTCTAATACACCACAGAAGTCGGTTTATTGTTATAAACATTATATTTGAGATAATTCTACGAGTTCTACGAGTGAGTAGTTTCTGGTATAATAGTTTTATCATGTAAAAATTATGTGTTAAGCTATTTCTGATGTATATTGTAATTATTTATTTAATTGGCCATCAGGCTTCTAATTACAAACCGTAAATAAAATAATAATAATAAAAAAGTTCATAGGAGTTAGGTCAGGACTGCACTGCCAGTTTATGTCGCCTTTCCTGCATATCTATTTGCCAGGGAATTTCCTATTCTGCGATTTTATTAAATTGAAATTTGTACGGGTGAAGTTTTAGATCTTTATGCAAAATACGGTTTCATGAAGATCTATGCATCCTAACAAACAGACTGATTTTTTCGTTTAATGACCTTGGTTGCTGAATTGGTTTCTTCAAATCTGTTGACCCATCTTCCAAAAAGAGCGATGCTTGACGCATCATTTAGGTGACAAAAACCTCGCATCCCATGTGATAAAGTCGCTGAATCACCGTTTAGTAAAACTCTCTCAAGCACAGTGCGAGGTTTTCTGCAGAAAAACGCTCCATAGTGACTAAATTCCCGCGGCATACCCCGCGCGCTCCGCAGATTCAATGTATTCTCATAGTCAGGTAAACAAATAGTCAATAAACAAACAAATCTTTTGAGACACCCTGTATTTATGTCTAAAGAATGTTAGGCATCCCATACTTAGGCAAAGGACTTTAGACTGATTAGCCTATCGTCCTTCTTACTTAAAACTTCGAAGAGTATAATTGATGTATATAACAGAAATCGGATAATCAGTATTATTGAAAGATTTCTAAACTACAAGGAATACAGACTACCAATCTTCCTAGAGTTGGCCTTCAACAATATTAAACCTGAATCTATAAATGACTGAATGGAATAACTGAAGATTATTCCAGTGGTCATCTCCTAAAAGTGCTCTCTCCACTACTATGGAAACTTAACCTGCTATTAGAAGAGTATTGATTCTAATAGCGAGTGACAAGACAGTTTGCACAACTATCGCATATGCGGAAGACGTAGCACTAATTTTTACTGGCAAGAACCCTAAAATACTCTCCGAGATTTTGTAATCTGTAAACTTCTTCAAAAAATCGTGTCACAACTGTGGGCTAGGTGTCAGCCCGAGCAAAATGGAACTAGTGCTATTCATTCGTAGATACAAAATACCTCAATTTGCCAAACCCAGAATAAATGTGCCAAATACCTTAAGTAAACTGAATTGGAATCTGTACACTCAGATCAGGGCCAGCAAAACGGTAACAGCTCTATGCTGTTGCAAAAAGGCAATCGACCTCAAGTGGATAATCAGCCTCAAAAACGTAAACAGGTTATACGACTTTGTTATTCAACCAATTTGATTTAACGGACCGGCAGTTTGGTGGTCATCGCTGGAGAAGGCTATCTAATAGTTAAAGTTCGAATGTACTATGAGACTGGTGGCAATCCTGATAACAGGGGCACTTAAACTACTCCAACTAAGGAACTGTTGACGATCCTAAACTGGTTACCCCCCAGACTTTGAGGCGAAGAAGACAGCAGCGAACAACGCAATGCGTTTAAACGCCACGAGGGTATGGAAGCAAAAGGACTGTAGTCATGAGAAGATTTTGGATATAATCAATGTAAGGTGTCATACGGATTACACAGTACCATAATCTTTTTCTGATCCGGGATTTATGAGAAATATTCCGAACCTACTATGAAAATAATGATAAATCCCTTCACTTTGGGGAAGATGTGATACTAATTGATCGAAAATAAGAGAAAGATCAAGCTGTGGAAATTTTTCGGAGGAGTTGAATATGAAACTGCAAATTAGGCTACCAGATAACGGTAGTATAGTTCAGGCCGCAATAATAGCCAAAGGAATATCCGTGGAGCACATTCGATATGAAAGGATATTGGGCGACAATAATGAAATGAATACATTTATTTACTGATAGCTATCAGATCTCTGGAAACGTGTACACCACTTCGAGATATGTTCAAGAATGCCGGTCACTATCCGGAGATGATAGCGAGACATTCGACGGTTACCGTCACATGGCTTCTAAGACATGAGGAGATTTATGGTAACCAAAGAGTCAATGCATTTAGCAAAGGCCGCCACAATCGACGCCACACCTTTATCAGATCAACGAAATGGCTTAAGAGCGACGTTGATCAAGTGAAATAGGAATAATTGGTGCGAAGATCGAGAAGGTTTCACGACAGGACCTTTAAATGGACCCAAGTGAGCGATAGCCAAATAAACATAACATTATTCTAGTTGTATATTAAGAAAACAAATTTATAATATATGACACAGACATAACTGTTTGAATCTTCATTTTCGACATATTGATTAACATCTTCTTATATATAAAAATGAATTGATGTGCAGTTGTCTCGCTAAAACTCAAAAACGGCTGGACCGATTTTCAAAATTGTTTTTTTGTTTTGTTCGTTATAGCTTCCGGATGGTTTAAAAGGTTTTATTTTATCAAAAAGTGGGCGGCGCCATGCCCCTTTTTTCAAATATCGCTCAGACGGATTTTCTAATAGACCGATTGATACAAAAATTTTACCATGAGGTACTGTTGACCTCTAGATAGTTCCTGAATACATTTGGTTGTTATTGGATAAAGGAGTGTGGCACCGCCCATACAACTTGAAAATTAAAAAGCCTATATTTCATGAACTATCAGAGGTATGAAGTAGAGATTTGGTATATATGTTGTTTGAGCAGTATTAATTACAGCCAGGATGTAAGTGGGCGGTGCCACGCCCCCTTTTCAAAAATTTCTCTAACGGCTTTTCTAATAGATCGATTGATACAAAAATGTTACCAAAAATGTTACCATGTTGACCTGTAGATAGTTCCTGACTACATTTCGTTGTAATTGGATAAAGGGGCGTGGCTCCGCCCATACAATTTGAAAATTAAACAGGCTATATTTCATGAACTATAAGAGGTATGAAGATGAGATTTGGTATATATGTTGTTCGTAAAGTTAGAATTACAGACAGGGTGCAAGAAGGCGGTGCCACGCCCTCTTTTAAAAAATCAATCTAACGGCTTTTCTTATAGACCGATAAATACGAAAATTTTACCAAGTGGTACTGTTGACCTGTTGGTAGTCCCTGACTATATTTGGTTGTGATTGGATAAATGGGCGTGGCACCGCCCATACAAAGTAAAAATCGAAAGGGCTATATCTTATGAACTATCAGAGGTATGCAGATGAGATGTGTTATATATGTTGTTGGAGCAGTATTAATTACAGCCATGGTGGAAGAGGGGGTTCCACGCCCCCTTTTCAAAAATCGCTCTGACGGCTTTTCTAATATACTGATTTATACGATAATTTTAAAAAGTGGTACTGATGACCTGTTGTTAGTCACTGGCTGTAGTTAGTTGTGATTGGATAAAGGAGCGTGGCACCGCCCATACAAGTTTAAAGTAAAAAAGACTATATCCCATGAACTATCAGAGGTATGAAGATGTGATTTGTAACATATATTGTTGTTGCAGTATGAATTACAGTAAGGGTGGAAGTGGGCTATTCCACACCCCTTTTTAAACAAACAGTAATAATTGTCAAAATTCCATAAAATATTGCGCCTAGAGATATGAACAGTAAGGGGGGGGCCAATTTTTTTATTCGCAAAAATCGTAACCAAAATCGGAATCTACGATGAATTGTAAGAAAATTTCACCAAACAACTTTGTGTCTAAAATCAATTCCTAGCTCGCGTTGGGAAGCATGAAGATTTCAGATAGAAACTTTTTTGATTTTTAAATGAGCATAAACCGAAAACTTCAGATATATATTTTTCGAGATCTTCTGCGTAAAACTAACTTCCCAGCAAAGTAAATAATGCAAATCTATGCATTGGTTAAAAAGTTATGGCCTCTGAGAGTTGGCAAACGGAAATTAAGTTTTTAATAATCATTTTTCAGAATATTGGTCGGGATCCAAAACAATGTTAAAAATATACTATTCTCTTCGTCTTGGTCTCCAAACATCGGAATGGTAGGTCTGACGTAACTGAAAAATTGCTAAAAATATATCTCAACCTGAAATCTTTATGCTTCTCAGCGCGAACTAAGTGAAATTTTCTAAGAATTCATCGTACATTTCGATATTGGTATACGATTACCGCGTTTTTTTAGTGCGCTGCCCACGCACTTCAATAGTTAAATTTTTAAACTGTATCAAATAATGGTCCATACACCAATTACTTTTCATTTACTTTTCAAGAGGGCGAATCGGTAATAAATCATACATATAGAAAAATAAAGCAATATTCATTGTAGTTATACTGGAAAACACCTTTTGTTTTATTGGGGCAAAATTTAAACATTTTTTGGTATGTCAGAGGTAACATTAGCAAACATTTGTAAATATGGGTTAATTTTTTGTTTTTTTTTTTTGAATTATAGAACTTTTGATAGTTAAAAGTTTAAATCTAGCTGTCATACTAATGAAGTGTGATAGACTTTCTTTTAGTATACTTTGGAAAATCACCATGTAAAAACTACACAAGAACAACGTTTACAAATCTTGCAAATTTATTTTCAAAATGCACGTTCTATTCGCTATACTTATGGACCCCTTTGTGAAGTTGAGGGTGCATATAATGATCCATCTGAGCAGCTGAAAGAGATATGGTTCCAACACGACGGTGTAATATGCCATACAGCGCGTGAGACCATCACCTTGTTAAGCCAAACGTTGGTGAACGAATTATCTCAAAAAATGGTAATGCGAGTTCAATACAAAAATAGTATTCCGGAATACTCTTGATCCGTGTGAGAAGAAGACATGACAAAAAAGTTTTTATGGCTAAAGGCATGAAGCTTCAAACTGAATTTTCATTTGCGGTCAAGGCACAACAAAAGTGTTTTTTATGTTCAAAGAGATAGTTAGTATCCGCTACTACAGATCAAAATAAAAATTAAATTTTGATCCTTAGCGGAATGTAGGTTTCTGATTAGTGGAAGAAGTGTTTTTTCGCCCTACATACAGAAAAAACTTAATCTACATGTCGGTACTATAGATATGACTTTGCAGATGAACTTTTTATTAGCATTTACAACAATAAAACGTAATTGGTTAACTTCCATGTTAAGGAGTTACTTCAAATTAGTTATATAAGTTAATTAACTCAACATATTATTGTCGAGCTTAAGTACCGTTTTCAAAGTACTTTGTAGACCTAAATGTGAAATATATTACAAGTTAATATGCAATAGCGAAGCATTGCCGGGCCCACTAGTTATCTTAATATTTTAAACTGATATTTTGGAAATGTAATTTGATCCCTCCCGGTGGCGTTTGTTTTTCATCTCATCCATAATGGGTGTAATGAAGGTCTACTCCATAATGGATGAGGAGACGAATTTACGATTACAACCGTTAATTAAGAGCTTTCGACCTAAAATTTGATGGACATGGTCGCATAAAAACTACTCCCACCTCCCTTTCAAAAAGCCCCTTTTTGCGATATCCGCCTGTTTGTCCTTTAGCATCGACATAAACATTATACACTTTTTGTATCAATCAAATTTAAGTTGTACGAAGACACAAATAGTTTAAAATTATCTCACGCATTTTGAGTCGTAAACTTCTTTGCATAATGAAATAGGAACCCAAAACACATGAGTGATATCCACAGAACAGAAACAGAAACCGGAATTTATTTGTTTTCCAAAAATTTCCGTAGATACTTGCATCGACCACTGTACTAGCAACTGATTATATGTATGAATGTATGTATGTATAACAATAGAGAATGTCGAAATGAATGGCAACAATACTTTATGTCATAGAAATATGACTTTTGGCAAAGTGGGTGTTTTGCGTGCGTGTGTGTTTGTGTGAGTCTGTGCATGTCATACATATGATTGCGTATATGTACATTGTCATAAATCATTGTAGAGTTTTTTTTTAGCTTTCTTGTTTTCAATACCCAAATGTGCAAGGGGTATGCGCGCGTGGGAGAAACCATGACAATGTTGGCGTTAACAATGCCAAAGCCAAATTAGAGCACAAAACAACACAAATATTATAGCAGAATATTTTAGTATTTTATATATATTTTTATCCTTGATAAATGTATGTATATATGTTATGTAGCTTTTATGCTCTCGAAAAAGACACAATGGCGTTTTCTGTGGATTTTGTCATTTTTAGATAAGTTCACATGTGCTGCGAAAACATCGGTTATTAAAATTCCTTGTCAGGTGCAGTTAAGGTTTCCTGATTGTCACACAAGAACGCAGAAAATAATACTGAGTTTCTTTTTTGTATGTCAGTTTGATGTCATGAGTATTTGAAAATCATAACATCTTTAATCAGAAACCGGAAGTAATATATTTTCTTAGTTTGATATAATGAATTTTTGTGTTACTACGCTTTTAGAGTGTAATGTGGGTCAAGATTCAAGGTAAGGAATGTGTAAAGATTCAAGGTAAGGACTGTGCAAATGTGTATTTGTGACAATTGGTAAACATTTTATATAAGGTAAACGCTGAAGACAACAAAAGGGTTAAGCTTTAGTGGACAGCAAATGACTACAGTCGTCCAAAGGATCAAACCAAATGCACCCAAATCATTTGGAAAGATTATGACATTCGCAATGCAAAATTTATTTGAAAAGTCGAAAAGTAAATTTAATCCACTGTATTAAAGAAAACAAAAAACAAATTTTTGTATGAAATCGTTACTTAAAAAACTAATGATACAGTTCAATTCCCATGTTCGAATTAGGGTGAAACCGTCGAGTCCGGTCTTGCCTTTATTTACTACCACAGTGTGATTAACCATATCCAATTTATGCTTTTAAAGTCTCTTTTACTGCATCAAAATGCCAATAACATTTACAGTAATGTAATTGCAATTTCTTAAACTCAACCACATAAAATTTCGGCTGACCTTATTCTACAATAACTGCCACTTATGTCTTGTTTGACAAACCAATTAAAATTATTTAATTGTCTATTGATTGCTTTATACTAAACGTAATTAATAACAATCCATTATAAATAATGTTGGGCCAGACAAAGTCTAAATCTCATGAGTTTGCAATAATCAATTATATTTTCCAATCTCAATTCATACCAAAGCCTTAAGGCAATATCGTTAGGAACCTTACGCTCACGATGCCAAAAAATCCTATATACCTTTTAAAATAATTTCCATTGAATCCAGTTATTGTTTTTTCAGCAATTTTCTTTTATTTACAGAATCGCATCATTAACTACAAAAACTCATTAAAACTGAAACAAAATTCTTAAAATGCGTCGTATATCCCAAGAATCTTTTGTAAATGCATATTTAATTAAATATTTTATAATGGTCTTATTCCTAAAGTAACGACAATGTTCATAAACGATATATTGGTATGGAGTACAATACTCGGAGCAAAGGGAATCAATTACTGTGTGTGTTGTTTTAATACAAACAGACAGACTGACATACATATAATGTACATACATACATATGTAAGTCATTAGACATTTTATTTTGTTTCAATATTATTTCAATTTGTTTGTTCTATTTTTGTATAAATTCTTTTTTTTATTTTCTTTATTGTATATCTTCGATTTTCATATTTATTATTGAGCATCATCGACAGTGACAATGATTTATGAGTGCTACGGCATAAAGATATACATTTGTATAATATGAATATATAAACAATAATTTTATATATATATGTAAATACATCTATCTGCCTGTGCGTCGATACAATAATACGCACACATCTAAGCTACTACTCATGTGTACGCTCACATGCAAATTTGAATTTAAGTAAGACAAATGTATTTTATTTTAATTGTCGGCGAACATAATATACATATATGTTGTGGCAAGCTTAATGTAACATCTTGGTTCGTCAATTTATTTGTAACACTTAACAAATAAATTAAAAGTCTCGCCGAACAGAAAACAGATATTGACTTTTCCTTGAAATCTTCATTAGCAGTTTATATTTATAATGTAAATTTAGAAATTCTTAGTATTAAATAGATATTGTTGAGCATTTTTTTAAGACTTATTGAACAAACAAACTTTTAAGTGTCAGTCACTTTAGGGATATTATTGACAATTCGCTTAAAATTAAATATTCGCTTAGTTGAACACGAGTTTCATATTTAAAGAGAATTTATATTTTAGAAATTTAAATGAAGCTGTAGTGTATCGAAGCGGGAAAATATTAAAATTGGAATAATAAAGTGAAATATTAATTTAAATATTGTCATATATTGACAGCTGTGCGAAATGTGTCTTCTGGGAGATTGGCCCTTAGTTTGGGGTTTTTTCCACAATAATATGTTACGGCAGAGAACAAAAATTAAGTTTCATCCCAAATCCCGATATATTGAGTAGCGCATAAGTTATTTCCTAAAGTTTATTTTTCTGTCAAAATTTTTATTATAAGTTTATGTGTTACTCAAATATAGAATCTTAAAAAGAAATGCGGGGTGAAAGGATCAATAGTTAAAAATCTATTTAAAAGATATCGGCCAATTTTTCATAATATATTTCTTACTAGCACTCTGCCAATAATTAACTCACTTGTGTTTCGAAGTGGTTCTTAATTCTTATTTTCATTTTGTGACTTCAAAACAAATCTAGAAACTTGAGGGTGCTTAAAAAAAATTTATTTTGTTCTTTTGTCATTGATTTTTAAGTTATTGATTATACATGTTTTATCTGTTTATCCCGTCCCATTAAACTAACTGATTGCCCAGTAAATATTTCCAATTTTAAAAAGCAATTCTCTTTTACTGTTTTATCGGTTGGTCTTGTCCGTTCGCAACCAATGAGAAAGGTAGTCGGTTTTAGTGAGGTGGGGTCAACTATCTGGTCAGGTCGACAAGATGCTACTAGATTAAAACCACAGTGACATCTGACATTCCGTTTGTCCCCGTGATTATAGACGTAGTATATAAGCTACCGAGCTGAAATTTGGTAAGCAACGATATATCCTCTAAGTGGAGGTTAAGTTCTATATTGACCACCTTTTGTTTGTTTGTCTGTCTGTCTGGCTGTCAGTCCCCGCGATTACAATTGTAGTTTCAAAGTTTTCGAGCTGACATTTGATATATGAAGACAAATATTTTATTTTCGATCTGTGGTGAATTTGCATACGGATTTTTTTAATTTCGGCAATTGAACGAAAGATGCGTGTGTGGAAAGTAAATAAACCCAACATATTGTTTTCGAGCTTAGGAAGAGTTCCCAAAGGATGATTTAAAGTGGAACATGTGAGCACTTATAACTGTGAGGCAATGCCGTGAGGTACGTTATCTTAAATTACTTTTTTCATTATTCTTCAACTACGCAACAGCGAAGTCTTACCGGGCCGAGCCGACTAGTTATATGAATAAAACTTAATTTCCCTTTGCAACATAGGCTGAAGGTATGGGATAGCTTCTAGCTTTATTGTGAATTAACACACGTTCTATTTTTGGACTCACACAATGGCACTTACTTGTTTATAGACAAAGGCAAACGTCAGCTATTTAAGAAGATTTTAATAAACTTTTACCAAAGTGCTGTCGACAACGTCAAGGGGACGGCGATAAAAGAAATTTAAATGACGGAAAGTGAAATCGAACCATGGTATCCAGGATGATAGTCGCATGTTCTTATATTGGTTGATCCCAATATATGTTATATCGTCGCTGAGCCGACCAAAACAGTCATGAGTTTTTCAATTACTTTTCAGGAGAGCCAAAATTACGCATAACTGATTTGGGCGGCGCAGCGACGATTTACAATGTCCAACTTTAAGCGTAACAAAATTTAAAAAAAATCAGAAAATATATTAATAATTTTCAATGTTTCCCATTTTTCGGAATAGAACACGGAAAGGTGATTTGTCACAAACAAAAATACTATAAGATAAAACGATCACTTAAATTTTTACTTCAAATAAGTTAACAGGCCCACAGTTGCGTAAAAGTTATATTAAAGTGCGCCCATTTCAACGAACTTAAGTTTTAACTGTAGTCCGATTTATATAAAAAAAAATCGAAAGGAGGAAGAATGGATATGTATTCATTTTCAATATTAATGTTTATTAGACAACTTAGTCATACAGCAAAAATATATTCGTTACGTTCCTAATTGTTGGCACTCCCAATTTCTGAAATTTTTAAGTTTTAAATGCATTCCGTTTTAAATTAAGACAAATCAAAAGTTGGAGGTATATATATGTATTTCTTTCCAATGTTAATTGGGATAACTAAATCATACAGCAATAATATAATCATTGGGTTCCATTGCTACGTGACCTATTTGGGAGTATCCTTAGTTTCTTAAATATTTAAATTCAGACCAAAGGAGAGGTATTGAAGAATAAAAAATAACTAAGACGAATGAAAAAAAAAAATTTCGGTTAAAAATCAAAAAAGATTGTTTAACGATGTTATACCTTTCACCATGCGCACGAATTTTGTTCTTCCAATAAGGAGGTGAGGTATTACAATATATATAAATGATCAGGATCGAATTCTGAGTCTATTTAAAGACGCCCGTCTGTACGTCTGTCTGTCCCCGCGATTACACCCGTAGTTTAAGAGATATCGGTCAATAACTACTCCCACCTTCCATACAAACTGCCCCTTTTAGGGGTCTGACCCTGCTATTACAGCCTCTGTTAAAGAAGTATAGTGCTGTAATTTTGTACGCAAACTTCTGTTTTCTAGACGCAATTTCAGTTCTAGGATGGGCAAGATCGGTAAAAAAACTACTCCCACCTTTAATACAAATTGTCTCTTTTTTGGGGTCCGTCGTTGCGATCAAAGTCGTAATTAAAGTGCTATCGAACTGTAATTCGGTATGCTACTTTATATTCTCTAAGTGTCCGTTTGTATGTCCCCGCGATAATAGCATTCAAGTTAATACCCCCTTAACGGAAGTTAAGTTTTAAGATAAGTACGCAAAAACTACAACCACCTCCCATACGAACACATACTTTTTTCGGAGTGTCCGTCTGTCTGTTTCTGCAATTGTAGTAGTAGTTTAAGAGTTTTAGAGCTGAAATTTAATAAGCAAACTTTAATTGTATATTCAGAGGTTATGTTCTGAATTGATTACGTTCGGAAAAATCTACTCAAACCTCCATTACAAACACTCTGTTTTTGGGGGTGTCGCCCTTCTATCACTGCGATCCCTATCCCTGGGTTAAACAGTTCATACCAATATTCTCTTCTCATATAAACAACTTAAGATCAATATTTAAGATTTCAGTGAACAGTCATTGACAAAAAAATTAATGCGAGAGGCTAAAAGAAACGCCGATCTCTCGTACAAACTCAACTTTTATTTGCGCTACAAAATTTAATAAAAAATAGTAGTAGTGCAAAAACCGGTTTTTTGAAATTTTTACAAATGGTGAAGGGTATCTGAACTTTGTCTTAGCCGAAGATAATTACTAGATTTTTATTCTTTTCATGTGACCCCTTTTTATTAGGAAAACGGTCCTTAATTGAGTATAAAAAATGCAAAGCTAAATTATCCATTCTCTATGAAATTAATAAACTACTACAAAAATTTGCACTCACGTTTCTGAAGCACTGGCAAAATTATATTTCTATAACGTTTAATATTTCTTGGAATTATAGACCATTGATTTGAGGTCCTACAGTCATTCAGAGGAATATAAAATAAATCAATATTCTCATGACTAGAGTGTTCAAAACCGAAAACATATGCCAGCCAGTTTTTCCAAAAGTGGAAATTGTCGCGTCAGTTTTCTTGGTGTGCTTAATTAAAAAAATTCAGACTGATTCAAATATTTAAAAAGCCTACGAACAAAATATATAGAAAATCAAAGTTCTTAAAAGTCGCTGATCTTTGTATATTAGTATAAGAGTTTTAAATGAACTTATATTTACTGTCACGTCCGCTTCATACGCTTTAAGCGCTTTAGAATACTAAAAATACAAATGGACTTTTCTTACTTGTTTTTGTCGTAGTTGAAAGCGTGCGAATGTAGTGCCGAACCACAGGGAGATGCCGATATAGAAAATTCGTTATGCTTATACGATATTCTTCGGACAAATCTCAAATGAAGTTTTCATTAAAATAAGCAATACGAAAAATTGTTTACAAAATATTTTTTGATGACTGTTTCCGCTTATTTAGAATAGGATGGGAATCCGTCAATATTTATATAACTTTTATTGCAGTTATGTCCTGAACTACGCATCCAATCGCAAAAAGGGCTTAACTTGTAATCACCGTACAAAAGTTGCAAAATAATTAAGATATTATTGGGATCACACCTGGAATTGGGCGGGAAGCCGTCGATACTAATGAGAAAAACTGTGCTCTTATATCCTAAACCAAATGTCCAATCGCAAAAATGGGCTTAATTTGTGATCACCATACAATTGTTGGGAAATCACTTAGATACAGTTGGAATCTCATCGTGAAATATATCTTACAAATACCACACTAAAACACAAGAAGCGTGCTGATTTTTGTTTGATTTTATGAAACTGCAGTAAAAAGTTACAAAGTTTCTCTATGATCCCATTAGAGCTACATATGCAGCAGCTCTAAGGGTACTACTAAAACCGCAGTTACAAGAATATGTTAATTAAGTCAATAGTGAATCGGTACAGTTTTACTATTTTCATTTCATCCAGGGAACATATATAAAAACAACTCATCGTCGCTGCGGCGACCAAATCAGTTATGAAGTTCGAATTTTTTTATTGCAATTTTTTAAGCTCATGTGGTCGTCCGCTGACCCTTAAATCCTTTTCGCGATATCTTGATTGGTTTCGAAGTTATCAAGATCAATAAAGTGTAGAATATATGGAAAATGTTCCAAAAAAAAAACAAATTTTTTGGATCTCCTGAAAAGAAATTGAAAAACGTAGTACTGTTTTGGTCGGCGCAGCGACGTTATGTCGTTTGAATCATAATGAGGAAATTGCGATATTAAAATTTTTTTAGATGAATTTTTTTTTATTTGAATAAATAACCAGCTTCCACATTTTGATTTAAATGTCGTTGGATTAATACGAATTTTCGAATCATTTTAAAGAAACAAAATTTCCGTTAGTATTAGTCAAAAAGATTATACCTAAAATATATTCATATTGCGATACAATGTGATAATTTTTGGCAAAAATTTTCGAGAGGGCGTTTCAACCCTATCAAACTGCATCATTACTTTTTTGAGTACCAATGACGTTTTCATACATTATTTTCTTTGGATTTTTAGAAGTTTTTAAATTGTAATATTATTATATTATTATTTTTTGTTTTGATTTTTCAGGACAAATTTATGCAGAAAATTTCGTTTTTAATTTGTATCCATGAATATCCGTGAAAATTTGCATAAAAAAAAGTTAAAAAAATACATGTTAGAAGCTATGGCATGATTCTAAACAAACTAAAATTATATAATTCTAGCTCTAAACTAATAAATATAGAAAAATGAATTCAAGTATGTGTAGAAGCATTCCATATCCATTAATATGTATTTTTTCCGAATTTTTGAATTGCAAATTTTCTAAAGTTTTAAGTACATTCAAGGATAAAAATTTAAGGTAACATTTTTGCAAATATTACTCCTAAAAGTCAAAACAAAATAACATTTTAAAATGCTAAGAATGTTTTCCTTTATTTAATATACATATCACCAGTGTATAACTAAGAAAAATACAGAAATAAATTGCTAAAAATTTAAGATCCTTTAAAAACAAAAAAGTCCCTTTAAAAGGAAACGAAACCTGCGGATGAAAAAGTCATCGCAAGTATCATTTGTATGTTTTAAAGTTCTTGGGTAATAAATGGTGTCGCACGGTGTCATACTTGGTATTGTGTATATGATTCCAATTTCTAAAAATACTTTTTACTGGTTCTGTGAATTTAATCTGGTTTTTGAGCTACGGTTTGTTCTCAAAAGTTGAAGCCCAAAACATTTTAAACAACTTTGTTGTATAAAGTTTATCGATACAATAAACCCAATAGAAGATAATGTCGAAATAGTGTAACAAAAAAAAAAAAACAAAAAAAAACATTTTATGAAACAGTCATTGTAAATTAAAAAACTAATGATGCAGTTAGATTCCTCGTGTTCGAATTAGGGTAAAATCGTCGACTCCGGTTTTGTGTTTTTTCGATTGCCACAGTGATAATTTAATATTTTAATATTTTAAATGCTTTCTGATGATATTTTCTGTATATATATATTTAAACTAACCAACTCCCAAATTAGTATTTATATGTCGTATTTTTTTTTTTTAAATTTTTGAACTATTTTGAAGCTTTTACAACTTTTAAGTCAAAAATATTGTATAACCCAAATTTTCTCGAAAGCCTTACATGTATGATATTTACTTAAAAGTGCACTTCATCGTTGTGAGTAATAACTATGGGCAAGATTAATGATGGAGGTTACCTTCAAAGTAAAGATAAATGCTTTTACATATTAATGGTAACCAAATCTTGACAGTATACCATTGCTTATGTTTCAGAATATAAAAAAAACATTTGTACAATTTTTTTTTAATATTTATACAATATTGTAAAGAACAACATTTCACCAAATGATTTGGTTACAAACCAATATTGCTATATTTTCAACAACACTACACATTTCGCGTCATTTATTTTCGGCCATGTCCGAATATTTAATTCCAATAGCTCAACTATGACGATCTTGGTTATTATAAAAATATATTTCGATATTCCCTCGTTGACATTTAATAGCATCAATACAATCTGCGTGATAATACCAACAGCTACGAGATTATATTGACTAACCATGTGCGCCGCACATATAAACGAAGCAAAAACTAATTCAATTTAATTTTTGCCTGAAATGCTTTTTCATATTGAAACTATCACAACAATGGCAACGAACGAATTGAATCAAGTCCTCAATAAATGTATTTATTTAACTTTTTTTTCTCATTTCAATTAATGCTAAACTTTCAGAGCTGTAAGTGCGGGGAAAGGTAAATAAATGTAGCGGAAAAAAATTTCGCAATGTTTTTTGCCCTCGTATCGTTAATGTCAATAAAAGTTTAAGAGCACTCCAATGAGTAAAAGAAACAAAAATAAAATGCGAAAAAAATCCTTGCACGCACGCACACATGTACGAAACAAAGGGCAAACTTTATGCCATACACGCAGCCATACAACAGATTCACGTAATAAATGTAATGGGTTATTAGTGGGCTTATGGCAGAAGAACGTAGGATGTGTATGTGTAATTTCTTTGATATATGTATATTTATGTGTGTGTGTGTGTGTGTGTGTGTGTTTGCTACAATACATTTGCTTATGAGATTCCATAATGCCGCTTAATTTTTTTTTATTTACCTGGAATTTTTGGCTGATATCAGCTCGTTCAGTCCGTCAGCAGCTTTCGTCGATGTTGATGATGGGATCCCTTAGTTTTGTCTGAGAGTAAGCAAATTGTTGTTGCGGTTGTTTGTTATTTGGTTTTGATTTTATGTATTTGTATTTGTATTCACATGTGTAGGCAATATTTTGTTGCGTTAGTGTAGAGTACAAATAGCTACGTAGCTTGGCCCAAAAAGATGATTACTAATCCAATGCACGTTATGATAAAAATAAAAAAAAAATATTCAATACTTTTTTTTCTTTTTGCCTCCTTTGTGGCACTTTCTTGTGCTTATTTGGTGGGGGCTTAAATCGAGCTGCTTAATTTTTTGTTTTGCTTGCTTTTCCGTGTGTACTTTTTTGTGCTACGTATGCACGTTTCTTATGGTTTCATTTATTTTTTTTTTCGCTTGCTTCACTTTATACTACACTTACACTTTTTGCACATGTGGATCGGAGGGAAAAGCTGCGAGGAGGATAGAGAGAACATAAGGAAATTTCCAGTTGATATTGGGGGCACGAAACAACTTTGTGTGTGTGTGGGAGATAGTGTGACAAAGGTGCTTGGGATAGAAGTTGTTGTTTAGTTTTAGTTGAGACTGTTACTGTTTCGCTTCTTAAATTTCCATAAGCATCAGAAAATGGTGGTTAATAATGAGATGTGCTATCAGAAATTCAAGCATATTCGTGTGTGTGTATGTGTGTCAACTTGTAGCAAATCTTTTGTATTCATGGCATATTCTTGGCCACTATTATGTTGAGTTTATTAGTTCTATAGTAACTGCTGCCTATATTTCTCGATATATTAGTGATGCGTATCATAACACCAGGCCTATTAATATAAATGGCCACGAATTTAGTTCTAACGACGTTCTCTCTTGTTTTATTTAATAAAGTCAATATTACTGGTCTTATTGGATCATGGTGGGATGTTTGTTAACTTTTTTGTAAAACAAGTAGTGGTAAATATATTCATATCAAAGCTGCCATCAATTGTAAGTCTAAGCACTTTGCCAGGGGCAAAAGTTTTCACATAACAACGAAACTCATTGAACTTTATGAGTAACCGCAATTTAATTACTTTTCACTTAGAAAAATCTATGAAAACCACTTTAAACCCAAACCCCGGAGAAGTTAAAACCGAAGTGAAAACTTACGAACTTTACGCATTTAAAGCATTGTACCGAATTTCGACAGAAATCTCGACCGCTGTTTGACTTTAGCACGATATTCCTTTGCAAGTGGGAAACTAAGACAACTCACAATTTATTATGTTAACATTAACTATTTCTTTATTTGTTACTATTTCTTCTTCACTTTATATTCTTTACATTTCATATCTTCTTCTTATTTCTATTATGTTTTGATGTTGTTGATTTCTTTCACAGGACTTTTGCTTCGGCGGAAAAAACTGTCGTCGTCTCGTGTGGTACCGATCCTTATGAAAGTACTTTTCAAACTAACATCTGACAAAATAAACGAGCTCAACGTGTGGCGTTTCAATTTCATGGCGGGGCCATCCAGCCACCGACAACGAATGGAGCGGCAGCCTTAGATAGCGGCCGAAACGAGACATAACACAACATGGGCAACGAAAACAACACAAAAAAAACGAAGCCAAAAATCATTTGTCTACAAATTGAGTCGCATATGATATGGAGGAAATTCTAAGAAAATTCCTTAACTTGTGCTCTATCGCATGTAACTCTTTATGAGGGATAAGTGAAAGCCGAAACAGAATGCGAACGCACTCTCTCAGCAGGATGCTGGAAAAAGGGGCGCTGGCAGAGTTAAATACCAACCAACATTTTCATCAGAGTCATGATTTCAATTGACTTTCTCTACTCTCACAATTTCATAACTTAATTGCCATTTCGTTTAGTTCTCAGTGTTTGTTTTCATTTTATAAATTCCCACGTTTCACTCATCTCTTGTGTTCCCTTATTGTTTTGTTGCCATTTGCCTGTTCACAGGATATCTTTTTCTGTTTCAAATACCAATTGTTTACTTGTCCTCATTTCATTTAATCTCTCTCGAATGTTTCAAATTCAAGTCTGTGACTTTAATGTCATTCCATTACGTTTCCGCTATACTCAAATGTTTTCGTATTCACATTCTCTCACAAATATCCAGCAATGTTCGTATTTATACCACAAACAGCTGTTTCGTAGGTCACAATTTTCATTAAAACTGTTCTCTCATTAAAACATTTACTATCACGGTGGCTCTCTGTATCTCGGCGACACTTTGTATTCATCTTCACTTATCTGCTACTTGCTTTTGTTTCACTTTCATTTTCTTTTCGTAGATAACCTAAACATTTCGCTCTTGGCCCACGAAGTTATAACTCAATTTATTTACTGATGTGCGGATTCTCTATTAACGTTCGTTTAATATGTTCGTTGCTAACATAAGCTCTCCTGCTCTCTCTCGATGTCAATTTATCTACACTAGCCTCACTGAGAGTATCTACGAATCCTTTCGTATCTGCTCCACTATAAATGTTGCTATCCTTGTGCCCTGTGTGTTAACAGTAGGTGTTTTGTATGACCTATTAATATTTCCACTTGTCCACATTTAACGTTGCACTTTCATCTTTGCGTGCGTACTTGCATTTATGTGTGTGTGTTAGTGCGTGTAAAGGACATTAGTTGATGAAGAGAAATCAGGAAAACATTGAAATCGTTTTTTTTATCTTAAGCTTTGGTTGGTTCGTATTGAAGAAAAAAAAAACAGATACAAATTTGTCGTTGAAGTGATAAAAACATGACATCAGTGACAATATGCGTGTCATGTGTGCTGGGGCGTGTAATGCACTCTAATGCTAAGGCCAAGTGCTAACTCATATAGGGTTAGGTACGATTTTTTTTCCGTACCTAATTCGCTATAATTATATGTGTTTCCAATATCCACTATTTCTTTTAGAAATTTATGTTTACTGGCACTTTATACCCTTCTGCCAAAAGATAGGTGGATATTCATGCAAAGATAATCTAAAGCAAAATAGTTTTGAAACTTATTAAAATAAATTAATGTCTATACATATATAAAGTTGTGTATACAAAATATGCAATAACTTGAATTATTTAGTTGATGTAAAAGCTACAAAAGCAACAATCCCATTCGTGCATTTTACTCGTTCTGGGAACATAGGGCCACCAAATGATCGAAAAATAATAAAAGTGGATAACTATTGGTATTAAAAATATATTATATAATAAAGAATATTGGTGATACAGCAGAGCGTGTAGCTGAAGACCGTGTGGCCAATCGAAATCCAGAACTACGTAGCATCTAAGCCTCTAATATGCACCAACTTGGCGACATATAAGATCGGACCTTTTCAAGAATTGTAGCTGCTGGAAGGAAATTAATGTTTCAACTTCACCAAAAGTGAAATAAAGTATTCTAGAAACTACCATGACATGAAATGTTTGGTTTGGTTCATGGTCACATCACAAATATCTAGGTGAAGACATGATTTTGAAAGATAAATGTGGATCGCTATTTGGTTCTTCATATACCTTTTTATATGTCCACTAGGGTGGTCGCAGTGATATGGGAAAAAAATGCAGATTGCTGAATTTTTTTAAAACGTATTTTATATGTGTGATACTGTTCATTATGCGGAGATTAAAGGAATTGTAATTCTATATTTTTAGAAATTTCTTTCAGCAAAATTAGACTAGTCGCTCTTGAGTTATGTCAAATTAAAGCCCACAAACGTGACTACTAGAGCTTTGGAATGTTGACCCCCTACCGGCACGAGTGTATTGGATTGGATTGGAGTATGTTGCAATCGTGCCCAAACTTTTTTCTTCTTATTTGGCAGCAGCAACAGATTTGCATCCGTCAGCAGCTGTACGATTTTTGCGCCCTGTACATACTTCGTCACACCAAGTTTAAATAGCAGCTCTCTCACGATATGAAGAAGTTGCAATAAAAAACAACAAATAAAACAATGACGCACAAACACTTGCAAACCTTTCAATGTAGTGGTACCCATAGTTGCTGATACCCAGTGTGCCATGCGGATTAGTATCGGATCAGATACTGATCCGATTCTACGGACATTTTATCCGAATTTGGATTCCGGATCGGATCCGTTTTTCGGATCCGAAACTGATCAGTATCGGATTCGACTGCGCGGATTCCGTTTTGTCGGATCCGGAACTGATCCGTTTCGGATCCGACTCCACAGATTCCGTTTTGTCGGATCCGGAACTGATCAGTATCGGATCCGACTGCGTGGATTCCGTTTTGTCGGATCCGAAACTGATCAGTATCGGATCCGCGTCCGCATTTGTGCACATTGGGTAATAAAGGAGTCATTTTACGAAGTCTAATCTACGTATGAGCAATGCTATATTTTGTTTTGTGGCGTATACGCTACGAACACCCTTCCTGCTTGAAACATTGATATTAGTTTAAGAGATATCGAGCTTGAATTTGGAACACAAGCTTCTATGCTCTAAGCGGAGGTTATCAACGACGTTACAAATTGTCCCTTTTTGGCGGTCTGTCCCTATATCCTCAAACTCAAGTTCTAACAAGAGCACGACCCATACAAACTCCCCCTGTTTGGAGTTTGTCCTCGCGATTACAGCTGTAATTAAGCTATCGAACTAAAATTTGGTATGCAATATTCTGTTCTCTTACTGAGATTAAGTTCTTAGTTGAGCAAGATCGGACAAAAACTACTTTCACCTCACATACATGACAATATGCATAACAATATTCTCTGCTCATATATTTGACGCCCTATGCTCCAATGCGAGTTAGAGGAACACATATATAACTTAACTTAATTTCCCTTTACACCCCATGAATGAGGTATGGGATAGCATCTCGCGTTGTTGTGAATTAACACGCTTTCTATTTATAGATTCACAACTAACTGAACCTACTTGTTTATCGACGAATGCAAACGTCACTGTTTGAGAAGCTCTTACTAGACATGCCGATTGACTCGACACTAATACTGCGAAGTTGCTGTCGACAAAATTCGAGGGCAGCCGACAATGAAAGAAAAATGTATTTATTTAGTTTTCTTTTAAGATGACTGGATGGTGATCTCCCGCATGGTAGTCGCGTGTTCTAACCACTATGCCACGGCCGGTCCACAAATACACCTACAATACATTAATCTAACTCATTGCATTAATGCGCCTTATGAACGCCACACCGTCAGTCCAATTTTGCACCACTTATTCCGGTCTTATTCCGTCAATAGTGCGTCGAAAGATCAATTGTTGCTGGTTTATCAGCATACACCAGAAATTTGACGTACCCCCACAAAAAGTAGTTTAAAGGTGTCAAATCACACGAAAGAGGTAGCCAATTCACAGGTACACTTCTTGAGAAAATTCTGTCACCAATTGTTTGACTCAACAAAGAGAAAGGTTAACGTAATGCATTACATGTTAACAAATAGTTTTTAAATTTGAAAACCAGAGAAAGAAATCAAAAGTTGGCGTGTGTCATATTACAAAGTGGGGATATATAAAAATTCATATTCTGATATTAATTGTAGTAGATTCAGGAAGTAAAATTAATAAAATAAGGGTACTATAAGGTTAATAGTTATATGAGATACCAGTTACTATTGAACGAGTGTACCGCTATTCAACAAACATCGTCTAAATAAGTAAATTTGAATATAACTCATATTGTGTATTATTCAATTGAATCTAACAATAACAACAAATCTTTCCCTTCTATCTTGTAAACTTTAAGTATATCTTTGCTTAGGTTCCATCGTCTAACAAACATTATACACAACATCTGCCTGTACTTATAAAAGCTTTTTCGTGTAACTTACTCTCTCTTAAGTATATAAGAAAAGCTTTTACCTCATAAATCATGCTCTCTTAAATCATCAAAAGAGAACGCGTATACACAGTTAGATACTCTTTATTGCTATTAGTGCTAAAATGTTTTCCTTTTGTTTGTTTTTATTCGGCTTAATATTTTTAGCTGCTGTAGAAAAACTCATCATCACATCTTTTGTCTGCTGCAAATGCGAGTAGCCAGTTTTGGGTTTGAGTAAGTGTATGTGTGTGTGTGTATAGGTGTGTTGGTTTTTATGGCCGTTAAAGGATTTGTTGCATGCAATGTTCGTTTTGTTGCAAAGTGCTATGGAATTACCACACATTTTACTTTGAGGATTAATGTCTCCGTTACACGGTGACAGACAATCATTCTTAGGTTGCACATTGTTATCACTTAAAAGCAATGGCAAAGGGGCGGTGTTGATATGCTGTTTTTTGTTCTGTTTGTTTTCGTTTGCACTTGTATGCTCTTGTTTTCAGCAAAAGCGTTATTTCTGAGACAAGTGTAATAAATTTGGACAATGGTTTCACCTGGGCGAAAACTGAAAAAAAAAACGGTATTCTTAGTATGACAGCGGCACACAAAAAACGTGTGTGTGCGTATTGAATTCATATCTGAGTCAGACAGATCTTGATAAATTTATATGCCAGTGATGCCATTAAGTTAAGTTATATTGGTCACGAAGATTTTTGTTTTAAGAAAATGTTAGGATATTTTTATTATTTAAATGTTAAACTTTAGAAGGATTATTTTTAAAAATTTTATATTTCATATTAGGCCTATTGTTTTTTAGAGGCATGGAACTTTTTTTTATACAAAACACAACAAATTCTATTGAATGATCAAAATTTTGGCTTCATGAGCTCATAATTTTCATGGCAGTGAATGTTTAAAAAATAATGGCAACCCCATCGATAACATTTTGCACTACTTTTTGAGCATACTCGGTTTTATTTCGCCAATTATGCGTCGAAATGATCAATCGATGCTGGTTTGTCAACATTGACCAGATATTTGACGTACTCCTACGAAAGTGGTCGAAAGGTGTCAAATCACATGAACGAGGGAGCCAATTTATAGGTACATTTCTTTGAGATAATTTGGTCACCAAACATTTGGCTCAACAAAGTATTTGTTTAATGCGCTGTAAAGCATATTGCATTGTTGTAACCATTTCGCCTACAAATGATTTGTAAAAACATGAGAAATAAAACCAGTACAGAAATTTCCGTAAGGCAAACTGACTAATAAATGCCGTCACCATTTGTTAGTTAATTTATTTAAATTAAACGGTTTATAATTAATATTCCCCGTGTAATATTATTTGCCTGCTTGTGGAGTGTAAATGGATAGAGATAGGATTTGTTAATAAATTGTCAACAAACGTTTTACTAATTCGGGGAATTTTGTCACTTAATATGGGGTTACCGAAAGGGTCTTATACGGGACTAACTGAGAACTTGAAGAAAATCTGTTTTAATTCCAACAAAAATTTCAGAAGAGATGTGGCTATTCTATCCACTTACAAGGGTGGTCGTGAAAATCGATGTTGGATTTTTGTCGGTGCCAAAAAACTATTTTAGGATAGCCAAAGTTTTAACACGACTGGAGTATGTTAACACGAGCCTAAAGCTTTAAAACTCTTCAGCCACGTTTGGAGGGCTTAACTGACAAGTCTAATTTCGATGAAACAAAAATCTGCATAATCAACAGTTTTGTAGTTATAAATAAATTGTAAAAAAAAAAAATTTATAAAAAAATCCATTTTTTTATATTTAAAAAATTATAAAAATTCCAAAACGCAAAAATGGGTTAATTCATAGTAATTTTTGGTAATGCCTCATACCCTATGAACAAAATGAGACATAGGTCATGAAAATCGATGAAAGTGTCTCGCTTTTATTCTTATTTAAGTAAAGGTGTACTATTTGACAAAAATTTTGATTTTTTGATACAATGAATATAAATAATCGTACTGAATGAATTTATAAAAATATGTTTGAGGGTATATATTAAGTTCTTTGGAAAAAACGTTGATGACTTTGTATGATTCTTAGTGTATAAACTCCAGTGTTTATACTTAACATTTTTACATTTGTACCAAAAATTTTTACTATTTATTATTACTTTATTGTAACTTTATGAATTTCCTGAATTTCTTAACACAAAATTAATTACCCTTTATTCAAAATCTACTTTTCGCTCACAAAATTGTACTAGCAATTAAAAATATTAGTTGGCAATTCATTTGAGTACAACAATTATCTAATGTTTGAGTCTAAAAGATTGTCTTCTTCTTCTGTAATATTTTAAGTTCTGTTACCTCGAAGAAGTCAACTGGTGAGCATCGCTTGTTTTTCCAGTAAATTACTGAAATATTAATTGATTTGTCTGTCCTCACTTCTTTTATTTCTTAAGCCAAATATAATTTCTCGTTACTAAGAAATTATATGTCAAAAGGGTTAACAATCTATTTTCTTTAGATTGCCTTCACTATCTTTTAGCTAAAGATAGTATCGCAGAAATACATTACACTAGCTACTATTTCCTATTGGGTCGATTAAGGCGATTTCGATAAGGGCAACAACAGCAACACTCTTCAGGAGATCAACTCTATTATCTCGCCGTTGTCTTTCCCCGTATCCACCGCAGCTTTATTCGCCCTTCTGGTTACCTAACTTTATTCACTTAGAACGAATTAAAGTAATTAATAACCAAAATATTATTACACGACACTGACAACTGCGTTGAATTATATCAAATTATCCCGAAGGACACGCTCATCTCTCATATATCATGAAATGGAAAAAGCTTATATTTTCCAAAATTGTTGTTAGTATTGAACCAAATTTAGCTCCATTTGTCTGTAAAATATCACTGACAACTGTGTTGAATTTTATAAAAAAACATCTCAAAGGACTCACACACCTCCCATATGTCCTAAATGGAAAAAACTTATATTTTCCAAAATGAGATACATTCAATTAATTGTGAATAAAAGCGAAACGTGATTAGCGATTACAAGAAAACAGTAAGACTTGAATTTTTTTCCGTTGATTCGACGAACACTGTTGCATTTTTTTCAAATATCTCTCTTATTTTTCACAATATTCTATTGTCTTTTGCAATAGCGTTAGTTGTGATGTTTGTTTCAAGGTATGCTGGTATATGAGTGCATATGAGTGTTATTTTTTTGCTATAAATAAAAACTCGCGTTGTCGAAACGACGAAGCTTGCCTTATGTGTGACTTTTTGTAAATGCAAAAAAGTTACAAAATCAAAAAATATTTTTAAATTTTTTTAGTTAAAATATTAAAAATTTTTGAATTATCAGACGATTTAATTGAAAATTGTGTAAATGCTTCAGATGACATTAATTGCGATTCAAAGACCGAAGAAAAAATTGAAGAAGTGATGAAAATAATCTTGAGCCACTAAATTTGCTCAAAAATTACTAAATTGTGTAAAAAAAACATTTCGTGGGAAACAATTAAAATTTTGTTGGGCTAAAAATAAAATGATAAGAGGCGTGGAATAAATGTACTGCATCAAAGGCGAGGACCGACTCGTGAAGCAAGTAACTGAACTAACCCCTTATCGTCCTTCTAACAATTTGAATGCGATGAAATTTTGGACAAAATCGTAAAGTAGACGAGTGTTGAAATTAAGAATTCCGTTCAAAGTCACGAGTTTTTAAAACAAATAAATTCGGGCCTTGTAGAGCCTCTTCAATCAACAATGGAAGATACAAATATTGAAAATAACTTTAGTTATTAAATTGTCGAATGTTGAAAATGAAAAAAAAGAAAAAACAACGCTAAGCTTGCAAATATTGTTCTTACGAAAAAAAAAATGCAAAAGTTTTTTGTAATATCTGTATGTGGGGAGGACATATAATTACTTGTGCCTACTGTACAAAGAAATAACTTTTCGATGTTTTTGTTGTTTCAATTGATAAAATAAAGTAGACTATACGTTTTTTGTAATAGTTGAGAAGCCATTGCTATTTTATTTTATACTAATGTAACCTTTAAATACTAGTATCTACTTGAGACCAAAAAAAATGGGCTGAAAAATAAATGCTCGAAAATAAACCAAATAGCTTTAAAAATAATTCGTTTGTGTGTCATCTTTTTCGCTAGTCTACTATTGATTAAATGTGAGGTGTCGGACTGATAAACTATATTTTTCGCTAAGAATTTTCGTCGATTCGACGAAGATTACCCTTAATGTATGCAAAATATACCCTTCTAGGGTAAATTTATTAAATAGATGTATGAACAGATTAAAGGAATTTTAATTCTTAAATATCGGATTTTTCTTTCATCAAAATTGGACTAGTCATTCTTGAATTTTGCCTTCCAAACTTGGCTGTAGGAGCATAAAAGTTTAAGTCCCAAGCGACACGGGTTAACATACTCCAATCGTGCTCAAACATTCGCTATCGTTATCAAACAATAGATATTGTTATATAAAACAATAGAGCATAAAACGTGACAAATTCCCCTATACGATGCTTACTAACTTCAAATCGATATTAAATTATTATGGTATGTAATTTGACAAATTTGACAGTTCTCATAATTGAGTCCCAAATCAATGCGCGAAAAAATGTTGTACTGTGTAATAATATGATGCTATTTAAATATTTTTAGTAAACTTTTGGAACCAATGACTGTATGTTGTAAATTTGGCAAAACAGTTTTTTTTATTTTACTTGAGCAGACTTAAGGAATTTAAAGATTGATTCCTTTTAGGAATATATTAATAATAGCTATAAGTTACGAATGATCCTTAGTTAGTTCTATATATTACTAGATTTTACACTAATAACAACAATAGTTAATTTATCGTGTCATTTGCTCATACACATAATTCTTATCAGCACGACTATTTGCGTAACTAAGCAAAAACAATAAGGATATTTTCTAACATTCAGTTAAGTTCCCGATGCATTGGTCATAATCGTAATTTTCCGTACCCACTAAAATATTTACGATGGACATTTGGAGCGCACGGCGTCCTCGTCACAGCGCTCTCGCAATTATGCAAAATATCCAGCAGAACTTTAATTGGTTATAAATGAAATCGTTAAAATTATATTAACACATTAACAATTTCAGTGCGTTTCCTTTGTTGCGATTTCTTGGCTTTATAAACAGGAACCTACACACACACATCATCAGACCACTAAAATATATTTATGGGCAATTATTTGGCCAAAGGAACATCAGGATAACGAGCATTCTAGTAGTGAACTTTGTTCAGAGCCAAAACAGCAACTTCCATCATTTGGCAGTGCAGAGATTAGGGGATGAATGAACAACGGCAACGGAAATGACCGGAAAAAAGAAAACAATTTGCATATAAATGCAAATGTTCTTTTTACATTTCCACAGGACCCTAGCATGAAAACAGATTTATTTTTGGGAATGAAATAAACTTAAAAGAGATTCTTTTAATACGATTTAACAGCGAAAGATGGAGGAAAAAAACCAAAGACTTCTTAACAATATTGGATTTCCCTTTAATATAATTCATAGGCTTAATGGAACATTTCGTAATCAGGTGTGACTTAATCGTATTCATTATATGCGGAAATTTGGTAAATGATATAAACACGTGTTTTTACTTAGCTGCTTATGAATTTAATTAGACCGTACTCATCGTACCACTGCTTTAAATGTTCCCATGCGAATTGTTGTGCAAGTGAAATCATCTACTTTTCACTTAGCAATAAAAGTTTCATGATCCATAGACACAAACACCGATATACACACACATTTCAGTTCGCACTTTGGCCAAATGCCTTTAAACGTGGCAGAGATAATTTAACGTGAAATAAACATTTCCTCAGGGGAGCTTTCAGGATAGATGTTGCTAAATGCCGTTGCTAAGGTCATAAATTATGGTATGTTTATGTTGGCGACTCTAAAATTGTGAGGAACAGTTAGCGTTTCCACAATTACAAAGTAAACTTTGGTGTCGTATCAATTGAATTGAAGATTAGAAATACATATTAACTACACAGTGCAACAGTCAATCTGGGAAGAAGGATTTTAGTTCTGTTTCAAACAAACAAGCAAAATTGCATTAATATATACAATCATTTCTTGTCCTGGCACCAGTGATAGTTTTTTGATAAGATTCACTTGTAAATATATTGGCTAACATCAATATTGACACTAAACTTTCGTTAAGGTTACTCATAAAGATATAACAAGCTTTACCTTGAAGATTTAGCAATTTTAACATATCAATGAACATGAGGCTTATCTACACTTAATTTCCCCGCTGGAATCAAAACTCTATACCAATCTGTATCGGACATTGAAAACATATCATGAAGACATAATTTAATCGCATATTTCTTACAGCCAAGGAGTCCCAGACAAATGGCAATTTAAGTTTTAAATCATATTTCAAGCATACACCAGATGTTTATATTTTATCTTCGAAATTTGTTGTTCTGTTGTTGTATGTTTCGTATACTCATACAGATCATGTTTCATGTGTATATAAAATTAAAATCTCTTCATGATATTTTGCACAAACACTTTAGTTTATGGCCGGTCATCGTACAGCGCTTTACTCGAATGTTTTGCGTCACTGTATCTGTTGCCTTTTGCTCGTAAATCGTTAGTCCTTTGCCCCTTCTTATGCTGCTCTGTAATGTGAACTTAAGTGTGTCCTTTTGTCACATACAGAGAGATGTGAGCTTATAAAAGTGAAATTACTTTTGTGGCACGTGACACATTTAACACCTCTGTCGAACTTAACACAAAAACGACAAAAATGAAGTGTTGCTGGACAAGACAAAAAAAAATAACTAAAGATGCTGGATGAGAAATTCACGTCCAAGTAGAGAATGATTTCATACTTATGTCACCATAACGAACAACTGGCCATAAATAGTTTTCTGCTCTAAAGCGAAGAAGATACATGAATGTGTGTTAGTTGGAAGATGTACTACGCATGTAACTTGAATCAACATCGATTGCAAGTAGGAAAAGTCACAAGGTGGCGGAAGGAAATGGACCATGGCAGCAGTGAGCGGAACCCGTATGAAAGGCCCTGAGATCAAAGAAGTACTTCTAAAATATAAAAAATCTCGTGTCATGGTGTTTGTCGCAGCAATCTTTCGAAACGGCTCGAGTTATCTTTACAAAATTTTGTAGGTATAGTTGGTAGGTATGAGAATAGGTTTCATTGTATTTTCATACTGCTAGGTGGCGCTGGAGTGGATTTGAATCAAAAACTTGAAACGATATACCAATTTTACTAAAATTTAGAATGTATATTCTTTTGATCATGACTTGATATATATGGTACTTGATATGTGGCGCTGGAGTGGACTATTTCCGATAAATGGTTCTATTTTACTCAAACCCACTATGTTGGACATCTTTGTGTTGAACGTATGGATCAATTTACTAGAAATTTAAAATGTATATTTGTTTGATCATGAGAAAAAATTGTATGAACCCGGTAGTTGGCGCTGGGGTGGGTTAATACCGAAATATTTACTGAATGGACCATTTTAAGTGAAATTTTGAATGTAGGTTTGATTGATCATGAGAACAATAGTTTTATAAATTGAACCGGTATGTGGCGCTGGAGTTTACTTATTTCGATAATAAAAGAGATCATCCAAAAGGGTGCGGGCACGTAAATCGTAATTTTTTGGCCCAGAGAATTAAAATTCGATGCACATAAAAGATTTGGCACTTCAGGTATGACTATAAAGACCAAAGTTGTATCTTAGATTATTGAAATTGGCGTGGCAAATGTATTTTTTATCCACAGAGCATCAATATTCAATGCACAGATGACACTTAGCACTACAGATATGAATGTGCAGACCAAACTTTTATTTTCGATAAGTGAGCGTGATGAATGCAGATTAAGCCCTAGAGTATCATGTAATGCACAAAAGGTATTTGGCAATACAGATATGAATATAAAAACGAAATTGTTATTTTCGATTGGTAGGGGAGGTGGCGTGGCACAAATATATTTAGTCATGAAAAATATATAATGAGACACATATAGTACTAAGCACTACACATAATAATATATACGGTAGAATTGTTTATTTTCGAACAGTGGACGAAGAACGCATAACGTGGCGTTACAGATGTAAAATATGGTAAGTGTATATGAGGCTTCCATAATTGTTCTTGGACTACTTTCCCGTAAGACATATTCAATTTGTGTCCTTAGAGCTTGGTACATCTCATAGTTATGTATTTACAAATATCTCAAAAAATGGGAGATCGTTATCGTCTACAGCAGTACATAACAATTTCGCGTTCGTTATGTCGGATTTAACAACAAAAATATTTACTAGAAAAAAATTATACTGCAGAACAACGTTAGCCGGGTCAGCAAGTAATAATATACTTAAAGTGTAAAAATTATATAAAAAGTATACAGATAAACTGAAAATGTTGCCCAAATACAAAAATTCAAAACCAAATTCAATTACAGAATGTGTAACATAAAGTGTAACAAAAATCCAACATTTTTCGACAAATTTTATGTTCCACTTTACAAAATTGCTTTGTTAATACGCAAACCCATAAGGGTGAGTGTATATCTTATTTGGTGCTAGAAAAAGTATAACGCATTAAAGAAGATGTATTAGACCCCAAGTATCTTAAGAATAAATTCGTTTCAGAACTTTTGTCTGTCTGGCCAGCTGGAGGGCAGGATAACTCGAGTAAACCTTAACTGATCTGTATACAAATTTACCAGAATAGTTCCAACCCCTTTCTCACCATATAAAATACAATACAAACCATACAAACCCCTTGATACCATATAAAATAATTTTTTTTGACTATTTATATATCTTCCACAATGGGAACTGGAGGATATTACAATTTGCTCAGTATAATTATCTTGTAATAGACGACAAACCCTCACAACCCCGAAACCTTTTCCACACGCACTCTGGTACCTCCCATACAAATGAGCGACTTCATACTCATAGTTTTACATACATGTCTTTTTTATGACTACATTGAATTCAGACATATTTTGTTTTGAGAGCTAGACTCAGGAATGAATATGTACGATATCGGCGACTCATTTAGGTAACTACAATACAAAATGACCTACAAATATTTTGAAAAATAGTAGGAGGACATAAATATTGTCAATTAAACTACCTTGAAGCAACAAACACTCAGAAAATCGATATTGACGGATGAAACTAAAGAAACCGGGAGGTATACTTAAGAAATTCTGATTTTGGTTTTTCCAATTTAATTAGAGGCTTTTTCCTTAATTCTCGGTTGGTATAAAACTCTTGGTACCGGCCGTGGCATAGTGGTTAGAATACTTGGCTCCAGTCATCTTTAAAGAAAAAAAATAAAGAAAATTTTCTTTCATTGTCGGTTCCACTCGAATGTTGTTGACAGCAACTTCGCAGTATTAAGCGTCGATTCAATCGTCGTGTCTAGTAAGAGCTTCTCAAACAGTGACGTTCGCATTCGTCGATAAACAAGTAGGTGCCGTTAGTTGTGAATCTAAAAATAGAAAGCGTGTTAATTCACAACAACGCGAGAAGCTATCCCATACCTCATTCATGGGGCGCAAAGGGAAATTAAGTAAGTTTTAATAAGACTGTCGGGGTTACCAAGAGAGAGTTAATACATTACTAATTACTAAATGGCCAGAAATAGTGAATTGTACTTTCTAAATATTTTTCAAGATTCTTCATATGAATAGCTGCAGTATCTGTGTATCAAATAATCCGCCTAATACTACCTGCAGGTCAAGTTTTATCTCTTTAACCCTAACAACTTTTTTAAGCCACCAACCGTTAGCTGATCGAAAAAAAACAAATTGTCTACATTCTGTTCTGCCGATTGCTACCTGTAAACCAATTTCCATCACTCTAGGGATAAAAAAACCTTTTGTGACATAGTGTTATTAGTATATACCACAGAAAACACTAACATGTTGGACTACTCAACAGTCATAAGCATTGCTCTTATTCTAAACATAATTTTCTTTGTCGCATAATCAAATTGAAGAGGATAACATAATATGTATCTGTCTTTTGTCTTTGCATCGCTACAGCCATCCTGGAAACAAAAAATTGTTCAGCTAAATATCAAATTTTCATAATTATGAAAAAAAATTTAATTCCCTCAATTTTTGTTGATTTTTTATACCAATAATACGATCTTACCTTTGAGTTGTTGCATATGTTGTTATCATAACCGAGATATACCAAGCAAACGGAACAGCAGTTCCACCGACTCAACGAACGATCGTTTAATGTTTTACCCGTAAACCGAACAGACGCACACACAACACAAGAAACCGAACGAAGCCAACAGAAAAGAAGAAAACAAAATAAACACTTCGCCAATGGCATAAACATAAGACTGCATAGCAGCCGGCCGGCGGAAGCAACACTATTGCAAATTGAATATTACTGCACCACCTGCATTAATTGCAACAAAATAACATTTGTTACTACAAAAAGTATTGACTTTATTGAACTACTGACAATTCTTAAACACATGTAAAAGCGTTATCTCGTGGAAAAATTTGGGCAGAGGCACCGACCGGCCGACTTAATTGCAATTTTATTTTCACTGTTACTACACAAAAGTTAAAGTAACATATTCTCTTTACATTTGTTACACTTTTATATGATTTTAAATAATTTTCTTAGGAAACTTGTACATTTCTGTTGGATTTAGCAGGAGACGGCTTATTTTACATTAACCACACACCGAATATAAAGCACAACTAATTAGAACAAATGTCAGTGAATGCACTGAGAAAATAAGCAATTTGACGTTTATAGGAAGAATAGTCTCTTTCTATTGAGCGGCTGATGTGAAAATTGACAGTTGATCTGATAAATAGATGGCGGTAAGAGAGCTCTGCAGTAGCCACAACTAAACGTAGTATGGACACAAACACTTGTGCTTGTATGTTCTCTATGAACATACATACATGCATACATATGTATGCTAGGACAATATCTAAGATTAAAGTGGTGAATTGTCGATACAAATTACAATATAAGATGTCGAGTTTATATGCCATAGGTCAACTTTATCGGACTGTTATGGTGATACAAGCGTGCTCACTTACTCTGTGCTAAGGTGTATGTCCTTACTAAGCACGATTCGCGATACGATACTTAGCACCTATATGTCAAATGTTTTATGTGTCATACCTAGCTTTGCTCTCATCTAACGTTCTCATCTGACATTTCTAATTTGTTTTGTTTTCTAGTCGGTGCGTGCTAGTTGTGAAATACGTTAGTGGTTTTCTAAAAAAGCCAAAAGTAATGTGAAAGTAATATGGGAACAAGTGTTAAAACTGCTAAAAAGTGTAATTATTGTAATGTGAAAGTGTTTTTCGGTCGAAAATTTTAACCACTGGCCGGTAAAACAAAGAGGATATGCAAAACTGTCATTCGGCCGGTGCCCTCTTTCAAATTTTAATATGAATATGATTACTGTTTAGAAAAAGTGTCGTTAGTTAAATTGTTGCAATCACTGGTGGTGATGGTGGAAGTAATCTTCAATTTGCCATTGTTTTGCTTCTGCCTGCAGACTTCTACCATAGTCTTGTTCCTATGCCAACGGCTAAGTGATTAATTTGATAGGCTTCGTTCAACGATAGTTCGAGTTTTCATTGGAACTACGATTTCCTTCTCTTGGTATATCTCTGTTATGATGACAACAAGTGCAGTACGAAACACTAAGGTAAGATAAACATCAAGTGTGGTTATAAGCCTATCATAAGATTGTATTAAATATTATTCTGTGAAAAAAATGTGTAGTGCAGACGTTGCCAAACTTTTGTATCTATAATATCGGTAGCCATATATGTCAATATATCAGCCTCTTAAATGAAGTTCAGGAACAACGCGGAGTATTTGATAGAAGCGTAAACAAATACTATTTTTGAGTATTTGATGAATTCATTCCGTTATTTTTCCAAATACTGCATAATGTTCTCAATTCGTGAAGGAGACGTTGATAAAATTATGCGTTTGTGTAATGCCGTTCAAATAGAAATGGATTGTAACGCAATAAACAGCAGTATATTTCACGATTATATTTAAATAGTAGCTGACGTACAACGTAGGTCATATTTTAAAATGTTACGAGAAAATATTCCAAAGTTTAGTGTAGGGGTCTGAAGACATGAACTATACCAATTGTATTTTTATATACTATTTTTTATATTCTTTGATTCGAGCAAAACGGAGTTTATTGAGGTGAAATGCTATCGTTTGATATTGGCTTGCTTCACTCCCGAAAAAGTGTGTTGTACTTAAAAAGTACCAGAATGTACTGCTAGTGTACCAAAAAGTACTTCAATTGTGTAGAAAATTATTTTTATTGTGTCAGAAAATACTCATTTTGTGCCAAAACATACTTTTATTGTACCGGAAGGTTATATTTTTGTACTGCTAGTGTACCAAAAAGTAGTTTAATTATGTAGAAAATTATTTTTATTAAATCAAAAAGTTATATTATTGTACAAAAAAGATAGAACTGTAATGATTTGTTATTAATAATTACTTGATATTGAGTACAATTTTCATGTGAGATGAGATCGTGTGATAAGTTTTATTATTAAATTTGTCAATCTAGCTTAACGATCAGAAAGGTTATTTATTGTCAATATAAATGGCAATTCATGTACCAAAATGCAATAATTCTTCACAAAGGGGTCTGATGATGAACTCGTCATGGAGTTCGAAACGCGTCATCCTAGTGAGTGACAATGAATTGCCATTTATATTGACAATAAATAACCTTTCTGATCGTTAAGCTAGATTAAAAAATTTAATAATAAAACTTATCACACGATCTCATCTCACATGAAAATTGTACTCAATACATTGGCATTAGCACGGCCTAAAACTATGCATAACATTTGATGAAAACATAGTAAAACAACATATTCCACTCAAGAAAGCTTAGCTGAAAAAGTTTTCAATACGAGGGAAAAATGGGAATTGTGGGGAAAGTCTTTCCTCCATTCACATGTCCATATAAATGGTTAATTCATGGACATTTTCGGCTGATATCTACTTCGCATGTGGACATTACACATAATTGTAGATATATATACAGCTGATGATGTACCAAAATGCAACAATTCGTCACAAAGGGGTCTGATGATGAACTCGTCATCCTAGTGAGTGACAATAAATTGCCATTTATATTGACAATAAATAACCTTTCTGATCGTTAAGCTAGATTAACAAATTTAATAATATTACTTGAAATTTACAAATTTAAAATCGAAGCAACGCTGCTGACTTCGAACTTTTGAAATTGATCTCCCTTGTTATTCCTTTTCCTGGCTGTGAGAGAAATAGATGATTTTATTCCCGGGAAAAATTAATTCGCAGGGCTCTCATTTCCCTTTGAATATTTTAAATTGTTCTGTATATAAAATAATCTTGAAACCCTCACCATACGCGTAGGAAGGTATATATTATTTAATCCGAGTGTAACACATAGGAGAAGTCAGTTTAGACCTAGGTTTTTTTGAACCAAATTCGATTCATGACTTTTTAAGTCGTTTGATCCATGTACATGATAAATTACGAACGACGTAAATAATTGTTTTGGAAACTTTGCATGGGCTAATATTTTCCCAAAACTACTTACAGGATTGCATATGGGCTTCTTGGCCACGCACCTTCTGGTACCTCCAGTGCAAATGTACCATTCCGCCCACTTTAGAAATCGAGTAATAATATCAATACACCCAACTCAATCATACTAAAATTCTGAATATAGTTTTGAAAAAAAAAATTAGAAGTACCTAGTACCTCTCATACAAATCTACCATTCCACCCACATTAGACAGATAACCAAACCATTTAACATACCCCTTTTGATACCTCCAAACCGAAATCAATTTAAACGTGTTTTGAATGTTACGAATAAAAATCTAAAACGATGCGATGACCAGTTTGGAACCTTTTTTAAAAAATATCCGATTACACAAAAATAAATAATTTTCAATAATTATCAACCCAGAATACAGTGGCATTTCTACTTTTTATCGTCATTTTCATGTAACGTAAAATTTAGTTCTAAGACTACCGTGATATGCCTAAAATCAAAAAAAAAATTACTATTTGTAGTGTCTTCTTAAAAAACGTGTAACTCTCCCTCTTATCACCCAATTTTTATAAACGATGGCTTGTTTTCCTCTGGAAATTCCAATCTTTATGGTAAATTTATAAAATTGGATTTATTTTTGCGATTAATATTTTTTATAATTTTTTTATTAAATTTAAAACCGTTATTATTGCATAAAAAACTAAGTTTTTTAAACTGTAAATGCTCCTACCATCAAAACTGCCCAACCGATGTTAAAAGCATGTATAGAAGGGTTTTAGGGGAGCACATTACCTTTAATTGAAAACTACTCTTGTTCAAATCGTTGGACGCGCTTACGAATTATTCTCCAATAAGCTGATGCATCTCATAAAAAATTTGCAAAATAATTCAAAAATGCATATCTTGAAAACTAATCAGAGGAAACATTTTTAAATCTAATATTCTTGGTTAGGAGGCCAAAATCTATAGAAAAAAATTATTTAAAACTCTGCTGCAAAATGACTGTAAACTAGTGTAACAATAAAAACAGTAACAACTGTAACAACAGTCAAACTGAATTATAACTTATGGTATTTAAATGTCTCCCGTACTCACTAAAAATATTTTTCGATCAAAGCAGGGATAGTCCGGTGCAACGTTATCCGCTTCGTTAAAGCGGTTGGTACCATGTTAATTTCTTTTTCTCCACCCATATCCCAGCGAGATGTAATCCTCCTTGTACCAGTAAAAAATTTAGCTAATCTCATATTCATAACTCTAATGGCTCCAAAGAAATGACCGATTTAAATTTCGGTATGTGTAGGCGGTGCCACGCCAATTTGTCAAATTTTATTTTCCTACAGCCCTGCGGACAGTACCTTTAAGAAAATTTATTGCAATTGGTCCACATATTTGACCCATAAAAATTTTTTTTAAAAAAGGGGCGTGGCATCGCCCTCTTTCCACAAACAAAGTAGTTTCTCTTGTACGACTAATCTCTTGTACGTCTATAATGGGTTATAAGATACAGCCATTTCAAAATTCGAGATGTATGGGGCGGTGCCACACCTCTTCACCTCCCTGCAGTCCGAATATCCAAAATTCACCTTACTTGGGCGCACCCACGTCATAACAGGAACTTAAATTCCTAATTTCAAGGTTCTAGCTATAGCGCTTGGGCTGGAAAGTGATCAGTCAGTCACCTAAAACTTTTATATTTATTGGTAATAAATTTTTTGTTTCTGCATTTTTGTCAAGTAACTTCCACATCCGCTCAATTAATATGGACTAACGCTCGGAATTTATTACAAAGGGTCTACCCAACAATCGCTTAACTATGTCTGTCTACGCTTCTTGTATTGACCCAACAAATTAGATAGCCCCTCCGACCACTACCCAGCCCTATTTCGCCACTGCCAATAATATGATGATGTGAGCACAGTATGTAGTTTAAACTGAATGTTTCTTTGCTTATACATCTACACATGAGCACATGTATGTGTGCACACATAATGGAAGTGAATTTTTCCCCTCATAAATTCCCAAGATTAATGTTTCGCAAATCTCTATAAAAACCTATACGTTGTGAATGAAGCTTGCCTGGAATATGCCAGTGTTGAAGACGTTGTTGAAACTCTTTTGCTTTTCTGGAGGGTGGGGGAGGAAATATTTTTAACAGCGCCTCTTCGTGCATAGTGTTGCTTAGGAATGCTGGAATGAAATGACAAAATTCTTATTCGCCATCTCTTGGGTGTATTTATGGATCACTACTGGAATTTGATGTTGTGCCATAATCCGAACATGTCTGTCAATTCGCCTTTTAATGCGGCATAACATTCGCATCAGTTAGATTCGTACAGACATTATATTGTCATCATATACGAAGTGCCAAAGTGGATACATCACATTTTGCGAGAGTGGGGTGGCAACTGTATGCTGTATGCGTGCTGTCAGTTAACACAGTGTGTAGAAAAAAGGGTGGCAAGGAACGCTCTCCGTTGAATGAAGAATAAACAAGAAATTGATGTTGTGTTGTGGGTGGCAACTTGAGGAAATAAATTTTTTGTTTTTAATTTCATATTCTATGTTTTTTAATTTCTAGCAAGCGAGATAGACAATACAATCACTGTATTGTGTACCATTACATATAGATGTTGTACCACATAACATAGACTAATATTTCATCCGTTTTGCATCCATCTGCGTAACACTGTGCCTGTATTTATTTTAAAATATTAACAAGCCTATGACAATCGTTCACATGTACCCCTTGCTAAAAGCAAAAAAAAACCAAAAAAAAGTCTGCCTGCTGGAGCATATGTACCCCCTCATCCCAGCTGGCTTTATCGTTCCACTTAGAATGTTTATAGCAATGACAACAAACTATTATTTTTATTTATTGTCATTTGCGATGTGGCGCCATTGAAATGATTGCCATAATTCACTCCACGCATCACACATACATACACAGCCGGCAACATGGGCACATGAGGATATGCCAAGTTGACGGGTGTGAGTGAACGCCAGTGAACAAGAGTAGTATGTGAGGCAGTTGATAACATCGCGATATGCTGACAATAATGTACGCGTTTCTATGGCTAAATGAGTAAGTGTGTGGGTACGTGCCATTGAATATGGAACAATACAGCGTTTCACGAAAGTAGGTGTCAAGTGATAGATGAGAAGTGTCAGCGTTGGAGTTAATAGATGTTAAAAATATAAAACTAAATTTTATGATTAGAAGTCTTTAAGTGTTTGTTTATATTCCGCAAGTTAATATGTCAAATTTACCGTTATCAAAAAAGAAATTTTTGTTTAGCAAAAATTATTTGTATTGTACCAAAAAGTAATTTTAGTGTACCAAAAAAAAACTACCATGGCAGCAAATATAGCTTTATGAATTAACTTCATAATAAAAGAAAGCACTTTTATGGTACCAAAAAGTACTATTATAGTACTAAAATTTACATTTATTGTACTAAAAAGTTATATTAGCGTACCAATGAGTATTATTAGAGTACCAAAAAATATTTTTATTGTACTCAAAATTTACTTTTATTGTACCCAAAAAGATACTTTATTGTACCCAGAAATTTAGTGAACTCAAAAAGTACTTTATAGTACTAAAAACTACATCTTTTGTACCAAAAAGTAAATTTAGTGTACAAAAAAGTACTATTATTGTACCAAAGAGTATTTTTATTCTACGAAAAAGTATTTTTATTGTACCCAGAAAGTATTTTTATTGTACCCAAAATTACTTTTATTGCACCCAAAAAGATGTGTTTAGTGTATCAAGAAGTACTTTTATTGTACCAAAGAGTATTTCTACTGTACCAAAAAGAATTTTAATTATACCTAAGAAGTACTTTTATTGTACCCAAAAGTAATTTTATTGTAGTCAAAATGTACTTATTTTGCACAAAAAAGATCTTTTGTTGTGTTCAAAATTTATTTCATTGTACCAGCGAGCATTTTTATTGTACCAATAAGTACTTTATTTTGTACTAATGTAATTTTTTTGTACCGAAATGTACTTTTACTGGCCCAAAAGCACTTTTCTGTTGCACAAGGTATTTTTCTTGTACCAGTGTAATCATTTTGTACCGAAAAGTACTTTTTTGTGGCAAAAAGTGCTTTTAATGTACTTTTCGGCACAAAGTACTTTTTTTGTACCATAGTACTGTTTTATGTCAAAAAGTACTTTTATTGGCCCAAAACTTCTTTCTGTTGCACAAAGTAAGTTTTTTGTACCAGAGTCATAATTTTGTACCGAAAAGCTTTTTAATGTACTTTTCGGCACAAAGTATTTTTTTGTTCCAAAGTACTTTTTTTTTTCATTTGAAATTTTGTAGCTCTTGGCTCATGAGCCAGCTCTTTGTTTGGGCTCCAGGCTCGCCAGCCGAGAGCGCATTTGAAATTTTGTGGCTCTTGGCTCGCGAGCTAAGAGCCAATTTACAGGAAAAATGAAGCACACGAGCCATGTCAATAAATAAAATCCAAATGCAAGAAAATACAATAAAAGTCCTTTTTGGTACAAATTGGCGAGCTAAGAGCGAATTTTCAGAAAAAAAGCAGCTCGCGAGCAGGCTAATGCGAACACTGCTTTTAAATAATAAATACAAGTGCGTATTTCTCCTAAAATTATACAGTCTAAGCATAAGAGTTGTGCTAGTGATTCATGATTTGTACTTTGGCGTTACTGACTATTGCACCATAAGCCTTTACCTTCGTAACCCTCTGTAACATCTTCATATCTCCGTGATAGTTAATTTTTCAACTGTTTAACGAGCGGAAGTTAGCATTTTGCACTGATTTAAATAGCGAGACAAGAGTGCGCGTGTTACCACGTTGTTATTTCAGATTTTATATTTTACCAACACAAACATACACATGTTTACAAGCACACTGTGGGTATATCCTTTGAAAACCAAAAAAAAAAAACAAACAAGCATAGCATAATTTTCTCATATGTCAATGTGTGGTAATGCTTTCTCATCACATCTCCACAAAAGTCTATGTCTGCAAAATCCCATAAGTTCCTTAGCATTTACTAAGCGGGTCGACAATGGGGGGTCGACTGTATTTTATTTTTAAAAAAATATATTAGCCATGAACATTTTGCACTAAGCGTGATGAAAAAAAAAAATGAAAACAAACGCATTGTTATTTAACGAAAATGAAAATTTGCAAATGAGTCACAGATAATACATTTTAATAACATCCAACTTTGTTGGAGTGATCCAACCAAAGTAGCAGGGGAGTGGAATCGAGTGACATTATGGATAAAGATATGAAAAATCAATGATGTGGAAATGATTGCTAATGAAATTGCCGTGCTTAATGAACAGTGTGGAGTATCTCCTTTCATTTGTATACCAGATTACTTTGGCTAATATTAACCCCGTTTGATGATTAAGCATTAAATTTGCTCTGATTTATTAACACATGGTTTGGGGCGTTGCGTCAACGGATACAAGGCATTAGCTGATGAAATGCTCATGGGCTTTATGGGAAATCCACTTGGTTGTGGTTATTTGTGACATATGACGAACACAAATTGTCGTCATTTTGTTTATATTTTTACGGTTTATGAAATTTGTTTGTTTCGAGGACGAAAGCAAACAATATTTGAAAATTATTTGTTTATTGTTAGACTAAAACAAACAAAGTAATTTAAAGTACATATCGTTGTGACATAGTCATGTAATTGACGGATTTTAAAGATATGCGATGTAACATCAAGCCGCATTAAAATATCGTGGGCTAAGGTGTAAGGGGGTATGTGCACAGTCGCCCGGTTGTTTAATCACACTAAACCACAAGGGTTTGCGAATAAAAGTTATCTTATACCGGTTATGGTGTTAAACCTTCAATAGAAACAAAACCTGGTTCAAATTGTTGTATGGTTTAGTTTGAAACTATTAAGTGGTGTATTGCCCTGAATTTTGCCTAGAATTTGTCGCTTTCGTGGTTTTTTATTAATTTTTTTTTTTTTAAAAAATTAATTATTCACTAAATTAAATTTTCAGAAAAGTCCTTTTTGGTACAAATATTATTAATATTTTTGGTGCTATAGAAGTACTTTTCTATAAGGAAAAACTACTTTTTGGTGCACAAGAAGACATTTTTAGTACGATAAAGTACTTTTTTTATATAATTAAAGTTATTTTAGGAAAAACAATACAATTACTTTTAATTCGTTGCAACAAAAGGACTTTTTGGTCTAATAAAAGTACTTCTACGTACATTAAGGATACTTCTTAGTATACTGAAAATCCTATTTGGTAAAATTAATGTATTTATTGGTACAACAAAAGCACTCTTTAGTAAATTAACTAATTCTTATATACGAAAAAAGTTCTTGTTGGAAATATAAAAATATTTTTTGGTATAGATGGCATTATGAAAGTACTTTTTCTTAAAGTATTAAAAATTACTTTTTGGAACAATTAAAGTATTTTTTAATTCAATACAATTGCTTTTTGGTACAATAGAAGTACTTTTGTATAAAAAAAACTAATTTTTGGTACAATGGAAGTCCTTTATGGTAATAACAGTGAATGTTACTTGTGATGCGATAAATTTTACTTATTGGATTCAACTCCAGAACTTTTAGGAAAACCAATAATGCTTTTTAATGCAAGAAAAATACTTTTTTGTGTTATATAGTGCTGCAATAAAAGTAGTTATTGGTTCAAAAAGTACCTTTTGATCAAATAAAAGTACTTTTTGGAAAACACAATAAATATAATTTTATTTTTTAATAACAAAAGTACTTTGTAGTACGATAAAAGTAAAAGTTATTTTTTCTACTATAAAAGTACTCCTTGGTACATTCAAAATACTTTTTGGTGCAATTAATGTACTTTTACAATTTATATACAATACAATTTTAGAATTATAAAAATCTTTTTAGATACCAAAAAGTATACTAAAAAATACTTTTTGGAACAATAAAGTTTTTTTTGGTACAACAAAAGTACTTTTAAATAAGAAAAAGTACTTTTTAGTACAATAGAAGAACACAAGAACTTTTTGGTAAATCAAACCAGTTTTTGGTACAGCAAATACATGAACTAAAATTACTTTCTAGTACAAAGACTTTTCGTATAGTAAAAGTACTTTTTAGCACTATGAAATTTAATTTTTGTACAGAAAATTTACTTTTTGATGCACTCAATGTACTTGCAAGTACAATAAAAGTACATTTTACGGTGGGAAAAATAAAAATTATCGAATCGTTGGGGAAAATAAATACACAATTAAATTGTGAGTTTTTGAATAAATTTCTGGTTTTATTTAGGGGAAAATTAATTTCGGGCGATTCAACATCGTTCCGTTTTATCAGTGTTTTTCCTCATATTGGACTTTTCTTTTTTTCATTTTTCGTTACAACAGAGAGTTAATCTTTTAGATAGTACATTAATAAACTAACAAACTATTAGGGTGCCTATCTAGACAGTACTTCTTAGAGCAATGAAAAGTTGTGGTACAATAAAAGTACTTTTTGAAAAAAAAAAAAAAATACAATAATAACTTTTATTTTGGTACAATGACTTTACTTACTTACTTACTTAAGTGGCCCATTACAACTTACGAACGTGGTTCATAAGTTTGAGGCCTGAAATACTAAAGAATTCCACACGCTTCGGTTTTGTGCGTGTGTTCTCCAGTTAGTCCTACCAGATGGTGGCACGTCGCCTACCACTTGATCCTTCCAACGGAGTTTGGGTCTCCCTGCTCTGCGCCGTCCTTCAGGTTCGCCTTCAAACACCTTTCGATGACTTTACAATGACTTTTCGTATAGTAAAAGTACTTTTAAGTACATTAAAATTTAATTTTTGTACAGCAAAAGCTCTTTTTTACACATGCTAGTACAATAAAAGTACTTTTTGGCACATTGAAAAGTTTTGATACAATAAAAGTACTTTTTGGAAAAGAAAATATAATAGCTTTTATTTTAGCACAACGACTTTTCGTACAATAAAAGTACTTTTTTCTACATTGAAATTTAATTTTTGTACAGCAAAATCACTTTCTGATGTACTAAATGTATTTGCTCGTACAAAAAAATAACTTTTTAATACATTAACCGGTCTATTCTGACGTGGTTACAATAGTCACCATGGATACAATAGACTACTTTGGTTACAAAATAAAAAAATCGGTATTCCGAATCCTGTTCACCGTGACAATATTTACAAAAATTGTTACCTGCCAGAAAGGAGGTAACAAGCTAGTTACAGCTGTTTTGAGTAATATTTTGATTTGTAACAAACTAAAGTTTGTTACATTTTTTGGATATGTAGTAGCAAAAGGTGTGGAAAAGAACAACTGCCCAGAATCCTGCGGGACAGCAGTGACCAAATCTTCATTGCACAGTTATGGTCTAATATTTTCGACTGCCCACTTAATTTGGGCACTTGTCGGACTCTTAAATTCATTCAAATTTGTATAAATATCTAAAATGGATGTTCACCACGAAGTGAACATTTCCTTGTTACGAAATTGCCAGAATACAATGAATTGGTTACAAAATTGTAACAAATTTCTGGTGACAAATTGTTGTAACTAAATTATTAGAATAGGGCCGTAAAAAGCATGAATACAATAAAAGTACTTTTTGGAAAAACAATATAAGAACTTTTATTTTGGTACAACGACTTTTCATATAGTAAAACTACGTTTTAGTGCATTGAATTAAATTTTTGGTACAATAAAAGTACTTCTAAATATTATTAACAGTAATGTTTCTTTTAAATTTTCATATTGCATCCTGTCACCTTTGTGTTATATTTATCTTAAGACGAAATTTATTTCAGGAATTATTAAGACGATTGAGACATATCCGTTTGTCTGGCAGGATAACTCAAATTCAACCTTCAAAAATCCGTATGAAAATGTATCAAAAATAAGATATGGGATTGCAAGTAGGCTGAGTAACCCTATATCCCATAACTTTGTAAAGGTCAACTGCTAAATATTTAAATTTCGCCAGATAATTATCTTGTAACAGTGAACGAATCCTTAAAACACCGAAACCATTGCCACTCCCATTATGGTACATTCTATACAAGTAACCGATTTCATAGAATTCAGTCATATTTTGCGCAAGATATTCGTTTATAACCCCTTCTTGTACCTCCCATATAAAATTACTTATTTTTGAAAAATGTATATTGCCCCATAACTTTCAAATGGACACCTGCAGGATATTTGAATATTTGTTCAGTTCAATTACCTTGTAATAGTAGACAAATCTTTAGGAAACAGAAACATTTGCCACACCTCTTCTGGTACTTCCCACACAAAAAAACTTAATTTCCCTTTATACCCCATGAGGAATGGCATAGCTTCTCGCGTTGTTGCGAATTAACACGCTTTCTATTTTAGATTCTCAAGCTCCCATACAAATGTCCGAAATTACCCTCACAGTTCTCTCCACATGTATATCTTTTTGTATGTACCCTGAATTCAGTACAATTTTGCAGAAGGTTAACGTTGACGAATAACAATCAAAAGCGTTGTGCAGCTTCTACTTTACCTGCTATAAAAGTTAGACAATTTCTCGCAAATTAATATTTTTCCAATAATTTATGAAACTAACTGCTGAAAACTTAAAAAAAATTAAAACTTTAAATTTTTTATTTACAGAAAAAACATAAGAATTTGGGTGGTTGACACCACCCTTTAGAAATTATAATTGGTTTTGCAAAATAAGTAGAGTATATTTCCCTATTTCTCAGTTGGCACCCTAAAATACCGTTCTGATATTGAATTAAATGCCCAGAGGTATTGAATTAATATTATAACATTTGGCCAATAATTCATTTACCTTTGCTACAGTTTTACTACATGTCTGTTATCGTCAGACTATACGACCGAAAATTCTATCTCCAATGGCTTACGTTCCCCAAGCTTGCAAATAACAACATTTGAAGCTTCATTTAAAAATCCGCTAATTTCAATAACAATGTCATTCATAGGGTGAGGATAATTATCCGTCAATGCACCTGACTAAAATTTCTCAGTTGTTTTTTCTTTCTATTTTGTAATATTTAATTGTTAACACGCTTCTTGTTAATGAATTTACTATTGAAGAAAGCTACATTATCATTTTTGAATACTTAATAAACTTAATTTCCCTTTGCATCCCATGAATGAGGTATGGGATAGCTTCTCGCGTTGTTGTGAATTAACACGCTTTCTATTTTTAGATTCACAACTAACGGCACCTACTTATTTATCGACGAATGCGAACGTCACTGTTTTGAGAAGCTCTTACTAGACACGACGATTGAATCGACGCTTAATACTGCGAAGTTGCTGTCAAACAACATTCGAGGGGAGCCGACAATGAAAGAAAATTTGATTTATTTTTTTCTTTTAAGATGACTGGAGCCAGGTTTGAACCTGCGATCTCCCGCATGGTAGTCGCGTGTTCTAACCACTATGCCACGGCCGGTCCCGGTTGAATACACAATAACGATAAAATGCTAAGTACTCTAAGTGAAATTTCATTTTTCCAAAACCTCTGCATTGATCATTACTATACTTACTACCAATCTAAGAAGAACGAGGTATTGTTGTTTTAAGAGAAGAGTGGTACCTCTTCACATTAATGTATTTTGGTTGCACACATTAATTGTATTTGGTTATACAAACAAAATATCGTTGTCCAAGAATTTTAAATTAAAGTTAGTTAATTTTACGATACACCCTTGAGACATTCCTTTATTAAAGAATTAATTTAGTTTTTTTTTTGCTATTTATCAGATGTTCCTGCATTGTTGATGCCACTCAGTCTCTTTCCTTAAAACTTCACTAGGCGATTGACATACATATTTTATTTTATTGCATTTAAATATGTAAACGTAAGCCACATTTAATTCAATCAGACGTTGTCAGTTTTCGCAGTTTCGCACTCTAACAACTCCCTCATCCCTTCGATCGTATAAACAAATTATTTGTTCAAACATTGTGCGAACAAAGCAACAACAATAAACAACAATTCATCGTGTTTTAATTAATTTTGTTTTTTTTGTGGCTCTTGCCACCAAGTGTGGATTTTGAACAATAACCTTTGCTGGATGTGCGAAATGGATTTGTATAACTACTTTTGATATGAATCTCAATCTCTTTTTTATTTCTATTAATATTTGTTTTTGTTCTGTACGAGTACAGCAGAGAAACCAATTTGGCCAACAAAATATTGCGATAAAAAATCCAATTTAATTGGAATACCATGAGTTACTCAACTCGTTACATATGTGAGCGGGCAGCGCGCAGCGTACGTATTCGCAGCCCCCAACTCGCTCGTTGCAACATGTACTCGGAAAAAGTTGTGTGATGATTTGCTCGAATAATAACCAAAAACGCAAACAACAACAAAAAAAAGCGCAACACGATAAACATTGAAAACTAACAAATTTATGAGATTCGTTGGGTTTTCCGACTCAAAAAGCATTAATTCATATAAAATAAACTAGAAATCGCTAAACTATTTTCAATCTTTATCAAAGCTGCTCTTGATGTGTCTGATGTTTTGTTTGTTTATTGGTCTTTTTTTTGCTTTAGTTTTTGTTTTAGAGTGGAAATATTGGTAAGAGCAAATTAATATTTATTAAATTGTATTTTACTGCATGCTTTGGTGCATCAAAGTGAATGTTATTAATTTTGTGGGATTACATTGGTATGAATTGAGATAGATGGGTGTGTGTGTGTGTGCTAGAGTGACAGTTATGAATGTCGGATGGGAATTGAGTGGCAGGCAGAGCTGAACTTATTATGATAACGAAACGGATTTAGAGAAAATATTTGGGAATAAATTAAATAAAAAGTTTTCTTGGTACGACTAAAGTAGTTTTGCTAAAATAAATATACTCTTGCTGCTACAATTATATATCTTTTAAGTACTTGTTGGTACAACCAAAGTCCTTTGGGTTACAACGAAATTATTATATGCTACAATAAAAGTTATTCTTATGATTCTGTGGGATAATAATATTATTTTTAGGCAAAACAAAGGTGTTCTATTTGGGGCAAAAGCATTTTTTAACAAAATGGCTGGCAAAGCGGTCCACCTGTTATTCGCTCACATACACGGGGGCAATACTCACCAATCTGCACAGGGGAGGACTCGTTGATATCAGCAAAACTACAGGACGGCATAAAAGAGATATGTAGCGTTTCATAAATGGTAATATCTGAAATACACTTACCGAAGTTAGAATGTATAATGTATAATGTATAATGTATAATGTATAATGTATAATGTATAATGTATAATGTATAATGTATAATGTATAATGTATAATGTATAATGTATAATGTATAATGTATAATGTATAATGTATAATGTATAATGTATAATGTATAATGTATAATGTATAATGTATAATGTATAATGTATAATGTATAATGTATAATGTATAATGTATAATGTATAATGTATAATGTATAATGTATAATGTATAATGTATAATGTATAATGTATAATGTATAATGTATAATGTATAATGTATAATGTATAATGTATAATGTATAATGTATAATGTATAATGTATAATGTATAATGTATAATGTATAATGTATAATGTATAATGTATAATGTATAATGTATAATGTATAATGTATAATGTATAATGTATAATGTATAATGTATAATGTATAATGTATAATGTATAATGTATAATGTATAATGTATAATGTATAATGTATAATGTATAATGTATAATGTATAATGTATAATGTATAATGTATAATGTATAATGTATAATGTATAATGTATAATGTATAATGTATAATGTATAATGTATAATGTATAATGTATAATGTATAATGTATAATGTATAATGTATAATGTATAATGTATAATGTATAATGTATAATGTATAATGTATAATGTATAATGTATAATGTATAATGTATAATGTATAATGTATAATGTATAATGTATAATGTATAATGTATAATGTATAATGTATAATGTATAATGTATAATGTATAATGTATAATGTATAATGTATAATGTATAATGTATAATGTATAATGTATAATGTATAATGTATAATGTATAATGTATAATGTATAATGTATAATGTATAATGTATAATGTATAATGTATAATGTATAATGTATAATGTATAATGTATAATGTATAATGTATAATGTATAATGTATAATGTATAATGTATAATGTATAATGTATAATGTATAATGTATAATGTATAATGTATAATGTATAATGTATAATGTATAATGTATAATGTATAATGTATAATGTATAATGTATAATGTATAATGTATAATGTATAATGTATAATGTATAATGTATAATGTATAATGTATAATGTATAATGTATAATGTATAATGTATAATGTATAATGTATAATGTATAATGTATAATGTATAATGTATAATGTATAATGTATAATGTATAATGTATAATGTATAATGTATAATGTATAATGTATAATGTATAATGTATAATGTATAATGTATAATGTATAATGTATAATGTATAATGTATAATGTATAATGTATAATGTATAATGTATAATGTATAATGTATAATGTATAATGTATAATGTATAATGTATAATGTATAATGTATAATGTATAATGTATAATGTATAATGTATAATGTATAATGTATAATGTATAATGTATAATGTATAATGTATAATGTATAATGTATAATGTATAATGTATAATGTATAATGTATAATGTATAATGTATAATGTATAATGTATAATGTATAATGTATAATGTATAATGTATAATGTATAATGTATAATGTATAATGTATAATGTATAATGTATAATGTATAATGTATAATGTATAATGTATAATGTATAATGTATAATGTATAATGTATAATGTATAATGTATAATGTATAATGTATAATGTATAATGTATAATGTATAATGTATAATGTATAATGTATAATGTGTAATGTATAATGTATAATGTATAATGTATATGGTATATGTATACGTATGTATGTATATGATTATAACGTATATGGTATATGGTTCATATACCGAGTTAATATCCCAAGTATTCGCTGATTCTAGATTGGCAACATTACTAGATTTGCAACATTAAAGGTTGCGCCTCTAAAAGCATAGCAAGCATGGGGGGACCATATATGTCTATAACATCATTATAAAGGAGATCCAAAGCTGTACCATCATTATTTTCAGACAATTTTTATTGCTGTGGTTTAACGGTTTAGCTACAAATTTAAATCTAGAACACAAAACAAAAACTGACTACAAAATTGACCAATTTTCTCTAAATTTATGACAACAAAATCTATTACCTACCTATTTGCTTGAAAGTACACTTGTATACAAACGACTAAACGACGACAAAAGGCAACATGAACTCCAGCAGTACAACATTTACCCCCTATACCCACTAATGGGCCATATGTTTAGTTAAGTGCCTTATTTGAATTTTCACTCAGTTAGGTTGGTTGTTATAAAAATTACCAATACTCATATTATGTATTTTTGTTACTGCTTTGCTTTCTTTTTTCCTTTTTTTTACATTGCTTTGTGGGTAATTTGCGATTGAGAGGGGGTTTCTCCTAAATAGCTGTATAAAGTACATTTTTCTAAAAGCCTAATAATATCAAATATTTACATAAAATATGTAAATTTCTTAAAGATTTCCATGACGTTCATGCTGCCGACACACACACACACACACAAATTCACCCAATTGAGGAACATACAGCTCATATGTAACCTAAGTACACATACACTTATGATTATATCGAAGTATGCATGACTGTATATTCGGAACATTAGGGGCTGTTGTTAACAAATTGTTTAACCTTCGTTTGGGGTATCAAAGTACTCGTTACATACGATAGTATGAAAAGGATGAGGTAGCATTGTTGTTTCTTATGGTCCTTATGTGTATGTTTGGCTTTGTTGTTGTAAGTGTGTACGGCTGGTTGTTATTGTTGTTGAATATTAAATTAGTAACATTAGATGCACAAACAAGGTTGGGTGGTTAGTATGTGTGTATGTTACAAATTATGAAAGGTTTTTTTTCACCCATACACAATATGTCGAAAGATGTAAGAGCCAAAAATAAATTATGTAAATATGGTAACAAACAACAACTGCTGTGGTAGATGGAGTAATATTTACAAAATTGATTGTAGGAAATGTAATGTGAATTTTTGAATGGGTTTGCAAATTATTAGAAATAGAGAGACACGCAATGGCGAAATCGATATCGAAAGATTTAATATTATTAATGTCAAAGATAAGAGGCCCTATGTTCCTTGTAGGAACCAAAGGAATTAATAATAATGTCAAAGTTGAACTATAAACTATGGATAACATACAATATACAAAAATATATACCTAACAGTATTAGTAAAAATTTTTATTTTTGGCGTTATTTCAAAACAATATTAGGATTTAACGTTTACCGTAACTGCTTCTAAAAAAATAATCTGCAGTATAATTTTTTATAATCAATATCAGAGTGACATACGTGTTACAAGTGTCAAGAACACGTACACGATCTGATGATCTATATAACCAGAGAAAACTTATGGAAAAGTCTGTAAACACTTATTATACCAATAAGTTCTTTAATAGTTTTATTGTACCAGTAACTAATTTTTCAAGTCAAGTAAACTGACTGATAAATACCCTCACCCTATGTTGATATTAAGATATAATTATGATATAATATCAATCGCCGACAAATGTAAAAAGTTCAATTCAATATCTCTGTGCATTTGGTCATATTGTATGGTCGTACCGAATGCGTGTTTTAATTTACCAACTGAGAACTATGAAAAAATTCTCACAAAAATCTTAAAAAAAATCATTATTACTAATGGATGGGGAAAACCTTAAAGTATTATAAGTAAACGATTTGAGTAGCTTCTTTCAGGTATTATTGAGAAATTTTGATTTTCCGAAAAATGGCTAATTTGTAAAGGAGGTACCAGTAGGGCCAATACAACGCACAGTGGGATCGCTTCATACATTTTTGTGCAAAAACTGTAAGGAGTGGTCCGAGATCGTTGAAAGTTGGCACCCAGAAAAATATTGACTAATTTAAAAAATAACTGGAAATTCAGTAAAATCGGCCACGCCCACCACCGATACAATTCAATATAGTTTTATTCATAATATAAATTTTTTTGAATAACATTTTTGCCTTCCAAGCATGCAGATGCATGCTAAGTATCATTAAAATCGGCCACGCCCACAGCCAACGGCCCATACGACTCAGAATGTTTTTTTAACATATTTTTTGCATACAAGTTTTCCTGTTCCGAAAATTTACGAAAATTATTTTCTCTTCTAATCGAAAGAAAACAGTCCCACCTTTTATATTATAAACCCTAGAATGGTAAACATATTTTTTAGCGCTTAATGGTAAATATCGCCTGTGAGGCAATTTTTAAAAAAAAACGCACATTTCACCTTCGAAAAAATCAAAATGTATTAAAAAAAAAACAAAAACATATTTATTATAAAATTGGTTACAAAAATAAACAAAAACAATTCATTTTTTAAATAGCTTAAACATTTTATAGGCGTATTTGTAGATCACATATTTTTTTAGATTATTTGAAAAGATCTTTTACAAAAAAAAAAATTCAAAAAAAACACAGCTTGAAATAAAAAAAAACTTCTGAGTCTTCTAGACCTGAGATCTAATTAACGTATAAAAAACTAATTCACAGCTTAAAACTTAAAAATAATTGTTGAGCGATCAGGAAATAAAGTGCTTCGCCTCACAGGCGATGTTTACCATTCTAGGGTTAAAAGAAAGTCTTGGAGGAAAGAGGAGCTACATTATTTCCTTTTCATTAAAAATCAAAAATAAGTTAATTTTTAGCGACTTAAAAATGTCACCATAATCTTTGTAGAAACGCTATGTTTTTCAAATTTATTAAAGTTAAATGGTACTATCGAGACAATTATAGATTTCTGGACCCGTGAATAACATGAAAATATAAGCTGCATCATTAGATTTTTGAAATTCTATAGCCGAAAATAAGGTTTTTGACACCAAAATCCCACTGTACATTGTGTCCGATTTTTATTCGTAGGTCAACGTTCATATAACATGTACCTTCTGAAAAATATGACTGAATTCAGTGTTCTTACAAAAAATATATGTTTATTATAAAATAAATCAACCCAAAAAATATGCTTTTGAAAATTAATCCCCTCCGATTTCGATTAAATTTTACACTTTTATTCTCCTCGTTTCTCTTTTGAAATGCTACTTCGGATGCTAAAGTGACCAAAGGAAAATATTAAGGCATTAGGAAAACGTTAACAACGAACAAACATGGCAAAAAATCCAAATTAGCCGTATGTATTGTACATGAATCAAACAATTTTTGAGTTTTCGAAACCCTTAATGTACTTATATGTGTTGATTACAAAATAAACAAATACGTGTAATATTATATGAAAAACTCAATGTTTGTTAGAACATTGTGATAATTGCACTATTAAAAGCCAATATTTTCTGAATTCCTGGAGAACCCATCTGAAATTTGCACACTTTGTAAAAAAAAAGTATGCGCAATATTTACATTTAAAATGATGAACATCAAAAGATACTTTTCCAGGATATTAAAGGACGAAGGACATATTTTAAATTCTAACATATTTTTGACCCACAGGGACAATAAATTGTTGTCCTTCATCCCTAAAAGAAAGTCGAGAAAGGCGATATCAGGCGATATCATGATCTTCTAAATCCGATGTTGCGTTCAAAATTACTCCAACATGAACTCAGCTATCTTTTCACAATGATGTCTGGAGATTATGCTTCGTCGGTGGCCTCGTATCGTTTGTGGTGTCTGGTGTAATGTATTGTTGTGCCTGGGGTTGTTGTACTTTGTACGGAGAAGCGGTCCTTAGACGAGCGGCGGTAATTCGGTGATTGGAAACTGGACAGGTTTAACGTTGCGGTAAATAAGTTAAGACCTTCTGGTGAGATTTGCTAAGATCCTGGAACAGATGAATAAGCACAACTATTAACATGCTCTGGCCTTACAACTATGGGGACTAGCTGTATAGACTTAGCGTCCGTCGTACAGACTCGTAGTCTGTTTAACAAAGATACTTGTCTTCGTACAATCCCAAAGCATCAAGAAGATCAGATAACATTCCTTTAATTGGCAATAAACTTCGGCATGGAAGAGTCACCGACGATCGTTGTGGAAAAAAGTAGTCTTCTAATATTATGGTTGACGCAAACCAAATGTGAATTATGAAGTAGTAGTTTGCACTGAACGCCGCAATTTAAAAGAATCTTTGTGCTGCTGGCCGATGACGTTGTCGTGTGGTGGTATTGTGTGTGTCGCGACAGCCTTTGCGTTGCTGACCAATGATGCTGTGTGTTTTGTGTAGTGTTATGCTGTAACGTATTTTAGCGCTCGCGTCGCATTCGACTAACATGGTGTATTGGCGATCGTTAGGTTGCGGGTTCAAATCCCACCGGAGTTAAACTTTTTGTTACCCTGTTACTGCTTAACAAAATACAAAATTTGGGTACGTCGCGTTGGGTGTATTGATATTATTACTCGATTTCTAAAGTGGGTGTAATAGTACATTTGTATGGGTGGTACCAAAAGAGGCATCGCTCAATTTCCATTTTTTCTTCAACACTTTATCCTTTATTTCTTAACAAAAATCCAGAATTTGGGCACACGTTGATATTATTACTCGAATTCTAAAGTGGCCGGTATAGTTATATGTATGGGAAGAGGCGTGGCTATCATAGCTTTACTAAATACAGAATTTTCGTATGTAGCGTTGTATGTATGTATTGATATTATGTATGAGTAGGTAAAAGTTACAAAATAGGGTGTGGCCATGCAGCTCATATGCAATCCCGTAAATAGTTTTAGGAAAATATTTATTCATGCAAAGTTTCAAAACAATTCGTTTTGTCTTGAAAGTTATCGCGCGTACCAGCCGGACAGACAGACATGGATCAAACGACTTAGAACGTCATTAATCGAATTTGGTTCATTGAAACCTAATGTCTAAAGTACCTCCTTCTACCACTTTGGGGTTGTACCAATGGCAATGCCTTCAATGCCACATATGCTTATGAAATTAAACAACTTAACACCGAAAATTAAGCAACTAAATGATTAAAAATAAAAAATAAATATATATTAAAACACTAATTATCAAAATCGATTTTTTTATTGAGTTCACCCGCTACAAACTTTTTATATAACCAATTTTATAAATAGTAATAGATTATATTTGAAAGTACATCTACAAACAACGTGGTTGAAATATTACAGTTGCTTTCATTGTTCTCTTTTTAAATGTTTGTGTTTCATCATTGGTGTAACGTATACTCTCATAGCAGCTTTTGACTTGGAGCTGAAAATTTCGGCAGAAATGTATAAATGGTATATATCGTCGCTGCCAAATCAGTTATGTAATGTTTCAAAATATATCAGATTTTTTGTTCTCTTGAAAAGTAATTGAAAAACATATGACTGTATTGGTCGGCGCAGCGAAGGTATATTTTTCTTTTCATATCTTTTCAATTCCTTTAATTTTTTTCAGGGCGGATTACTTTTTCAAGTTATTACTCGGATTTGAATATCGAAAGCGGAAATTAATTAATATTACATCCAATTCGATCTTGTACAGTTTGAGTATTTTAAAGCTATGATAAGTGGTTACTTAAAAAAAAAACTAAATTTCCCTTTACACCCCATGAATGAGGTATGGGATAGCTTCTCGCATTGATGTTAATTTAAACGCTTTCTATTCTTAGATTTACAACTAACGGCACCTACTTGCTTATCGACGAATGCGAACGTCGCTATTTGAGAAGCTTTTACTAGACATGCCGTTTTTCTCGACACTTATACTACGAAGTTGCTGACGACAATATCGAGGGGGCCGGCAATGAAAGAAAATTTTACTTTTTTATTTAATAGATGCCTGGAGCCAGGAGGATCTCCCGCATGGTAGTCACGTGTTCTAACCATCATGCCAAGACCCAAGTGGTTACTAAGTTTCTTAAAATAGCAGATGGACCGGCTCTTCATAGTTGGCAGATATTACTTATACTTATTTAATCGCAATATCAATATCATATTATTTTTTCCTTCATCTTATATAAATTCTCTATAGAATCACCTAAACATAATTTTCCTTAAAAAATTTGCTATTGCTTTAAATTCTGCCAAGAGCAAACATTTCACTTTGTTATAGCTCTGACAATATTTTATCCGATTAAATGTTTGTTAATTAAAATCTCTTACAAAATTTCTATTTTTCGTTCGTTCACAAACTTGCCATGATTTCTCCAAATATTTTATTTGTCTTTTCGCTTTCGTTATTTATCCAAACTTCTTGTTTTCCTTCGTACTTAGTACACACACTACCACGCTATCTAGGGCGGTCGTTGATGGTACATTGGGATTGAGCATTTGGAGTCGTCTATGTCTGTCAATGTCTGCGTAACGCTTGTAAAAATATGGTTTCATTTACTGCCAAATAAAATCATGAGAATTATCCTATTTTCATTGGTCTCATAAAATTTGGTATTTTGTTCGTTATTGAGCCGTACTAAAAGCAAATGTTTATTGTGGCATGCAACTTGTATGAGACGTTTATGGCATTGAGTTTTGTTGTATGTAGCATCCCTCTTGTTTTAAACTCTGTTCATTAGATTGTGAGAGAGCAGCTTAAATTTTATTTTATTAAAATAAGTATTAAGAAAAAATGCGAGGCACTGAAAATATGCTAAGGAGTCTGGTGTAGATTTTTATATTGGCGTCAATTGAAAAATATTTATATGTATATTGGCTTCATAAAGACATGTCTTAGTACTCTGCGCAGTTTATTTTTTCGGTTGTAAAGATATGTATATGTAATCGCGTTATTGTTTTACTCAACTCAAATTAACTCATAATAGCAATGAGCAGCAGCTCAAGGCAACAATACTCATGCTAATTTTGGAGGGTGGATAAATATATATGAATGCTGCTGCGCTGCTTCAGTTAAGTTGCCCGCTTATAATGTAACCTACACTTTCTTAGCGTACTTAGTTGTTGGGCGATTGTTTTACACGAGTACCATAAAAATTCTATTATTGTTCCATGTGTTAAAATTTTAATGCACAATGAAAAAAGGACTAGAGATGTTTTATTTTGTAGTTATGACTTAAGCATTTCCATATCTTCATTAGTAAAATGAAATTTATCGGAATAATCAGTAATATGTAATCGACAAGTTTTACAACATCATCCAATAATTGCTGGAAGATATTCGCATCGTGTAAAAATCTAGTAAACATCTTTCGGCAGTCCCAAAAGCGCCACTACCCTAAAAAACTACTACAATCAACTAATGTAATGCAATGCAATTGTGTAACATTTACTTATCAATATTAAAATGAGTGTATGTGTATAAGTTCCTTATTTACCATCATAGCACAGTAGAGTATGACTCAATTGTCATCACCATATCAGATGTGCACAATGACTTCATATTGCTGTAATTTATTTATAACATAACACTGTGTATCCTCTTCTCCAAATGAAAGTTTTGCACTCAACACTGATGTCACTTTCGTTTATATTGTCCCTTGTAGACAATTAATTTTCGTCAACAATCAAAATTACAATTGTAATAATACAATTTCAAGATGTTATTCCTTTGCCCAAACATATTGCATATGTGGCGGCCGTTAAACACTTTTGTGTTTCCGGTTGCCGCACTATTGTTCGTAACACAGGCATCAGTAATTCTACAACATTAAGTTATTGTCTCTATTGTGATATCGACGGTAGATTTTAACTTTTCTAGTCATTCGCTTAGGCGGCTTTTAGAAATATAATTGATTTTATCAAGTTTATATCGAACTCTAAACATTCATTGATCCATAACGCCTTATGGCTCTTTTATCTTTGCTACAAGATGATGATGACCATAACATCATCTATGTCCATGTATTGCAACTATTGTGCTCTAAGTATCTTAGAGTATAACCTTATTATAAATAATTTGGAATTCATCCAAATTATTGTAAATGTTTGACTTTGCATAAATGTCAATAACCACAATTAGTATCCAGACTTTAGTTTTAGATTGAAATTAATGCAGACAAATTTCAATTTATACAGCATATGTGATAAATATATATACTACCAAAACTAGAACTTGTCTAATTAAGTAGTCATCATTCTGATGTACTCATAGTCCGTTGTTGTGTAACATCGCAATACATGTAAAACTGATGTATAGGTTATAAGTTTCTTCATATGTATGTGACGCATACACTTTTAAAATATCGAATATGAAAGGCTGTAACAAATAATGGAATTTGTCAATAACTTACTGCGACGACAGTTGATACTCATATATTTTATGTCGAAAGAGTGCTGATTAAGTAAATTAATTGTAAAAGCAAGGAGTAGTAATTTGATATATGTACATATCATGAAAACCACTAAAATGTAATTTGCACGAGCTAAAAAAATAATGTAATTGAAAATCGATGAAAACATTTTTAAGATATCGTTTGTATACTGCGTAAACGGACCAACTCCTCATTTCTTGTGAAATCGACTCTATGCCCTCTAAAAAAAATCCTATGTCTATTATAAATAGTTTTGTAGTGATTGTATGAAAACATTGGCGGCCATAAACTTTAAATCATCAATAACTTTAAAACCCAAAAAGTGTACTTGAGGACTTTTTTTTGCAAAACGGACACAATAGTCATATTCTATGCCCTGTAAAAAATCTCATTTCTCTTTGAAGTAATTTTGTAGGTATAGGTAAATCATCAATAACTCAGAAACACAAAAGGTGGAGTTGGTGAGTTTGCAGTATATCGATGATATTTACTTGTTGCTTCTTTTTTAATATATTAAGTGAATTTTGTCCAAATTTCCTGTTCTATATATGATAAAAGTTCCGAAGTGCGCTCCATTGTACTATGCAAGAAATATTAAATATTTTGCCTCAGAAGTTCTCAGACAAATTTAGCACCAAGTTATCAACACGTTGGGTAACCTAAACGGCATGCTACCATCGATGCGTCTTAGAAAGTAGGTACAGAAGTTACTGAAACTCAACACAAAGGCTCTGTTAGTGGATTTGGCCACCAAGAAACTAGGATCGGGCGCGGTAGCCTAATAAGCCACTCTCCTTAAATAAAAGAACTATTATGAAAACATGAAGAAAAGGAAAAACCAGAACACCCCCAAATGTTGACCATAAGAGTCAAAACGAAGTTTTTCCACATTACACTTATATATGCCCATGCTCCGACATAAGACAAGTGATGAGAACAAAGATGCGTTCTACGAGAGCCTAGAAAATGTATATGACCATAGCCCAAGCCATGACATCAAAATTGTACTAGGCGATTTTAATGCTAAAATTGGCAGGGAGACCGCATTTGAGCCAACCAACAATCTGCACATCGAAACGTCGAACAATGACATCAGACTGATTGATTTTTTTGCGGCAAGAAATATGATAGTTAGCACCACTAGATTTGACCATAGAAATATTCATGAGGCATGGTTATCTCCAGATCAATTGACGAGGAATCAGATTGATCACGTGGTAGAGGTAGACACTCATCGAGTGTTCTTGATGTACGTGTGGTCAGGGGTGCGAACATTGACTCCTTCTCAAAATGATGACTGGTACGATGATGAATGTCGCAATGCCACGAGAGAGAGGGATGATGCATACATGGCGAAACTGCACCCGATAGCAACGTGAGCTGTTCATGAACGGCTCAGGGATAGAAGGTGAGAGGCAGGTATAGACGGAAAAGAAAGAGCTGAAGAAAAGAATGAGTGAACAGAGTTGCTCCGAAATTGAGGGGAAGCCCGAAAATTCTACCAGAGCGTTAAGGCGAGGAATCGTGGAAAAAGGTTGCACTCCTGCAAGAATAGCGATGGCCAGCTAGTGACGGATCCGGAAAACGGAGCATAATATTCTGAAGATATGGAGAGACCACTTCAGAAATCTACTGGATACGGACACTACTCCAGAAAAGCCCGCTCCAATCCATGACATTGGCATTAACTGTCCACCTTCGACCAAAAGCGAGATACGTGTTGCAATATCCCGCCTTAAAAATAACAAAGCGGCTGGAACCGATGGTCTCTCTCTGTTCTCTGGAGCGGATTAGGAGCATGCATTAGCTCATGGAGAACATCTGGCTAGTGGAGAGCATGCTCGGGGATTGGAGTCTCACGCTGTTATGTCCCATATACAAGAAAGAAGATCATAGTGAATGTAAAAACTACCGTGGAATAAACCTATTACCAATTGCGTACAAGGAATTTCCGAGCATACTGTGTGAACGTTTAAAGCAAATTGTAGAAAAACTAATTGGGCCAAATCAGTGCCTGGTAAATCTACGGCGGTTCAAATATATACCTTACGAAAAATTCTGGAAAAAACTAATGTAAATCAGATCGACACCTACCACCCCTTTGTCGACTACAAATCTGCCTTCGACCCTCCGATAAGGAATAAGTTATTTGAAGCCAAGTCTAAGTTTGGTATTCCTACAAAGATACTTTAATTTTGCAGACTTACCTTGAAGAACACCAAATCCTCGGTTAAGATTAGTAAGGATTACTCTGAACCATTCAGCGCGGAAAGAGGTCTCAGCCAGGGCGGTAGCATGCCCTGTACACTTTTTAATATAGTTATGGAGAAGTGCCATGCCTGGCACCATATTCCACAAGAGCCACATGCCACTAGCCTATGCCGATGATATAGACATCATTGCGGGATGTTACTGCAGTTTTCTCATCACTAGAAAAGGAGTCAGTAAAAGTGGGTTTAGATGGGGACGCACCGTGAACGTTGACAATTATTATTTTGAGGTAGTAGATGAATTTACCTAACTGGGATCTTTCGTCAATAAGAAAAATAGTGTCAGCCAAGAAATTAAGCGGAGAATATTGATCCCCAATAGATATTTTTACAGACTTCGGCAGCACTTTAGTAACACCACCTTATCTCTGGATACTACGAAACAGCTATACCAGGTGTTAATTTTACTCGTTCTGTTGTATACTGCCGAGTCGTGGGTGCTTACGACAACGGTCATACAAAACCTGGGAGTATTCAAGAGAATAGTACTTCGAAAATTACATGGACCTATACCTATCTGTGTCGACGGCGAGTTTTGCCGTCGGATGAACCATGACCTGTATGAGCTTTACAACGACATCGACGTAGCTTAAAGAGTCAGATTCCAACGACTACGATGGCTAGGACATGTTGCCTGGATGGATGTAAAAGCTCCAACGAGAAAGGTGGCGAACCTGAAGGTCGGCACAGAGCAGGGAGACCCAAACTTTGTTGGAAGGACCAAGCGCCCGCAGAAGACAGAAGAGTGTGGAATTCTTTAATACTTCAGGCCTCAAATTTATGAATCACGTTCGTAAGTTGTAATTGGCCACTTTAGTAACTAAGTAAGATCCTACCTGTTTTGCTCTAATTTGCTTAATCCTGGGAATCCTGGAATTCTCTCTTCCGAAACTAATATAGTAAATCGTTAAATGTTTAGAATAATTATGGATATTATATATTTTGCTAAAAGGAGACTTGAGAAATAAAACACTATTTTGTCTAAATATATCCTTCAGTTACATTTACTAACTTTTCCAACCACACATGTTTGTAATTAAATAATAGAATTAACTATTTTCCAATTTTGGACATAATAAAAAATTGTTGTGTAATTGGAAAAAAATTTGGCTGACCGTTCAATGTGACAAGCAAGGTCCCAGATATCGAGTAAATTTTCTGTGATTAATTGCAATAGTAATTATTAGGTATGTTGTGCTTCTTTTCTAAGATTTAATTTGTTTATGTACTTTCTATTAACTTTACTTGCAAGTTTAAATCCTTAGCACTGACGACATTTTGCAAAATTACTTACTATAAATCGTCTTCTACATCCTCTGCGCCACCAAATTTAGGAAAACACTAAACGCCTCATAAAATCTTTCAATCACTTCTCCCATTGACAAATCAATTTAGTAAAAAAAATTCCAGCCAATATCCCCGAAATTGTCAAATCTCCAAAGGATATTACCATCATCACTTTTTGCCTACTGAACTTATACTCCTAGCAAGTATGTCTTTATATATAGACGTATATGCGCAAAAGAGAGAAAGAGAACTCGCGCGTGTGTGTGTTTACAACTTTTACAAGATAATTTATGATGTTTTCATATAAAATTATGGGTATGAAATTTTTGTGCTGAGTTCCAGAGATAAAGAACTGTTAACATTACTTTTGATAGTCTCCTGTGAACGCTAAACTTTACAACTAAATCATTAAAATAAGTTCGTTTTTAAACGGCGCTCACAGTGAAATCGTAAAAAAAAACCAACAACACTCACTCGCTGCCAGGATGAGAAAGCTCAGAGAAAATATAAACTTTTTTTATTCTCCGACATTTTGTGCAAAGGAAGAAAAACTAAAGTTGAAATGAGGAACTATGGAAAATAACATTCGTTAGTGCTGCCAGTGGTACGCGGAAACAGTTAAGGCAACAGAACTCTTGCCAAATGCCACTTTAATGAAAAATTCTATAAAAACATAGATGTTAGGGGACATTACCTTTACCTACAACATGGCATTTCTAGACACTGACTGGGCTTAAGCTGTTTACCAGAGCCAAAGTGGTCTTTGCATTATTGTTGTTGTTGTACTTTTTGTATTTTTGCTGCATTTGTGGATGATGACATTTCTTGTTTTGCATTTGTGAGTTTAGTAGTGTCGAAAAGTTGGAGCTGTTTCACGGCGAGAGAGTAAGTTATGGCCGTAAGTGTACATCCGGTTAAGTATAGCAAATGCTTAAGGTTGCGTGTGTGTGTGTGTGTGTATAGGAAACGTTAATGTATGCACACGCACAGGGAATTGTTATGGGATGGTCATGGGCTGGATGTTATTTTCGGTGCGTGAACCCTACTCTCATTGATGTGGCTGATAAGATTATAGGTTTTATATGAAAACTATTGGCAACATTATTTGTTGTTGTACTCTTTGGATATTTAAAAGGTATATCAAATTTCTCAGTCTTGCCATATTTCTAGAAGTCCTGATGTAATGTATGCTTTTATAGTTAAACTTTTTTGAGTGATTAAAACTATAAACTGGTTTTGAGCTTGAAAAGCTTGAAATCAAAAAAATCGACGTTTTAATTTTTAAATTAGGATCTGCCAGATATCAAATTTTGAGAACGCGAGCAAATTCAGGTTGATTGGAATTCAGTTTCAGAATTAAATGGTAGCACTTGATGACTGGGGCTGACCATGGGCTGATAGTTAGAACACGCGACCAACAACCTGGTGAACAGGGTTCGATCCCTGTCTCGGTCATCGGCAACTCCCTCGATGTTGTCTTCGCAGTAAAAGTCTAGTAAAAGTTTCTCTAACAGCTGACGTGTGCATTCGTCGTCCAACTGTAGGTCACATGGTGTGAGTCTAAAAATATAAACGTGTTAATCGCTCATATTAATAAGCTTTCCAATACCTCATTCATGGGATGGGAAAAAACATTTTATGACTTGATGAGTAATCTTTAGTTTAAAAACGAATTTCAAGTTATCATATTCTTACATTAACACCTATATTCCCTCTGACACTAAGATCCTAAACACTTTATTATATTCTGCTGACTTTAGGGTACACATGGCTACAGCTCTAACTCCCACATAGTTTACTTAAAACGGTCTCCAAAGTGAGAAAAAATATTATGAACAAAAATAAAGTGTAATGTTATTAGAGAACGTTGAGGACATATAATGGAATAGGTTGTTTTCTTCTGCTGCTGCTACTGCTGCTTCTTTATTCGCATGACTTTTTTTTCTCTCGTTTTTTGCCTTCATGAAACTTGGAATTTATGACACAGGATTTCATAGTATGAAAAACGCATAAAGTTAGTGCAGCATAAATACCTGTAACAGTTCTTGGATGCCTCAACAACAGCGACACAAGAATACAAATACACACGCACACAGCGGTGCCAGGTTATGTGTGGTAGCTTTTATGTGAATGTTAAATGCAACTCATAAAAAACTGTAACATGCACATGTATGATGGGAAATAGGAATACACAGAAAGACGTATATAAATGTATGTATATAATCATATATATATATAAAGCATCATTTTCAACCACGCATACAAGGACAACAACTTTGAAGATGATGATGACTTTACCTATGTTCGTCCTTTCTACAGTCCACTCTCTTCTCTATGCGGGATATGTTACTCTATGTATCCTGAAGACAGTTTTTTATGTGCGTCTGTTTGTGTGTTCATTTTTACGCCAAAAAAAAAAAACAAACTACTACCGTTTGTCTTAAACAACATTCCTGATATGTATGAGGGAGAATGTGTACGGTGAAAATCCCATTATACCTGTTCACATGTGTCCTTTTAAGACAATAACATTTTTTGAGCTATTCTCAACTGAAAAGTGGAAAAAGCCAAACAAAATTCATTTACCGCAAAAGTCCAAAACAGGAGCCAACAATGCATTGTGGCGATAAATAACTTTGTCTTTCTTGCAACATTTTGTTTTTTTCATACGGGTTTTTGATAAACTCGTTTTTATTGACCACCATCACTTTGTTTATGGCGAAAGTTTGACCATCGTAATATGGAAGACAAACACAATATGAAAAACAGACCTTTTGATTCAATTTCAAATGGCAGTGCATTGTCTGGAGAAAATCTGAGATAGCGTAAAGTTAAATGGGAAAGCAATGAAAGGAGGGGGTAACCAAGTTTCAACTGATAAGTTCTTAAAATAGAATGAGATACATATATCGATTTTTGACATTATTTTTAAAGGTTTTATTTTAAACAAAAATTGTGTTGGAACTGTATTTAGTTTACTCAATTATTAATGAAAATTTATATTTACAAATTAAACTATGCTACAAAATGAAAAAACTTTCGACGTGATTATTCTTATTATATTATATTATTTTGATGATGCATTATTGTCTTTCAATTACAGAAATAGCAGAAATTACTTTTTCTATGGTAAATTGCGTAAATGTTCATTTTTGGAAATGTCGTTTTACATATTGTCGCATAATATCGGTAAACGTACCAAAAGTGTCTAAATATATTAAATTTACGTTAAAGTGAATCAAATGATACATCAAATTCGGCTTACGATCAGAAAAGTGTTTTTTTTATTGTTTGATATTTTTGGTCAAATTCAGTGTGTCACGCACTAGGATGACGCGTTTCGAACTCCATGACGACGCTAAATGTCTTACTTTGACATAGAAAAATTTAAAGTGTCTAAATATATTAACTTCATTTCATTTATTGTAAACCCTAATTGACAGCAACCAAAATGTGCATGCTACTACCGACTTTTCGTAGGGAGCAGGTAAAAGAAGTTACTGAAGTTCAATGAAGAAACAGGTGCGGTGGTCTAATCAGACACTCTGCTTAAATAAAAACTAATATGCAACACAAAGAAAATCAATCAGAATGTACGAACTCCATATAGAAAGCTTTATCCAACATGGGAATGTCCTCGACAAAAACAAGGCTGACATCACCACCATACAGAAAATGCGATGAACTGGATAAGAATACACCCGACGACATAACTGTGCCATTTTTTACTGCAGACACGAAATTGGATGTGGAGATCTGGTCTCGTGATTTAACCCTGTCAGTGCCGAATAACAACTGTCAGCATTAAGGCGAAATATTTTTACACACTAATTTTGTACCGCCAAAGATTCTATCTCCATCTAATTAGTAGATGTCGTCGGTAAATATAAGGCTGACATTGCCGCCATACAGAAAATGCCACGAAGAGGACAAGGGTGCGCAGGATGATAGAACTGAGACATCTATTTCAGCTGACACGCAGAAAAACATGATATTTAGAAGTCGATATATAGCTAGTTTATACCGACAAAACACAAATAAATGGTTACCATAGATGCATTTTATGATTGCCTGGTCCATATCAATAACTACTGATCTGAAGTCGATGTTGTCAACAACAACTTTTTAGTATACTTTGGAATAAAGCTGACATTCGAATTTGTCATTAAACTGCAATACCCGTTGTGGTAGTTAAATGGAAAAGCGATGGACTGGACTAGGATGCACACAACGAAAGAACTTGACATCTTTTCAGCAGCCATGCAGAAACACACGAACTTGGATGCGGATTCATAGTCCGCAAGAGACTTTGATGTCTGGTCTCGCGGTTTAACCCTGTAAGTGACCGAATTTCATTAAGTCGAAATATTTTTACATTACACTGTCCCGAGGAAATACAAAGACGGGGACATTCAAGATGGATTCTATCAGCGCCTAGAGGAAATATATGACCGCTGCCCTGCCCATGACAATAAAATTGTTCTGGAAGATTTCAATACTAAAATAGGAAGGGAAGATGCTCTTGGTGCAGCAGTCGGAATACTTAGTTTACACAAAACAACACCTCTGATGACGGATTCAGACTGGTAAGTTTCGCGTCGGCAAGAAACATAGTTGCGAGTGGAACCAGATTTCAGTGGAACCAGATTTCATCATGGATATCTGCCGATCAAAAGTTAAGAAAGCAGACTGATCACGTGATAATCGATAGAACGCATGTCTCAAGCTTTATGGACGTGCGTGTGATGCGCGACGATTAAGTAGAGTCTTAAACCCTCGTTATCACACGCAAAGGAAGCTAGACATCTCAATGCTACATCCCACCGATATAGCCAATGCCTGCTCCAACCAACTCTCTCAATTACTTCAAACCAACCAACCTAATTCTGATGTTCCCAGTGGCAGCATATTTCGAATTCTATGACCACTGCGGCAACCACCGTACTGGGTTATGCTCGACGGAGATGGAAATTTGGTCACTGACATTCAGAGTGTGCTGCAAATATGGAGGGAACACTTTCGATCTCTACTCGTTCCTAAAGGCAGCATAAGTGACGAATTCACCCAATTCACAATCATGGACCACCGAGCCAAAACGAGATCAACACGTCAATTGCACGGCTCATAAAAACGATTTGGCTCAAAGAATGCATGCGCGATGATTGGAATCTTAGCGTTTTATGCCCTGTGTTTAAAAAAGGCGATCCAGGTGTGTGTGTACCAATTATCGCGGGATCAGCCTTTTACCGGATACAAGGTCCTGTCTAGTGTGTTAAGTGAAAGACTAAATTCCATTTTAGCGAACCTGATTGAACCTTATCAGTGCGACTTAAGACCTGGTAAATCCACGACCGACCAGATATTCACACTACGACAAATCCTGGAGAAGACCCAAGAAATTCAGATCGATATCTACCATCTGTTTATCGACTGCAAAGCTGCATTCGACTGTCAGATACGGCAGAAATTGTTGGATGCTATGGCTGAGTTTGGTATCCCCGCGAAGCTAATACGACTTTGCGGGATGACACTGACTGACACGAAGTCTTCGGTGAAAAGTGGCAAAAATCTGACAGAGCTATTTTCTACCAATCGAGGCTTTAGACAAGGCGATAGTCTGTCCTGCGATGTCTTTAACATCGTAAAGGAGATGATGAGGGTACGACCAAAACTCCGATGGATGGACCAGGTGAAAGAGCTGTTAACTAAGCTTGCTGTGACGAACTATCTACGGAGCGAAAAAGACCGAAGCGCTTGGAATACTTTTCTACGTGCGGCTACTGATAGATATATTTCTTTTGTTGCTAATAAAGATCGACACTTTTCATCTGTTTATCGATTACTAAGTTGCATTCGATTGTCCGATACGACAAAAACTATTAGATGCTATGGCTGAGTTTGGTATACCTCTTTGGATAACAATGACCGCCACGAAGTCGTCTTGCAGATCCATTTTCTTCCAAGCAAGGCTTTAGACAGTGTAATAGTCTGTCATGCGATCTCCTTAACATCATAATGGACTTTATCTTACTGAAGGCTGCAGTAAACTCTATTGGTACCATCGTTCATAAGTCACATGCTGCTCGCGTATGCTGATGATATAGATATCATTGGACGAGTAGTGCTGGATATTACTGCGGCCTTTTCGAGCATTGAGAAGCAGTCGGCAGAAGTGAGTCTGATGATAAATGAGGACAAAACCAAGTTATTTGTTTCAACGAATCAAGAATCGTTATGGACGCTGCGTAAACGTTGACACCTATATCTTTGAAATGTTAGATGATTTTGTCTAACCCCTATTCTGTAAATCCGTAGATAGTTCGTCACACCAAGCTAAGTCAACAGCTCTTTTACCTGTTCCATCCATCTGAGTTTTGGTCGCCCCCTCCTGTGCCGCCCATCGAGTTTATCGCCGAAGACTTTTCTTGCCGGAGCGTTTTCGTCCATTCGTACAGCGTGTCCAAGCCAGCGATTCGGTATATTTGAACGCGCTTGACTACGTCGATGTCGTTGTACAGCTTATACAGCTCATGATTCATTCGATGACGGTACTCACCGTTAACGATGATGAGTCCAAATATTTTGCGTAATATTTTTCTCTCGAAGACTCCCAGAATAGATTGATCCGCTTGTGTCAATATATAGGTAGCATGATAGGTAGGGCATGATAGGTAGGATCAGAGTCTGGTAGAGCTGGATCTTTGTTCTTCGAGAGGGCGCTTTGTCGTTAAATCATTTAGGAGTTATCTAAAAAGTCGTGCCGCAAAATTATGGTTTTCCGCTAAAACCCCTACAAAAATATTAAAAAAAAATTAAAAAACGGCAGAATGAGTTCAGTTTAGCAGTTTACCAGTCGGCAATTAATGCCGAAATTTCGATATTAGCCTCAATTAAGTGGAAAGAATTGCGAGCTTTTGTTTGCAAGCACATCAAACTTTACTCATTCTTTGATAACTGCGGAGAGTTTATTTAAAGATGACAATTCTACATAGCTTCTTTACAACCAAACGTGGCCAAAGAAAAAAAAAAAAATTGTGGGACCATAATACGTTAGAAAATTAGGGTGCGAATATTGATTCTGTTTTTGGTGTTGCATTATGTCATCTACATTTAAAAAAAATATCGGCTAAAGTGGTAAAAAGTTACGGAGAGGAGAACATGTTTTATATATATGAAATCTTTAAAATCCTTAGGAAATTTGTTCCCAGCAATTTTATATCAGATATTAAAAATTTTATTTTGTAAATTCCCGATAAAATTTCTCTTGTCTAGACTACTTACCAGCAAAACATAAAGCAGAAGAAGAAAACTATAAACATTTGCCAGAAAAATTAAAGGGACGAATATATAAAGATATTCATCTTATTTACTTTTAACATATGTGACACCATAACACAAATAACTCCAGCAATCTACTTAGTTGCCACGGTGTAAAACTTACATCAAATGCTTTTGCCTCAGCTGTTATGTATAAAGCATTTCATTAATTGTCACCTCTTTTATCTTCCCGCATCGTCGCCACTACACATTTCATTACTTTAGTGTTTCTTTACACTTGTCGCGTTGCCCGAGAGTAACTCTCCCGTATTATTTCCGGTCACACACATACAGACACACACACACGCAATCACACTTACATAAACCCATATATACACAATACTATCCAGCAATCAATTGTATTTTGTGTTTTTTTGCATGTGGTTGAAAGTTTGGTTCATAATTTCCGTTCGTGCGGTCGTGTTTATTTTGTTTTCCTCTCGTCCGTTTCCCCAGTGGAAGGGAATAATCACAATTTGGTATTGAAAGGATGTAATTAAGTTCAGTTTGCAATTGTCCAAAAACAAAAACAAAATAACAAGGACAAATACATTGGAGCCACCGTACGTACGTTGTATGCATCAGCAAGTAAAACTGTTTTTATAACATATTAAATAATATTAATAAACCAAATAGAAAACATTAATAGTTTAATTTGTAATTTGAGTGTTATTTAATTAAAACAATATCAAACAAAGTTTTTTTTTAGTTGCCTATTAATAAAAAAAAAAAAAAGTTTTTAATTGGTTTTTGTTTAACATTTTCATTAGGAAAATCTTGTGTGCAAATTGATGTCTACAAGTGAGAGTTTTTATTTTCGTTTAACTGTTACATTTCAATAAATACGCAGAAGTATGTCAGGCTGTTTACAACTTTTGGTAATAAAAAAAATTTAAAAAGTTTAATAAAGATTTTTTATATATTTTTGTTACAGCATATTGTGGTAGGGGACAATTTTATATTGTGGTTGTTTGCTATGTTTAAAACGCAAGTGACATCAAGTGATATAAAGTTTGTTAAATAATTAAATTTTGGATAATTCATAAATACTTTGATGAAACAATTGGCAAATTTAAATCAAATTCTAAACTTAATATTAGTTGTAAAAATCGGTTAATAAATGGTTAAGTTATTCATGTTTTCCGAGGGACGAAATTTTCATATCCCATACTAAAATCAAAGAGTTGAAGAAGAAGTTTTGTTTTGTTGTTGTTAATTACTTCAACTTTGATTTTAGCATAGAATATGAAAGTTGCGTCCCTCGGAAAATATAAATAACTTGTCTATTTGTTAACTGATTTCTACAAACAAATATGCGTTTAAATTTCTGAATAAAAAAGTAAACAACCACGTTACTGGCTTATAAGTGCGTAAAGATACGAAAAACCGGTATCATAGTGGTCTTTATGAGATATTTAGGTTACCGTGACACGTTCAAACTCGATTGATATGTTCATGAGAGTTGTTCAACTTTACCATGATTACAATTTTTGTGAAAATTGTTAGTGAAAAATTTGGACTTCCTGAAATGCTCAAAAAATTTAAAAAATAATAATTTCCAATTTTTTTTTTTTGAAAAAGGGCAGGAATAACTAACCTTTTTGACATAAATTGTTAATAAAGTTAGTGTGCAAAACTCCCAGCTACTTTGTTGCCGAATATAGTTTATAGCTGTCGCGAAGTGTGAGTTGCTGTTGGACAAAAACTGATACCACCTTTCTTCGAGGACCTCACTGATTTTGAGAATCTTTTGAGGTCCATAAAAAAAATTGGTCAGCAATCTCGCTAAACTGAATATATGGGTTTATCACCCTTTGATAGTAGAATCGAACCTATACTGTCAAGTTCTTGTATTTTTTTCTCTGTTGCACTGTGTAATTTGTTAAGGATTGTTTTCAACACTTACGTCAAATAATAGTTATTCTCTCAAATAATCCATGAGCTAAATTGTAAGAGGACTTTAGGTATAATAAGGTTTCCTAGATCTAAAGATTTATCATAAGACTTCCTTAATACTAAATATTATAATATAATCTATCTCAACTTAGAGGAATATAAGCTATAAATCTTATTACCGAAAACGGTGAATCATACTTATTTTTCTTATTTGGCAGAAGCATCAGAATATCATCCATCCGTATCCGCACATAGAAAAGAATTCCAGGTGCTTCTCTCGATTGTGCTCCGTAGATAGTTCGTCGACCCAGGCTTGGATAACTGTTTTTTTTAGCAGTATTCCAATATTCCTCTCTTGATTTCCAAGCCGATCCAAGGCAGCCAATATCATATACTACCTTAAAGTAATAGTTGGTAATGTTAGCGCAGCGTCCTACACGAGTAGACTCTTTGTTCGTTGAAACAACCCACTTCTGACGACTGCTTCTCAATACAGGAAAGGTCCGCAGTAACACCACGCAGTCCACGCCCAATGATAATATCGTGGGCTTATGCATTTAGCATGTGAATATACCAGGTCTAAAGCCACACTGGTAAGGTCGCCGTGCTGATCCCGTTTTGGCTCGGTGGTAGGCAGTCTACAACATCGTCTATGATTGGTATGACTTCGTCACTTGTGCTGCCTTCGGGTACAAGTCACCATTGGCTGCAGTTTTGCTTCGTATGCAGCATCCATTTCCTCAGACATTTCGCGACATTCATTATCGTACCAGGGCTTGTCTGAGCGTAGTTTTTCATAACCCAGTACGGTCGTTGCGACAGTGGTCATAGAATTTGCAATATGCTGCCACTGTGTGTCGGGAACATCAGAACTAGGTGGGTTTGTTTGATGTAATTGAGATAGTTGGTTGGAGTAGGCATTGGCAGTTCACAACCAAGTTCCTTGCCGACGCGAAACTTGCTAGCCTGAATCCGTTGGGCTTTAGTTTTTTATATAAGACACTAGACATGGCTGATCCCGCGATAGTTGGTACACACACTTAGATCGCCTTTCTGGAGTGCGAGACAGAGAACACTACCAAAGCAATCATCGGGCATGTATTCCCGTGTATTAGCTCACCGCCACCGGCATTAAAAAGCTCTACCAGCATTACATCGACTACCGCAGCTTTATTGTTTTTAATCCGTGAATTGCTGTGTTGGATCTCGTTTTGGCTCGGTGGTGAACAATTTACTCCGTCAGCGATGATGTCCGTGATTTCGTCACTTACACTGCCTTCGGGAACGAGCAGAAAACGAAAGTCTTTCTCCCATATTTGCATCAAACTCTGAGTGTCCGTGACCAGATTTCCATCTATGTCCTTACAGATGAGGGTCACTGTTCCAAAACCTTAGTATTTTACGATTTGGTAGAGCTTTCGAGCTTCACCTATATCCTTGTAATTGTCGATATCTTGGCTGCCCTTACCTTTTCCGTGTCTATGGAGCTTTTCCAGCCTTAAAAAGAATTACGTCTCCCTCCTCTTCTTCTTATATTGTTCTGTCAACGCACACATTGCCATTATCTGCAGCTTTGCCTTGTATGCAGCATACTTTTCCTGAGACATTGCGCGCCATTCCTCATCGTAACAGGGCTTGTCTGAGCGTGTTCTTAAAAACTCAGTACGATCGTGTCTGCTGTTGTCATAGAATTAGCAATATGCTGTCACTGTGTGTCGCGAACAAGAGCATTTAAGGGATTTGTTTAAACTAAATGAGAGATTTGGTTGTAGTAGGCATTGGCTATCTCGGTGGTATGAATCTTTATTACGTCTAGCTTCCGTTTGCGTTTGGTAATGAGTATTTTTAACAATACTTAATAGCTGGCTTACCTTAACGGCGTGCCTTCCATCGATTTACACATGATCAATCTATCTAGCACATAGTTGATTATATACTCCAGTCATCTGTGGGAACCGCCACTACCATGTGGAAGATCCACGGTTCGATTCCAGGCTTGTCTACAGAAACTTCGCAGTTTAGAGTCGAGTCAATCGACATGTCCAGTAAAAGCTTCATAAGGTGTGACGTTCGTATTCGTCGATCAACACGTTAGAAGGTGCCGTTAGTTGTGAATCTAAACATAGATAGCGTTTTAATTCACAACAATGCGAGAAGTTATCCCATACCTCATTCATGCGGTGTAAATGGAAATTAAGTACTTATTTTAGGTTTCCAGTCATCTCAAGCTCTTTAAGCTTTTTTTTGGTAAACTATATCTTGACAAAGAATTATATTATATAGCATTGACATACTATATGTTCTAAACGCCATTTTAAAAATCACCACTGTAGCAAATACCGTTAAATATCATATACAAATATTTAAATAACGTTTTTAGTATGATATTTGTTCATTAACACGAACGTTAATTAAACACGTCATTAACTGTAATTTTGTTGGTATTATTATTTCACTTTCATAACGCACAAAACAAACATAAACTTCTCGGCCCATGAGGACAGGACGAACAGGACATAAATGCCAGTTGCCCTAACTAAGGGTATTATTATTGTTAATGACCCTGTTAATGGTCATTACGCAGCTATATATACTTCTTTGTACATATTTCGGTTTTCGTTTTCATTTTGGGTTTCGTTTTCCATTTTCATTTGCATGAAAATCATAAAATTTGCACCTATTTAATCGTTCTTTCTCTCCCTCTCTTATATATACTTAGTAAAGAATGCATAAAAGAAGACGTATACACAGGACACTGCCATGACTGACAAGGATACTAAATATTCTCATCATTGCTATCGATGCCAACGCCACCGCTACCACCAACAACAGCTGCAGCAGCGGCAACGTTAACGTTGCCATCATTATTACTTAGTATGAAAGCATAACTGAGTCATCAAAAGAGTCATTACTGCCATGACACAGTCTACACTAATTCGGCTGCCCCGCCAACATCTTATCACCTCACTACCAGTGGCATCATTGTGGACATATTGCAGGGGCCCCCGATGGGGTCTATGAGAACGCGTTAACTTTCTTTCTCCGTTTTTACATTATTTTCCTGTTAAATAAAAATTGTTATGAACACAAGTCATGTCCTATTGAGGCTGTCATTATGCTTTGAAGAACAACAGTACAGTACAGTATAGAAATCTCATTAGAAACAACAAAATGTTGTGTTAATGTCAACAAAGACGAATTTGTTGCACCCTACGCACAGACAAATGAGAAAAATTATTAAAAAAAATTTCGACGTCTATGGTGAAGTTCTTTTTTTAAATTTAATAAAAATTTCTTTTTTTAAAAATGCTGTCTCAAAGATAAGGGCGTATCTCAAGAACCATTTGTCCGATTTTATCAATAAACATACCAAAAGTGAATTTCTTTACTTCAAAGTTTGTCAGTGGTAACCTGATCAAAAATTTCATAGTTATTTAAAAAGTTGTACTTAATAATTTGTATTTCTGGCAAAATTTACACATTTTTTTAACTTTTTTTTTGAATAGTTAGTGTTAGATGTTTGACTTTACTTTTATTTAGAACTTTGTTCTGGAATCTGTTTATAACCTTTCTCCTATACAACATTTTAATAACATTTACATTATTTGGCCTACCTTATGCACTATTTCACAATACGTCTCTGTCATACACATATCAAACGCTGCACATACTGTACCAACCCAGCATGTAGTAATAAATATCCACTACTACTGAAAACTGGAAAATAAAAGAATTGAAAACAACGTGCGAAAAGAAATAAAATAATTACAGAGGAGCAACGCGGTAAAAGGAAAAACCTAAACGACACTTAGAAATGCAGATTAAATTAAAGATTCACAAAATAATTGACTTTCACTATGTCGCAGTCGCTTCACATTGCACGCCACGTACTTCCGTTCCACAAGTGTCGCACGAAAGCCCTCCGATGGAAATGTCATGTTCCATAAGAGAAAAACAACTGATGTTTACTGACCCATTAATGAAAATCAAAAGGAAAGTCATTCTCAACAAATTGCTATCGCTGGCGGGGTGTGGTGTTGTCGGGAATTAAGGAAAAATATAATGAGAGTGGAAGTAGGAAATAAAAATACATAATTTATTTGTATTTTTGTTAAATTATAATGTTTTCCTGGCGAAATTTAATTTAAGCTTGTAGTTTTTAGCGAGTAAGTGTATGTTTCCGGCAGTAATGACGACACTGAAGCTGACGACAATTGTGGTAAATTGTGTTAATTTGCTAAGTTCTTGTACAGATTAAATGTCAAAGTCACATTACAATATGGTTACACAGTTATAGAATGTTTTAGGATAACACAAACTGATTTGATTTTTCAAATTGTAATAAAACATCAGCTATTTATAGTCATATATGGCATTATTTATTCATTCAGCTTATTCTTCTTGGACACTACACTGTGAAATATAAAAAAACATTTGTATTTCCAAAACGGTAACACATAGATGGAGTCACTCCAGACCGTAGATTTCGTTGAACCAAATTCGATACATGCCCGTCTTAGAAGTGGGTAATATTTTCTCAAATTTTCCATATAGCAACGTCCCTTCTGGTACCTCCCATACAAATGTACCATTTCGCCTCCTTTAGTAATCGTGTAATGATATGAATACACCCAACGCGACCGTGCCCAAATTCTGTGTTTAAGTAAAGCTACAACAGGGTAACATATTGGAGAAAGAACTCGAAGTTTAGATCCCGAATAATAATATCAATACATCCAACGTCATCATGCCCAAAGTCTGTATTTTGTCAAGCTTTTACGGGATGATGTTAGGGTGAGGGTATATGTATGTCGGTTTACCCGTCTGAAACTTTCTTACTTGTTTTGGATGTGTTATGGTCCTTTGATTACAGACCTAGTGAAAATTTATAATTTTTTTTTTGAGTGCCTGGGGATGCATCGTGAATCTTGACTCTCAATCCGACTCACAATCTTCACATGGTGGCACATGGGCAACGTTGTCTTGTGCTGTTTTCATCATGAATTGCAGCAGATAGTAAGCGACGAACTGTGACGAACGGAATCCCCCAAATGATAGAAGATAAGATAAAGACGATGCAGTTGAAGATGCATCCTACGAGAGTCTAGAGAAAACATATGACCGCTGCCCATGTAACGATATTAAATTTTTAGGAGATTTTTTATAGAAAAATATTAAATGAAGATGTTATTGGTCCATCAATAGGTTATTTCAGGTAACATACCAACAAAAGCAGCCGGTGCTAATAGACTTCCGGCAATGATCTTCAAGTCTGGTTTGATAATGAGCATGCTCCAAAAAACGGTTTGACTTGACAAGTGCATGCCCGATCACTCATTTTATCCTGTGCCGAAAAAAGTTGATCCAAGTGTGTACTCCAACTACTGTGGGGTTAGCATTTTATCCATCGCATATAAGGTCCTTTCGAGTATGCCATGCGGAAGACTAAAGCCCAAGTTATCTAACCTGATCGGGTCTAATCAGCGTGAATTTAGATCTGGTCTGCAGCAAACCGTGGAAATGAAAACAGATCAACACGTAACATCTTTCCGTCGACTATAAAGCTACTTCCGACACGGCCCAATGCGGCAGAATTTACCCGAAGCCATGGCTGAGTTTAGTTTACGAGCGAAGCTGACATGCCTTAGCGGAATGATTCTGACTGACACAAAGTTTTCTGTCCGGACATGAACTCCCTGAGCCAAATCGTGTTTATGAGCTGGTGCATGCATGTTACCAGCTCATCGCCGCCGGCTTTAAAATACTCTACCTGCAGTCCATGGGCTCCCGCAGTTTTACTATTTTTAAGTCGTGCAATTGCCGTGATGATCTCGTTTTGGCTCGGTGGTGGACAGTCTACTCCATCGTCGATGATTGGTGCGATTTCGTCACTTATGCTGCCATCGGGAACGAGTAGAGATTGAAAGTGTTCCCTCCATATTTGCAGCACACTCTGAGTGTCCGTGACCAAATTTCCGTCTGTGGATTCCTCTTCCCAAAACCTTTACTTTTTACCTTTTAGTAAAACTTTCGGGCCTCACCTCTATCCATGTGGTTTTCGATATCCTGGCCCCATCTTTTCTTCCACAGACGCTTTTTTCGTCTGAACAGGCGTTTTATCTCCCTCCTTTTCCCTTTATAGCGCTCGCGTCACCATTGGCTGCAGTTTTGTCCTGTATGCAGCATCCATTTTTTCAGACATTTCCCTACATTCATCATCGTACCAGGGATTTTCTGAGCGTGGTTTTTCATAACCCAGTACGGTCGTTGCAGCAGTGGTTCTAGAATTCTGAATTCATAGAAAAATCAGAACTTGAGAGAGTTGATTGTAGTAGGCATTGGCTATCTCGGTGGTATGCAGCGTTGTGATGTCTATCTTCCTCTGCGTTTGATTACGAGTGTTTTTAGCACTACTTAATCGTGTGCGTACCTTGGCTGCAACTAGGTGGTGATCCGAGTCAATATTTGCACCGCGCATCACACGCACGTCCATAACGCTTGAGACATGCCATTTATTACAACGTGATCAATCTGATTTCTTGTATTTTGGTCGGGAGATATCCAGGTTGCCTTGTGAATATATTTATGCGGCAATCTGGTTCCACTAACAACCATGTTTCCTGCCGACGCGAAATAACCAGTCTGAACTCGTTATCGAAGGTGTTGTTGTGCAGACTGAATTTCTGAGTTTCTTGGGATTCCCAAAGCCACTAAGAGAGCCTGTGATGAGTTTCAGTAACTTCTGTTACCTTCTTCTTGCATCGGTGGTAGCATGCCGATTAGGTTACTCAACATTTCGCCTTCACACATTTGTTATCACTAAACGAATATTCAGTGGCATTGCCCGGCGAATACGTGATTTCTGACGTTGTGAGCTGCTTGGGAACCTCCAAAGAGAGCTTGTGGTTATTCCCAAATGAATAACAATCAGAAAGACTATCAATAGAAAATTTCCCATTCCCCCTTTAATATAGTAATGGATGTAACAATAAGGAAAACTGCAGTAAAAAAGTCATACAATATTCAACAACAACCACATGGCACTTACGACCGTTGACGATGTTGACATCATCGGCCGAAAATTATGGAATGTGACTGCAGCCATCTTAGATATACGGATGGAATAAACTAAAATAAGTTCAATGGTGAACGAGGACAACGTTATTAGTTTCAACAAACAAAACTCTTTTGTAACGCTGCGTGAACGTTGAACAACACATAGACCTCTCTCAGTAAACGAAAATCCAGTCATACCATTAACTGTTTCTACCAGGGCGACCAAAATGACGTTAGTTAGAGTTATAGTGTTACGAAGTGTGTGTTCTATGTCCTGTGCTTAAGATAGGCGATCCAGGTGTATATACCAACTATTGCGGAATTAGCCTTTTACCCATTGCTTACAAGGACCTGTCTGGTATGTTATGTGTAAGACTAATGCCCATCCTAACGAACCTGATTGCACCTTAACAGAGTAGCTTTAGACCTGGTAAAATAACGAACGACCCATGCTCACACTACTACAAATCCTGAAGAAGACCCAAGAGATGCAGATTGACACCTACTATCTGTTTATCGATTACAAAGCTGCACTCGACAAACGTATAGGTCGAATAGATGCTATGGCTGAGTTTGGTATCCCCTCGAAGCTGATAGGACTTTGCGGGATGACACTGACTGACACGAAGTCATAAGTAAAAATATGCAAAAGTCTGACTGAGCCATTTTTCACCAAGCGAGGCTTTAGACAAGGCGATAGTCTGTTCTGTGATCCCTTTAACATTGTAATGGAGATGATCATGGGGAAGGTTAAAGTAAGCAGGACCGGTACCATCTTTAACAAATGTCACATGCTGCTAACATATGTCGATGACATAGATATCATTGACCGTCGACTGCAGCATGTTACTGCGGTCTTTTCGATCATTGAGAAGCAGTCGGCGAAAATAAGTCTGGTGACAAATGAGATCAAAACCAAGTTATTTGTTTCAGCAAACAAAGTGAAGTGTTAGATAGTTTTGTCTACCTTGTACGAATGGGTGAAAATGCTGCAGCTGGAAAAGTTCGGCTATAAACTCGATGGGCGGTGTAACGACCTGCCTTTGGATCGGCTACGGATGGATGAATTTTTGTTGTGGCTGCCATATAAGAAGAACAAGGACATGCGGCATATAATCAAAATCTGCAATTGTATGGAATTGCCAGCTCAAGAACTATATATCTGATTGTAGCAGTAAACATACCAACAACTTTTAAATATTATTACTTTAAAGTTTGACGAACATTGTTTGGGAGCTTTATAAAAAGTTGTATCCAAAAATAATGAGTTTCTGAAAATATTTGCAAGAAATTGTGTATAGTAAAGATAAAAGTGTTAAGCGCAGCACTTTAGTCGTGAAGTCGGATCTGTTTCGAATAAAATGAGTATTTTCCTGTTTGAGAGAGTGTGAGAGAGTGTTTATCATTCTAAATAAAACTGTTTATTTCTTAACAGAAATCCAAGGTTGATGAAATACTTTTTCGGATGACTTAAACTTCGGGCAATTGATCCTTCAATAATGATGTTATTTTTTTTTAATATTTAAAACAAAAATAAATTGGGAATATTGAAGATACCTTATACCTTACATACCTTATTTAGTTCTCTTTGGAAACCTTGTTATTTCCATTTTTAGATTTTTACATAGGTAATTTTACTTGTTAGAGTTTTCTGTATAACTAATATTTTCGACTTTGTAAGAATCTTGAACTGGCATTTATATTGATAAGCGCATCAAATTGTTGTAAATTACTGTTGTTACTTTCCTTTAAACCCCCTGACGTATGAGCAATGGCTGACTTTCTTCAACATATCACTTATACGCCCCAGTTGCGCTGTTTTCTGTATCAATAGTACGCGCATTTCAAGCAAGCAAATTAACTATTTCAATTGGAATATCTTCATTTCAGTTAACTTGAATTCGACATCCTCCACGTTTCGCCTCAAAGAGTAACTTCTGCTTAATATTCTCTTTATTTCCCTCTATGGAGGAAGAAGAATGCATTTGATAAACTAAAGCAAAGATACATACATACATGCAAGGGTATGCATTAGGGTGGGGCGATTTGAACATCTTAATGGGCGCTTCGCGTTTCTGTTTCTTGGGATTGTACTGAGCAAAAAAGTCCACTAGACCATATGTCTACGGTGAAAATCGAGCCTCCCCATTTTGACTTGAAGTTTTTTCTCAAACCTTATTTTTTTGAAAAATTTGCAAATGTTGATCGGCTCATATTTCGTAAACTATTTAAAATTTTGACTTATTTTCAAAAGTAAAGTTATAGCTATTATCTCGGGCTACAATTTCTACATATTATTTAGAAAAAACTTCGTTTGCATGGTGAAATAGTCGAAAATGTGGAAAATTCACCACTTTTTGTCACGTTTTTTTTTAGATATTTTGGCCTATAACAGCTAAACCATTGAGATTTTCGATCCAATACTAACACAAAAATGGTAGCCAAGACAATAGTTAAGAATTTTTTTCATGAAAATATTGATAAATTACCATTTCTGTTGTTCATAGCGCAAAATCATAAAAATGTTCTATTTCTTAAATAAAAAAAAAATGTTTTTTAATAGCACTGCACAGTTTATACACGAAACAATTATTTATAAAACTTACATTTGCGGCAAATATTTAAAAATGCGTATTTAATTTTATGTGTATTTGATACTGTGATCGTTTACAATAAACTAACAAAAATGCGTCAAATGAACTGAAACCAATAGAAGACTAAAAAATAAGAAATAAGATAAATAGAATAAAATAATAAAATAGAATAAAAATAAGAAATATAACATTTTTATGATTTTGCCCTATGAACAACTGAAAATGGTAATTTATCAATATTTTCACGAAAAATATGCACTTTCACAAGGCCAAAACTACTAGAAGGAGTGTTCCAATGCTTTTGTGATGTACTAGAGAGTTCTTAACTATTGTCTTGGCTACATTTTTGTGTTAGTATTGGATCGAAAATCTCAATGGTTTGGCTGTTATAGGCCAAAATATCTAAAAAAACGAGAAGTGGTGAATTTTCCACATTTTCGACTATTTCACCATGCAAACGAAGTTTTTTCTAAAGAACATTTGCAAATTTTTCAAAAAAAATAAAGTTTGAGAAAAACTTCAAGTCAAAATGGGGAGGCTCGATTTTCACCGTAGACATATGGTCTAGTGGACTTTTTTGCTCAGTACAATCCCAAGAATCAGAAACACGAAGCGCCCATTAAGATTTTTTTCCTTCCATACTAATCGCCCCACCCTAGTATGCATACCACTAACTCACACACACGAACATATGTATATCTTCTAACAACAACAACAACAATTGCTACATGCATACAATCAAGGAATTTGATATCCTTTAACGCTTCAATACTTTTATTTTTCTGCTTCGATTGTGGCTCAATATGCTGCTCAATGTTTATGTCTAACAATAACAACAACAACTGAACTCACGCCACCATGCACATACATACATAGGTACACATCTACACTATGCACACGATGGATAAACAAGCTACTCTGTATGTGCCGTGAATACAAATGCTATTGTTGTCAGAGTTGTTGTGTATGTGTGCCGTTTTGCATCTCTCCATTCACTTTGACTCCATTTGAAATGATTTGACTTTCATTTTTTTCAGTTTTTCATTTCTTCCCCTTTTCATTACACTTTAGTGTGGCTGCGGAATGTACCAGTTTGTACGCCTGATCGACACGTTGCACAAACAACAAAACGAGGACGAGGCTGAAAAGAATGTAAAAAAACGTACATTTCTGCATAACTGGCCATGATTTGTATTTAATGTCCATATTCTTAATATATATGACGTCCAAAAATTCTGACTTTGCTGAGAGAGTTTAGCGTAAAAGCTATATCTATGGGAAAATGTGAAATGTGAGAAAGGTGAATGGATTAATTTACAGCAAATGGATGTTAAAATTCAAGGAACTGAAATTATGGAAGTCATATCCGAGAAGTGCTCTCAATACATATGAAGTGTTTTCAAGTTTTTTTTTGTGACAGCAATAGCTTTGAGTGTTTCAGGAACTGAGTGCTATTGGTTATTTTTAAGAAGTGTTTTGTGTACCGAAAAAATAATTTAATGGGTTGATGTCAGATATTTTGCTTTTTTTATTGTGCAGATACTTTTGAAAGGGTATTTTGCGTAGGTTGAATAATGATATAGAACAAAAATTGCTTTAATTTAACTCTCGGTGGTTGAAAGTATACAGGAATAGAGGTGAAGCAAAGTTTTGATAAGGACAGAGATGGAAATCTGGTCACGATCATGCAGGTTGTGCTAAATATATGGAGGGAAAAGTATTCACTCCTAAAGACAGCATAAGTGACGAAATCACGTCAATCATCGACAACTGAGTAGGTTGTCCGCCATCGTGCCAAAACGAAATCAGCACAGCAGTGGCACGGCTAACAAACAATAAAGCTGCGGAAGTGGATGGACTGCCGGATAACTGCGATAAGCCGGAAACCTGCATGCACCAGCTCATAAACACGATTTGACTCAAGGAATGTATGCCCGATGATTGGAATCTTAAGGAAGGCGATCCAAGTGTGTGTACTAACTGTCTCGGGGTCAGCTTTTACCAATTGCATACAAGGTCCTGTTGAGAGTTTTAAGTGTAAGACTAAAGCCCATCCTGTCAGCCTAGAGTCATGAGACCGCAATTGATCGTTAACCGCAGCTATTATGCGCTACGCAAGCGATTTAATGACAAAGCCTTCTCTCGACATTGATATTACCTGTCTTGCTCTACAGCGCAGCATCCTGGGTAATAATACAAGCGTATTAAATTAGTTTGCCAGTCTTCATAAGAACAATAGTTCGCAAAATATTTGGATATATCACGGCGAGTAACGACATCGTATGAATCATGAGCTGTGTTATAGCATCGAAGTAGTCAAGTGCTTTAAAATAGAGCGAATGCGCTGATTGGGGCATATAGTACGATTGGATAAAATCGCCACATCGCGAAAAGTCTAAGGCTATAAACTCAATTGGCGGCGATGGATGGTACAACCAAATCCCCTTGAATGTTCCATATTATGGAGTTACTACCCAAACGAATTATCAAAGCAATCGAATTGTTTAAATTTCAAACATTAAGTAGAATATAAAAACTGCAATATCACATATATTCGGAACCTCATGTACAATATTACAGGTATTTAGTTATTTGTAGAAACATTAGTTTACTTTGCTATTACCAATTCTGTAGAAATATAATATAATATTATAACCTACACTTTCTGTCCTAATTAGATTTGTCATGCGGAAACTACAATGTAGTAAACAATAATCCTGTGTTCTTATGATTCATTAAAAAGTTGTGTTTTCTTCTTCTTTTCCACAATTCATGCCAAACACCTACTGCACTATCGCCCAAGGAAGCCAATGGCAACGCATCATAAATAAATGCTCTTTAAGCTTTTGAAGACAGTTACAGTTAGTTGAGACTCTAGCAAGATATCGTCATTCCATGATGATGTGCGCACAAACACAATGATGCACACACGCTCGTACTCACAACGCCTCTAACATCCACTAACACAATTACATTCAGAATTAGAATTTATGTGCAACTTAAGTGAAGCCAACTCACAATATCCATTGTCGCCCTGGCAAGTGCTACAGAAATAGCAACAGCAGCGACAACAACCGCTGTTTTAGTTGCTAACAAAGTAAGAACAACTTGTAACAAACCGAAAGCTAACTTTTTAGCCGCTAAATACTTCGACATAGCTGTGCTCACACAAATGCATGGACGGATTATACGAAATAATTGCTACAATATATCGGAGCGGGCAAATAAAGGGTTTTCGTTTAGGTAAGTCAAGATAATGTGTAACAAACCAAAGGCTATCTTTGAAGATTTTCCACACATTTGGATCGCTATTATTTGGCACAGGAGCATGAATTTATTAAGTCATCAAGCATGAATTTTTTTAGCCAAATCGTGTTTATGTGCTAGTGCATGTATATTACAAGCTCCTCCCCGCCGGCCTTAAGAAATGTCTACCGGCGGCTTTTGAGCCGTGGAAATGTCGTGCTCTCGTCATGTATTTTTTCGTCACATATGCTGCCTTGGCAAAAGAGCAGAGTATTTGTGGCATACACTGCGTGTCCGTGGACAGATTTCCATATCCATCCCAGTTCCAAAAACCTCTGCTTTTTGCCGTTTGGTAGAACTTTCGGACTTCATCTCGATCCCCGTACTTTTCGATATCCACACTCTCTCTATTTTCTAATTTTTTTAAATCGCTTTTTACCGTTATCTGCTGTTTTGCTGTGTATGTAGCATACATTTTCTCACACAAAAAGTAACATCCTTCATCGTACAAGAGCTTGTTTATGCGTAGTTTTTCATAACCCATTACGGTCTCTGCGGAAGTGGTCATAGAATTTGAACATCAGAATTAGAGGGGTTTGTTTGAAGTAGTTGAGAGAGTAGATTGGAATAGTCAGTGGCTATCTCGGGGCTATGCAGCACTGCAACGTCTAGCTTTCTTTTCGTTTGATTGTTAGGAGCGGTTTTATTGTAATGGTAAATCTCACGTGTTCCTTGGCTGCAACTAGGTGGAGATCCGAATCTATATTTGCACCACGCATCACACGCACGTTCATACTGTGCTTGAGACCTGCCTTCAATCGATTAATACATGATCAATCTGATTTCTTGTCTTTTGATGAGGGGATATCCAGATTGTTTTGTTTATACCTTTATGCAAGAATCTAGTTCCACTCTCTGCCATGTTTCTTGCCAAAAAAAACAACTTTCTGATCGTTTAGCTAAATTTATCAAACTTAGTAAAGCTTAACAGTCTGAATACCGTATCGGAGATATTGTTGTGTAGACTGAAATTTCTAACAGTTGAACCAAGAGCTTCTTCTTAACTTCCTATTTTAGCATCAAAATCTCCCAGAACAATTTGAATGTCATGGGCAGGTTAGCAGTCATTTATTTTCTTTAGACGCTCATAGAATCCATCGTTAGTGTAAACGTCTTAACCTTCTGTCAGGGCCTGTGTAATCAGCGTTATGTGAAAATATTTCGCCTGATGTTGATAGGGGCTATGCAGTCAGCGAGACCAGATGTCGAAGTCTATTGCCGACTATGAAACCACATCCAAATTCGTATCTTTCTGTATGGCAGCTGTAATAAAGTCACAGTTCTTTCTACGTGTGCATCCCTGACCCGCCCCTGTCATCCCTGTCCCTTTCATCCACAGCATTATGTCAGTAATGTCAGCCCTGAATTTGTCGAGGACGTCCGCTAATTGTATAAAGGCATCACCTCTGCAGAATGTACGGACATTCCAGGTGCAGACACTTAAATCATGATCCTACTAAAAAACAACTCCCTGACCACAATTTCAAACCGTCCAACTGAAGTTCCCTAAAATATGCAATTCCACACATACACATACACACCTGCAAAACTAGTGGCTCAATCTGAGTAATTCTGATTCCAGCATTTTGTCCTTTTCTCATGCAACGCTTAAATACAAACAAAAGCTTCTTGCTTGGCGAAAATATGCGATTAACATTGGTTGCGGTACAAGGGATGTCTCCATGTCATCTCTCACATGTGAGTGAGTTTACACCGAATATGTGTGAATTCTCATCGTAAAGTAGTAGAGTTTTTTCTTTTTGTTGTACGTTGCGTTATAATTTAAGTTGATAGGGATTAATACTTATGAAAAGTTATGATGATAAAATAATACGGAAACCGACTAAGCTCGCACACAAACATGCACACATGAGCGACACTGAGCCGGAGACAGTTTGCGGAATGAGAGTATTAAATATGGTTTAGAGCAAGCGAGAGAGAGCGAAAGGAATTATACAACTTGAAAGTTGAAGTTATGACAACAAACTTCCTGCGACTGGAAGGTAAACAATTGCGTATGTTTTGCTATGCTCGAGAGTATATGATATGAGGAAAAAGTTGGATGATAAGAAGGGATTATTGTTTGTTTTTAATAATGTTCTCAAAATTAAAGTTTATCTTGAGTTTATAAGTTATGACCGAAGGGTTACAAAAGGTATAAAGAATAATTTGAATTTCATATCGTCAAAAAGATACAGAAGGTACAAACGTTATACAAAAGTGATGCAAATATGCGAGTTTCTGAAATTGTAATATCATGTTCAGATTTGAAGAAAATCGCATGACTCTCTGCTTTTCAAAAATTACAACAGATATGTAAATAGTACAATGTTATCAGACGATATTTTTTTACTAAAAAGTTAAATATATACCATTATACATAAATTTATGTTAATAAATATAAAATCATGACAGAAGCGTAGCTGATGCAATTGCCACCACTCAGCTTTACTAGTTAGTAACACCAAGTATCATTATATATGCATAATACATACTATATGCTCTTGTGTACTTTCGTTTTCAGTTTCACATTCCTTTTATTTATATTCATATATATACTAAATAATAAAATGGCAAAGCATAAAGAAATTCCCACAGTAATGCTAGTTTTTAATTATATTCTAGTTGCTTCAAGTTAAATCTCATTTCATTCGTTATGTGTACTCGTATATCATTTGCACGTCCATACCATAGTAATTGACTTACCGAGATTGTAGTGTACAAAACAAAATCTTTTTCTCGCTTAATTAGTAATCTTGCTAGAGATTTTTCATTATCGTTTAAATTTATCACAAAGTACAAAATGCCTTTGGGGTGGTAAAATGCTTACAATTTCCAAGTATAGCACTCCACTCATAAACATTCATGTATGCATTCATGGGCGTGAGTGTGTGTGTGTGTGCAATAGAAAACTCATGTGGATACGTGTGTGTTTATGTGGTTGTATGTATGGATGGTTATGAAACATGTTAATTATGAACATTTTGTAAATGTAATACATATTCAAAACAATATTCTTAAGCGCATAAATTCATCTACTGTTAACCCTCTCGCTTAGTGGACTTGGTGTAAATGGGTGTAGTTAGATTAAGTTGGTAGTTAAAAGCACTATAGGAGATGGTGAACGAGTCGGAAGAATTTAGAAATTGTGCTACTGAATGATTTTTTTTTTTTTTTTTTTGTTTGTTTTCTGTAGAAAAACTTTTCTACAGAAAAAATTTTATTTGTACAAAATATTTCAAATACATTTCAATTTCAGCCTCAGCGCCGTAAGGCATTATTGAGGCAAGTTGGCAAATTAATTCATTGTCAAAAGTACAAATAAAGATTTAACTTAATGTTAAGATTTTAAATTACAAAAAATAAGTATAAAACTGTTTAAAAACAAAATAAAAATTTTAAAAAAAATTTAAATTACAAAAGCGTTTCAATGTTGTTAAATAAGTGTTGTTTAAAAGACGATTTAAATAGTGAAATTCGATTAATTGATTTCAAATCTGCATGTAAATTATTGAATTTTACAGCACCCACGTAATCAATGCGTTGCTTGGTAGTCTCTAGTCTACACCGAGGGATTCTTAAATTTGTTCTGTTTCGTGTGTTAAAACTAAATTGCTGTTGAGAAAATGTTATGCTTTGGTGACCAATATGGTTAATGCATTTAAAAACAAACATTAACACCTGATACTCATGCAATCCATAAATTGGTAAAATTGTTTTGCTTATATCTTTGTACAATGTGACATTTGAATACAGTATTGGTAGTTTGTAAATAATTTTTAATGCTTTGTTTTGCATGCATTGAAGCGATTTCAGTGAAATGTTATTTTTATTGTAAGCATATATAATTGCTAAGTAATTCAAATGCGATTGAATCAAAGATTGAAATATCATCAACTTTGATTTAACATCCAGTTTATTTTTAAATTTATATAAAATTCCAATTGCCGGAGCTATTTTCTTTTTCAAATCGGTTATATGTAAATCCCATGACAAGTTACTTTGCAATGTGATTCCCAAATACTTAACGGAATGGGTTTCATAAACAGCTTTTCCGTTAATAAACACGTTGAAATCACTATTTATACTTAAGGCGTGTGGTCTAAAGCGTATTAATTTGGTTTTATCAGGGTTAAGAGCTAATCGATTTAATCGCGCAAATTCAAATATCAAAGCCGCATCTCTTTCAATTCTTGTTTTAAGTGGTAAATCGTACTTGTAGGGGTAAAACAAGCACACATCGTCTGCAAACATAAAAAGTTGCCCATCTAAATTTAGATTTTTTAAATCATTTAAATATATAGAAAACAAAAGAGGGCCCAATCCACTACCCTGCGGTACACCATAATCAACAGAACCAAGAAAACTGTCCGTGTTGTTTATATTAACATATTGTTTTCTATTAACAAAATAATTTTTAAACAATAAAAGTTCCCGTCCCTGAACACCATATTTCATTAATTTCTGTAACATTATTTCATGATCTACTAAATCAAAAGCTTTAGTAAAATCAAAAAATATTCCAGCAACTCCACTAGAACCTCCATCAATCCCACTACAAATGAACTGCACTACATTCAACACAGCATCTTCAGTACTACAACCCCTTCGAAATCCAAATTGATAATTGTATAAAAAAGTATTTTCCTCCATATAAAATAGAAGTTTATCATAAAGAATCTTCTCAAATATTTTATCAATTGTAGAAAGAACAGCAATAGGTCTATATTTATCTATATTTGTTGCATTAACCTCCTTCGGAATTGGAACTATTTTGTGCACTTTTAAGACGTCAGGGTACATTGAACTGTTAACGATTTTATTAAAAATATCTTTAAATATCGGAATTATAATATCTCTACATTCTTTTACAAATTTAGGCGAAATACCATCAAAGCCTGGGCTTTTATTATCTTTCAAATTTTGGATTATTTCAAACATATCATCATCATTAATGTTACAAAGTGTAAAACGATGAGGTGACTGTGAAAGAGTCCGTAAAGAATTGAATCCATCTCCAGTATAAATTTCAATTTCCCTTTTAAGATTTTCCACACTCTTAATAAAATAATTATTAAGACAATTCGCTTTATCTTGGTCACATATTATTAATTGCCCTTGAGAATCCTTAAGGTTAATGACGTTACTCTTTGTTCGACCAAGAGTACTATTTATAAATTTCCACGATTTCCTAGGATCATTACCTGCCTTCAATAAATTTCCAGCGTAATAATCAACTCTACACTTTTTTGTAGACATTTTTATAACTTTGCTGATTCGCCTTAAAATATCATTAACATTCTGTTTGTTTTTCGATTTATGTCTTTTCCTTAAAAGTTTTTCTTTAAATAAAATTAAATCTTGAAGATTCTTATTAACCCATGGAGTTAACTCAAAACGCACCGGTTTTTTACATTTAGTTACCACAGTTGAATTATTTATAGCACCTTTTATACAATGCACCAAGACGTTTGTTAATTCTGAAGAATTAAATGATTCATAGTTGACAGGTAAATTATTACGCAAGTATTCTCTAGCCTTTTCATAGTCACAGTGTGTCTTTTCAATCTCAACAAATTCATTCCTCCTTACCTCTTTCTTAAATTTACAGCAAATTATATTGTGATCAGATAAATTACATTCAACTGAATCAACGTAAATTTCTTCAGAAAAATTGCTAAAAACATGATCAATACACGTTCTACTGACAGGTCTTGTTATTAAATTATGAGCACTGTCACAATCATAATTTTGAAAAACGGACAACAAATCAATAAAATGAGGATTTTGAATGAGATCAATGTTAGAATCACCAACAATAATTATTGGACTCCAAGCATGTTCGCTTAAAATACTGTCTAAAATATTAATAAAGTCATTTACGCTACACTTCTGCGATCGATAAAATGACACTATCTTCAAAGGTTTGCTTTCAACTTTAACACTGTTCAAAGTCAAAACTAAAAGCTCAACAAAATTACTACTCTTGCATATTTCAACACTAAATTGTATGTTTTTATTAATATATATAGTCGTACCACCATAAGCATCTTCTCTACAACAATGTATATTATTAAAACCTGGAAGTTTGTAAATTTGTGTAATGTCCTTCTGAAACCAAGTTTCTTGGACAGCTATTATATCCGGTAACTTGGGAAAGCTTGCTATTAACGATTTAAATTTATTAAATTTATCAACAGACGAAACGCTTCTGATATTTATACTAATAATATTAAAAAAGTTGAAATTCAAATTACAAAAGTAGGTTTTAAAATTTGCAAATTGTTGAAAATATTGATTTTTAATCATAAAAAAAATAGGAAAATTATACAAAATTATACAAATTAAATATATACATTCTTTTTTAAGGGGACACAAAAGCAGCACCATCATCATCGCCATCATCACTTGAATTTGCATCATCAACTCTTCTGCTATTAATCATAGATCTTCTCTTCCAATGTTTATTAGTAGTTGCTTCCAATAACATATTATCAACATCATCTTCATCTCTGATAAGCTGTTGTTTTGCAATATCACTTTTTCGACAATAGACTCTACCATTTCTAACATAAATATGTTGATAACCAATAGTTTTTAATGATTTGGCATAATAAAAAAGGTTCATAGTTTCCTTGCTATGAAAATCATTTACAAACACCTCACTTGTACTTTCATTTTCTTTCAATTTTGATTTAGAAGCCATTAGTCTTTCCTTATGAAATTTCGAAGAAAATTTAACCACAACAGTTTTTTTTCCATCCTCAGATTCTTTTTTAGTTCTAAGAAAATATGCATCATTAACAGCATTCGGTTCAAAATCAACTCCAACATTCTTAGAAAGATTAACTACAGCATCCATTGCATTATCTTTGGCACCAACTTTCAATCCTCTTATGACACAATCATTTTGTACTCGATAATCATTCAGTATTTTTACAGATGTTTTTAAAGTTTTTATTTCAATTTTCTATTTTCCTTTTGTACTTCTGCTATCTTCTTCTTATTTTCTCCAACATCTTTCAATACTTCATCAAACTTTGCTGACATGAAGTTTATCGACTCAGTCAGCTGATCCAATTTTTCTAATTTCTCTAGTTTTCTCAGCTCAGTTTTAATTGTATTTAGCTCTTTCCTTATTTCTCCATCTCCTTCTTTACATAAATGACAGTTGAAAGTTTCTTTTTCATTTTTTAATAGACTCTCAAACTCTCTTTTACTCAATTGAGTGCATTGAAAATGAAAATTTTTTCCGCACTTGTCACACTCTATAAAATCATCGGATTCCTCTTTGATCTCATCTTCGCAATGATTACAAAGCATTATTTTTTTATTTGCCAAACTACGACGAGCTTTATTTTTAGGCATATTTTATTTTTTTTTAAACACCGTATGATTTCTTTTATATGTTTATAAACTTTGTTAAATATATAGCACAGTTTTTCATACAAAATTTTAATATTTTTCGAGAACGATTAAGCACTGACAAAAACAATACGTTTTATTCCATTTTTATTATTTTATTATTATTATTTTATTATTATTTTATACGTAAATCTAGTACTTTACAAAAGTTGTATGGTATCATCAGGATGATGTTTGTGTCAGCTAAATCGGACTAGTGGTTCTCCAGTTAAGTCAAACAAAAGAGCCTAAAACTTGACAAATTCCCCAATACGATACATACTTACTTCAATTCGATATTAAATTATTAAGGCATGTAACTTGACAAAACGAATGATGCAGAACTTCTTCTTTTTTGGGCTACTTTCACGTGCAGTTCTCAGAATTGAGTCCCAAACCAATGAGCAGAAAAATGTTGTACTGTGATATATTATTTTTATTTTTGCTATTAAAACATAATATCCAAGCTACCGTGTGGTACGACAGCCGACTGTAGCCACATTTTAAACAAATGTCCATGTATATGAGTGCGATAAGCAGCCAACGCATGTAAAGAGAAAGAGAAAGTGTAGCAATTTTCCTCAAAACTTTTTCGATTAAAGTTCATAATTGCAATGAACAAATTTATCAGTCTCAATGTGTGTGAAAATGTTGCATACATTTGCAATTTTATATTTATGTAAATGTATGCATGCATGTACATCTGTCTGTGTTGTATTGTACAGCAACTGAAACTATTACACTTTTATATGTACATAAGTGTAAATAATAATTATGCAAATGGTATGATGGAAATGTTGTCAGCAATTATAACAAATTATATTCTCATAATTTTACTGAAATTACCTAGAGTTGGCGAAGATAACTTTAAATACTGTAATATTTTATATAAAAGTGTAGGCTATACTGGTGATGTAGAAATTTCTGAGAGAAAAATATGTGATGTTGCGACATGGTGACTGCTATTGAAAAGGAATTAAAAAAATAGACAGCCAATGTGTTGGTGCTATTACTAATTCATATTTTTATTTAAGTACACAGTACCTAGCAGTATGGCTTGATCCCCATACAAAAATAATATAGTTGAGGCTGACACCAAAGATTATTATTTAAAGATTATCCAGTGACAATATTAGAACACCAAAGATTTTGTTGATCTCTGCACCCAACATACGACAATTGCTAAACAAAATGCATTTTGTTGTTTATGGTTTGTCCATGGCTCGATTTTCTCTTTGGCCAATGTTGACTCCGTAATTAATTTTGACTATTGACTACCTGTACTAAATATCCCTGTTCGTCTGTCTGTGAACGTCTTTAATTCACAAATAAACAATCTTTAGAAGTAAAAAAATGGGAGTCAAAAGTGCTCCAACGGTGAAATGTAGTGACATAATTAACGATACGCAATATATGATTCAAATTGTTTTGTTTTACCGCGTTTGCTTTTTTTTGGAACATGGTCTGAGTTTAGAGATCATGTTTCAGAGTAATATTTTTGTCTTTCTCGAATAAAAGGCAAAAATCGAAATTATATTTAGACACAAGACCAGTTCTCCATTATCACAGTTTACGCATGTCAGTGATACCTATATCGTCTTAAGTTGAGAATACACAACCCTTCAAGCCGATTGCCTACTGACAGTGATGGTATACAAAATTGGTCAAAAATCGTCAATTTTGGATTTTGAAATCGTCAAAATCGTCAAAACCTGATTTTAAAATCGTCCAAAAATCTTTACACAAAAATTTACTCATTTTATCCCGTATGTAACAAACTAATGCAAAAAAAATAACAATAAATGACATTTTTTTTTAACGTTTTATATGAAATACATTAAAATTAATTTAAATAAAATAATTCATTGAATAAAATAACTTTTAAAAACAAACAAAAACTGAAAAAACATAAAAATAATCAAAAACAAGTGAGAGGTTACATATTAATATATTTTTTTATAATTTGTATTACATTGTGCTTTTAGACAGCTATTACCTTTCTAGTTTTCTCATTCTTAAAAACTTTTTAATAAAAATAATTTTACATTTTAGGCAGATATACGTTTATTAAATACATGTCACTATTAAAATTTTTTAGGTACGTCTGGCTTTACCTTTAAATCATTTGCTTTATTAAATTGAAGGAAGTCTTTTGTTAAGAAAATACTTTTCATTGAATCTCTTTCTAATCGGTTTCTATATTTATTTTTATTTAAATTAACTCTACTAAATGCTCTTTCTACATTTGCCGACGCATGTGGTAGTATTACAATTATTTTAATAAATTTTGTTAAAACTGGAAAAAGTAGTTTAGAGTCCACACGTCTTAGCTCACAGACTGTTTTCCAAAATTTCAACAACTCATTGTTGTTACTATTAAATATATTTCTAAAATCTAACTGGGATGCTTCGCGGAATTCGGAGTCTAAACTTTGCAGTTCATCGTATTCAATAAAATGTTGACACTCTTTCACAATAATAGAGGAAGACTGTTCTGGACCATTTATTAATACATACGGATTAATTAAGTTTAATGATTTGAATTTATTTTTAAAATCAAATCGTTTCAGAACTTGATCACAAAGTGTATCAAAGAGTATTGTTGCATGTATTGTAATGACTTCAGCATTTTTTGGCATCACTTTCATTGTGCGCTGATTAATTTAGGGTTACCAAGCACAAACTTGGAAAGGAAAGTTGTAATTTGTAAAAATCGTCATTTAAAGGGTAAAAATCGTCAAATCGTCATTTCTGTTTTTTTGGACAAAAAATCGTCAAAATGACGATAAATCGTCAAATATACCATCACTGCCTACTGAGGACGATGATTAATGCGAGTTCAAGATAAGTCACATATGATTAGAGATTTAAATTTATTCAAAAAACTTGTAAGGTAATTGGTGAAGTGCAATAAAGCCAATCGAATCGGATTCCAATCGAATGGGAAATAAGGCACATGGCTTTATTACCACAGAAGGTGTGAAATATAGCCATTATGGCATTAGTTCGCCTTTGACAATTTTTTGAATAAAATGTATCTAGTATGTTTGTTTTGCGCGCCCTAGTCTAGCTGCATAATCAGCCTCGCTACTCCTTCTACCTCTGTTTCTGTTCATATGTCGATAAACATCGTGGTGTAATAGAAAACACATTGCACCACTTCATCAACTACATCAAGCTTTTTCATTACTTTTAGTCGCATTTTTCATTGGTATGGTATTATTTCCACTTTGATCGGAAATTTAATACGAAGTTATTGCACAACCATGCTGTTAATAAAGCCGTATGGGAAGTAAGGCCATATGGCTTTATTACCTATGGCTTTATTGCACGTTGCCAAGGTAATTATCTTCAGCTATGTCAAAGCTCAGATACTCTTCACCATATGTAGAAATGGTGATAAAACTGGTTACACAATGCAACAAATTTTTGATCCCGGCTTCTAAGTAGTTGATCCTTATGTAAAATTTCACGCTGAATTCAAATCTGCTCTCAGATATGTGGAAAGTAGAACAGATTTTGAGATATGGTCAAATTTCCATTTTTAGTGTTTTGAAAAAAGGTAGGTCTACTAAAATGCTATTTTCTCTGGCTTTTATTCACCGATTTTACTGAACTGTGAGAAAAATAAAAGATAATAAAAATATTTCTTAAAAAAACCATAGTTGATTAAAATCCAATCATTAATGACGAAGTTATGGCACATCAAAGTTGGATTTTTGTAAAAATTTTAATAATTTTTCAAGTTTTCGCTGCCTTTAATTAAGTTTTTTTTCGTGTTTCCGTAAAAATTGCTCCGGTTTCAGACTATGACATGATAGAATAATATGTTACAAAAATTTTTTGCCCTTGGTCATCAAAATCGGATTAAAAATACTTCAGCATTTGCAGCATTTGGTGAATAAACCCAATTTATTTTTATAGATATTCCTATGTGACTTGTTTAACAAAAAACTTGAGTTATGTTTCGGAGGGCAAGCAAAACAACAATTACTACTACTCTCAAGAAGAGGTATCTGTACTTAATTGTGAATGTAGCGTTTATTTTTCAACCGATTTTGATGACCAAGGGCAAAAAATTTTTGTAACGTATTACTCTATCATGCAATAGTCTGAAACCGGAGCAAATTTTACGGAAAGACGGAAAAAAACTTAATTAAAGGCAGCGAAAACTTAAAAAATCATTAAAATTTCTACAAAATTCCAACTTTGAAGTCCCATAACTTCGTCATTAATGATTGGATTTCAATCAACTATCATTTTTTTAAGAAATAATTTTATTACCTTTTATTTTTGTCACAGTTCAGTAAAATCGGCGAAATAAAGCCAGAGAAAATGACATTTTAGTAGACCTACCTTTTTTCAAAACACTAAAAATGGAAATTTGACCATATCTCAAAATCTGTTCTACTTTCCACATATCTGAGAGCAGATACGAATTCAGCGTGAAATTTTACATTAAAATGTATTATTAAATGTCCCGGATACAGAAACTTTTGAAATTTTGTGACATAGTGTTATTTGCACTACATTATTTAATTTTATTAAACTTTGTACCGCAAAAAAGGAATGTTTGTATGAGTTTTTCACATCCATTTTCTGTCAATAATTTTTACTGAATAATAATAATTTATAAAAAAAAAAAACTTAATTTCCCTTTGCACCCCATGAATGAGGTATGGGATTGCTTCTCGCGTTGTTGTGAATTAACACGCTTTCTATTTTTAGATTCACAACTAACGGCACCTACTTGTTTATCGACGAATGCGAACGTCACTGTTTGAGAAGCTCTTACTAGACACTTAATACTGCGAAGTTGCTGTCAACAACATTCGAGGGGAGCCGACAATGAAAGAACAATTTTTTTTTTTATGAAGATGACTGGAGCCAGTTTTGAACCTGCGATCTCCCGCATGGTAGCCGCGTGTTCTAACCACTATGCCACGGCCGGTCCGTGTCTTATATAAGCTAAGAATATTTTTATGAATTTTTTAACTCCCGAAAAGGTGGAGTTTGTATGGGGTGAAAGTAGTTTTTGTCCAACGCGGTGGAACATTTTCAGCTCATTGATTGCGGACTCAATTCTGAGAAAAGCTCGAGAAAGGAGCCCCAAAAAGAAGAAGTTCTGCATCATTCGTTTTGTCAAGTTACATGACATAAAAACTTAATATCGATTTGAAGTAAGTATCGTATAAGGGTCACGTTTTATGCATTTTTGTTCGACATAACTGAAACAAATTTAAAAAAATTAAATCCCAAAAAATGGGATGTTTGTGTCGGAGGTGGAGGTAGTTGTCCGATCATGCTAATCTTAGAAATTAACCTTCGCTTAGAGTATATAAGCTTGCATTGCTAATTTCTTCTAGATAGTTCTTAAACTACTGCTGTAACCGCGTGGACAGACAGGCGGGAGCTCCAAAAAGAGATAGTTAGATCATGCTCATCATAAAACTTAACCTCCGATTAGATAAATGAAGCTTGCTTACAAAATTTTAACTTAATAGGTCTTAAGCTACGGCTGTAATCGCTTGGACAGATCCCAAAGAGGGGAAGTTTGTATGAGAGGTGCGAGTAGTTTTTGACCGATCTTGCTCATCTTAGAACTTAACTCAGAGCTCTGTATTCGTGATACTACTGCGGCCTGAGTACCACCACGTGGTGACGCCTGGAAACTTTCCTTTAACACCCGTCAGAGCTAGTGATGGGACAAGAGTAAATATCCAAATGGTAAATTGGGTATTAAAATGTTAATACTTAAGTATTTACCTTGGGTTCACATTTCTCTTACTCTACGTAACGTACGTTTGTTATTCAAATGAGTAATTACCCGAAATTAGATAAAAACGAGGGTATGAAAGTGGGAATAAATGAGTAAATACCCAGCGTTGGGTCAATACCCAGGTCTAAACATCTCTAGTCAGAGCACAGCCAACTGTGAGGGGCGAAACCTAAAACCCAGGCACGTCGGCTCAGAATTAGCGGTACCCTGGCCACCATCTGACCCAGAATGGGCGGCTGTAATAAAATCCTGACCTAGAAAATGTGTTTGCCCGTAGGCCGAGCCATGACACCAATATTTTACTAGGCGATGTTAATGCTAAAATAGGCAGGCAGACCGCATTTGAGCCTACCATCAGAAAATTCAGTTTGCACACCGAAACGTCGAACAATGGCATCAGACTGATTGATTTATATGCGGCAAAAAATGTGGTAGTTAGCAGCACTAGATTTGACCACAGAAATATTTACATGGTTATCTCCAGATCAATAGACGTGAATAGTCGATGGTCGGCACGCACCGAGTGTTCTGGACGGTTGAGTGAACAGGAGTGCGAACATTGACTCTGATCACTACCTTATCGCAGTTAAAGTACGCACAAGGCTAAGTTAAGGAGCTGAAGAAGGAATAAGATGAGTGCACAGAGTTGCTCCGAAATTAAGAAGAAGCCCGAAAAATTTACAATTGCCCACCTCCGAGCCATAGCAATATACGGGTGGCAATATCCCGCCTTAACAATAACAAAGCCACCGGAGACGGCTGAATTGTTTAAGGCAGGTGGGGAGAAGCTGATTAGAAGCATGCATCAACTCATGAAGAACATCTGGCTAAAGGAGAGCATGCCCGGAATTGGAGTTTCAGTCTGTTATGTCCCATATGCAAGAAAGGAGATCGTGGTGAGGGCAAAAACTACCGTGGAATAAGAACGTTCAAAAGCTAATTGTACAAAATATTAATTGGACCTTATCAGTGCGTCTTTAGACCTGGCAATATACGGGTCAATTATGTTATATGAAGTCATGTCTGAGTTTGGAATTCCTGCAAAGCTAATTCGACTTTGTATATGTACCCTGGAAATCACTAAATCCTTTATTAAAAATAGTTAAGGACCACTCTGAACCATTCAACACCGAAAGAGGTATCAGCAGGGTGAAAACTTATCCTGCACACTTTTATATATAGTTATAGAGAAGATGATGACAAAGGTTGGTGTCAGAATGTCTGGCGCCATATTCCAGAAGAGCCACATGTCACTAGCCTATGCCGATGATATAGAAATCAACGGCTGAAATCTGCGGGATGACGGCAGTTTTTTCATCACTAGAAAAGGAGTCAGCAAAGTCAGTCAGCCTCTTAAGTAAGTAAGTATGATAACCACGAACACCTTGTTCTACGGCACGATCATCAAATATTCAAAATATTTTGAAATAAATTATGTTGACGTGTGGTCTTTATTTATGCTATCGTCTCACCGGTGTGTTTCGGCTTCTTGATACCTTCGTTGAGCTTATAACACTTATGGTTTTTGATAATAGTGTGGGAGACACAGCAAAAGGGTGCTGACTCCTGTAAAACAAACTCAATCTCAGTAATTGAAAAATTATCTTAACATATTCATATTTCTGCACAGATCGACAGTACAAAACAGGAGCGAAGTTAAAGATTCTAATAAAATAGTGTATGCATCACAAAATAAAATAGTGTATAAAATATTGTATGTAATTCGAAATCGAACAACACAGCCTAAGTGGTGACATCATTGGCTGTTAGTGCACTTGTTGTGGCATTTCACAAAAACAATGACAAATATGAAGGAATTGGTACGTGATTTACACAGTGCATAACAACAAATATAGAATACTTTGAAGATAAATGTTTAAATCTTACAGTAGAATGTTTTGTCTGCCCTTTTTAACGATGAATAGCAATTTGTTTCAAATTTTAAAGAAGAAATAATAATCAGGCCTGTTCTGAAAATCACAAATCACAAAAGTGATTTAAAATCACAAAAATGGTGTTCAGCACACCAAACTTTTTGAAATTTTCTGATTTCAAAACGGTCACCTAAACTCCTATCGATTTCAAATCACATGCTTATTTTTACGAGTACTTTTATGGGAATTTAAAAATAAATTGCTTAATTTATTAACAACATGTGTTATTTCTTAATTTATGTAATTTATGTACAATTGTTTTTTGCGTTGTTTCACCCGTCTTCAACAAAAAAAACTGTGCCGTGATTTAAATATTCACCATAAAATTTCAGTTTAGCAGTAGTTAGTTATTTGTAATTTTTTTTATATAAAACTGAGGTGTTTATCTATTTTCTTCATTTATTATGTGATTCCCAAAAAAATGCCATGCGAATTCTAAGTAATTTCCTTTGATTACGAATAAAATCAGGTATTTAAATGTAATTGTTATCATCGTTTGTATATTTTACAAATATTTGTGAGTCAATATAATTTACGTAGGTGCTAAAAACACACACACACACACACTTTGAACTTAATTTCCTTGAAATATTCTTTGTTACACAAGTGCCAGTCACAAAAGTGAGTGAGACAGATAGAGCGAGAGAGAGAGAGCGAGAACTCAAAATGTTTTCTTTACTTAATTGCTGGTATTGTTTGCGTTCACTAACGTCTTGACAAAAGAGAAAGCAAAAGAGTACTCTTGAATTTCAATAAATAAAAATTAATTTAAAATGTTTTGCAAATACCATTTAAAATGCGATTTCTTTGTCCGGCATATAAAAAGAATTTGAAGAAAAATTTGAATGCTGTGTGTGTGTGTTTAAACATTTAGAATATGCAAATCGATATATTGAATTATGAAGAGCATTTCAATTTGATGATGTGAAGTATGTGCACAAAGTCTTCGTTTATTTTCTTTTTAAAGAATTCATTTGATTTTTAATTTAGTATCAAAATATTTTGTTAAATTAGCAGAATTCAATTCTGCAATAAGTTTTTCTTGAAAGGTCCTTTATTAGGATTGTTTAATCGAATTTCGAGTGCCATGTGTAGAATGATGTGTATGCGAGTGTGGGTGTGAGTGTTCGAGTGAATGTTTGCAAACAGGTTTGCAACAGTTTGTGGCAAGTGCTGTTGTTAAGTGACTTTTGATGTATTTCTATTCGTTGTAGTATTGCGGTATAGGATATCGGCTTTAGAAACTTAAAGTTTCAACCCAACAGATGAATGTTGTAAAATATTCTGACAGAAAGATGACAATGACGTTCATAGATTGTGGTGTTGCTTGCATGTAGAAAGTTAAATGGAAAACATGTGTGTAATAGTATGATTGTATATTCTGAATAAAAAATAATGGGTTAAGAATGAGTAAAGGTCGCTAATGGTACGGAGGAAGTAAATATGAATGTCACATTGATATCAACAACGTTACTTTTTTAATATTTGGTAGATACTTTGACTACAATCCCCATTGCATTTGATTTATCGTAAATGCTTCATGAAACCACACGGTATTATTTATGTACATCTGATCAATCATCCAAACTGCATGCAGGAAATTTTAGAAAGTATCAACTCTTAACCCTTTAGTAGCTATTATTGATAACTATAGCTTTATTATCCACTTTTGTATAATTATCGAACTATCTTAAAGCTCAGTTAACACCACTTTTTTTCTCAATTAATTAATTTCCTACGATTGCGCTCGATAACAATAGCGAGAAAATCGAAAACTTTTTAATTTTCTTAGCATTTCCGCAAGATTAAGAAAACTACGACTAAGAGGATTCAATTAAACTTTTAACACAACAATTTAGTTGCATTAAATCTATTTACTCTGAAACAATAAAGTTTACCTTGAAACTTACTACAGGACTACGAGTGAAAGCATTGCTCCTCCTGTAGTGCTACTTTTTCCTTCAAACATCAGTTGCCTTGCCTGCCAATCTGGCAAACACCACCTTAACACAATTAGAAAGCCTTCGAAAAACTTTCTCATATCCTTAATATGAATACTAAACTGAACCAAAATTTATACGGTAACAATGCATAGCACGCTGGAGGGAGGACGCAATGAGATACATATACATAGAGAGCAGTATATAAAAGTTAATGGAAATTTAAACAAAATTTCAATGGCAAAGAGCAAAAAGTTAAATTATGTAGCAAATAAAGCCGAAAATATAAAATGCTTGGCACATAAGTTAAGGCGGGGGACGGTGTGGAAACAATTTAAAACTCTCTTAAAACGGAATCAAAAGTTGATTTGGTTAAGACATCATTTCGCTATTGACAGAGTTATGGTGAAAAGTTTTTCAAATAAAACAAATTCTGTTACTTAATCCCAGTTTTCGTTGTACTTTAAGTGAAAATGAACATACAATTTTTCAGTGGCTGTATTAAGATTGCTTCTTCCCAAGAAAAGTGTTGATTTCTAATTTTAGGTAAATATTTTATCATTATGTTGGTAGTATTCAGCAAAACTTTTTAAGAATTCATGCCTGTGTGTGCACGCAAATGGGGGGGAAGAATATTTGTGAAATAGATATTTGACAGAATGTGTCATGGTTTTATGTCAAACTTTCAGCAAATGTCAGTTCAAATCATGGAGGTGGATGAAAGTCATGTTGAGAGAATGTTGAAAGATTTTTGCTGATAATCGTTTCGGGATAGGACAGGCTAAGGCATACTGTAAGTTATTAATTATTTAAAGATGGTATAAAGGTGGAGAAATTCTGTGATTGTATAGTTAAGATTTATAGATAATTTAAGCAATTAACTTAAGGACGTTGCTGATGACATTGGAATAATTGCAAGGAGCTACAGAAACCGGTCGTGGCATGATGGTTAGAACACCCGAATAGCATGTCTCTGTCATCTGCATCGGTGGACTCCTCGATGTTGTCGACAGCAACTTCGCATTATAGTATCGAGCCAATCAAAATTTGTTTCGAATGGATTAGTGATATCGGTCATTTGATTCGAGACCGGCATAACTCAAATATCAATTCTGAGATATATGCGTTTATAGTTTTCAATTTACTCCTACATTGCATAGAAACGATGAAATAAAATAGCTCTCTAGCGGAGTGTATACAAGATATTAATATGCATTTTTTACACAACATGAAGTATGATACAATCCCACATCATTAACTTCAAAATCACGTTTTTTTGAGTTATGCCGGTCTTGCACCAAATGAGTAATACGCATATTAGTAACAGAACACTTACTGCAAGAATTTGTAAATTACCACTTTTAAAAAACTATGACAAATATGAAGGAATTGGTGTGTGATTTCACAGTGCATAACAACAAATATAGACTACTTTAAAGATAAATGGGACCGGTCGTGGCATAGTGGTTAGAACACGCGACTACCATGCGAGAGATCGCAGGTTCAAACCTGGCTCCAGTCATCTTAAAGAAAAAAAAAAATTAATTTTTCTTTCATTCGTCGATGAACAAGTAGGTGCCGTTAGTTATGAATCTAAAAATAGAAAGCGTGTTAGTTCACAACAACGCGAGAAGCTATCCCACACCTCATTAATGGGGTGCAAAGGGAAATTAAGTAAGTTAAGTTTGAAGATAAATGCTTAAAACTTCCAGTAGAATGTTTCGTCTGCCCTCTTTAAACATGAATAGTAATTTGTTTCTAATTTTAAAGAAGAAATAATAATATTCAGAAAATGATATATTTCTGCAAAACTTTCCAAACATTTGTGTAACACTTAACTGCCAGATTGTTGCAGATATCATAATATGTATGGATTTACAAACCTTAAGCATATCATATAATAATATATTAAAATCTCATAGTGTGCCAGTGTATATTAGGGTAATAACTTTTTTTGGACAACATTCTCCCCAGGGCTTTTCTAATGGCAAATATTGTGTTAATGATAAAAAAAACTTTTTCAGTTCAATTTGCTAAAAAAACCTTACGCACCGACAGCGATTTGTAAAATGCCTTTAATATGTTTTCTTAATTTTTTTTAATAACAATTTTTTTCTAAATATGGGTTATACATATGTAAGTATGTAAACAAATAATAACAATAAATAATAAAAAGTTGGTGTTGTAAGATATAAACTTGAGGTTCAAAGTACGCGATGTTTTACAAGGCGGATATATATCTTGTACTATTTTCATATGAAAAAAAAAATAATTTTTAAACTTTGCTTGATTCAAAACTTTAACGCGTTTGGTGCGTAACCTTTTTTAACGATAGCGAAAAACTAAAAACGCAGTTCTTAATATTTTTCCATGCCCTACACGATTTTGTCTGGGGAGATTGGATATTTGCAAAAAATGCAAAAAGTTATTACCCTAGTGTATATAGTATAACTACAACAAATAACATATTCATATATTACAGTAATTAAGTAATAATTACAATAGCCTACATCTTACAACATCTCTCTTTAACATGTAACGTAATGCTTTATATTACTTGGCATAGATGAGCCATAGGCCATACAAATGATTTATATCTTTACGAGCAAATGTTTATCTTAACCTTATAACATTTTAACAAAATGAAAACATTCATTCTCTCATGCTGTTCTCTGCACTGCAGTTAATAACAATGGCCCACAAAACGTTAAAAGGCCATAACTGTAACAGCCGATAGGCAGTATTGTTGCAACCCTCTATCATACTCTTACACTGTCGTGAAGGAGCTACAACTACAAACGACAAGTACATGTGTATGCTATTACTTTGTGATACATACTAACAGTGTTCATGTGTTAGTCGGCTTCAAAGTGTAATGCTGTTATGTGTTGGCTGCTTTGTTACGTTGTCCAACGTTGTTCTGGATGAGGTTGTTTGTTTTGCCCCGGTATTTTGGCAAATTGCCGGGGCACTGTGGAATATTTTAGAAATGCTCGAGAAGGGAATTTGTTGCTACTACTAACTGTTTTTAAGATCACTATATATAACAAACTCATAGATAACCAACTGATATATATTGTTAAAAATATTCCAGCTCTCTTTTTTTCCAAAAAAAACTTCAGTTGGAGTTCTTGAAAACAAAAACTTCTTTTCATATATACTGATTGTAGTTATTCGAAACAAATTAGTAAACAAAAATTTAAAATTTTAAACGCACATATCTTACAAACATATTTGGATGCTGTATTCATACAAGGATAATTTTTTTTCAGGACTTTTGAAGACGATTGGGCTGGATGTCTGGTCGAATGGCACCAAGTATTAAGCATGACTTGGTGCTTATTGCCTCAATAACACGAATTAATGTAATCAATGAATTTTAGTAAAAAAAATTCAGAACATATATGTTATGAAGAGACATCCACCAAACTACTATAATATAGGAAAGTATTAGTCTAACTATTGCTGTATAGATTATCATAGCGACTTTTGGAGACCGTCCCCAGAGCAGCAGTAACGATCAATATACACATTGAATTCGCAAGAATGTTTCCTTTAGGGGTAATACCTAGATATTTGCAATAGCACTCAAAATTTTGGTATTTTATATTTCCCAGAAAACAGGATAAGCGCGGTTTTAAGTTGGTTGATAGTAATAGTGTGCTTTTAGCGGTCTATTTTGATATATTGTAAAGTAAATTGAGGTTTTATCAATACATATGATGACAAGGTTATCGGGGAAGACATATACTTGACATTCGGCCATCTCTAATTCGAGTAGTTCATTGGGCAAGTTTAACCTAAGATGTGGAGACAGAACTCCTTCGAGGAGTCCCTATGTTTATGTTCCTAGAAATTGTGACCCATCCCTATTCAGCTCTGACGGTTTTTTTCCCACAAGAATCATCCCAATTTAGCTGCCTTGATGTCTAGAAAAGTTCACATAATGTTGATATTGTTCTCAGGAAGTTCTTGATAGCACTCACTATCGAGTGGAGAGCTGCCTCAGTTGACCTTCCTGTAGTATCGGCATGATACCTCATTCATGGGGTGTAAAGGAAAATTAAGTAAGTTTAGTAAGTGGTCTGTTGAGATTTTGATAGGAAATTCTGTGGAAGATTACTTCGAACATGCATTCTACAGCCTATCAAATGTTTTACGTACAAAAGATGAGAGACTGATCGGTCGAAAGTTTTTTGGATTGGCATAACAGTTCCTTATATGGAATTTTTGGGAATTTCGTAAAAATAAGTTATTTGCAGCGATGTTGGACATCGATCTCCACCTTACGTTTGTTATTTACAAATTTACAAATATATTGGGTGAAGCTTTGCATCGAAACTAAAATGTTAGAGTGTGCCGCAAAGAGGTCAAAGTTCGATTTTGTGTTCAAATCAGTTTATCTTCGTTGAATATTTTATATATGTTCTAAATTGTTGAAATATACAGTGGTCTGCATTAATCTACTTCTTAATGCAATTTCACAATTTTTTATTAATTTATATTTAAAAATATCCCCACTTTGCATCACATCTCTCGATATCTAACGGAGATATGGTAAGTCCAAACATATACTTTTATAGGTCGTCACTTCACCTATTCAACGGCATATTACCAGTTCATTTATCTACAACACAAAAATATTCATGGCGATAAACTGATTTGAACACAAAATCGAACTTTGACCTCTTTGCGTCTCACTCTAACGTATAACTATCGATGCGAAATTTTGCACAATATATTCTAATTTTGTAATTTTGTTCTTTGTTTATATTAATCTAATTTTGTAAATAACAAACGGAAGGTGGAGCTCGATGTCCAACTTCGCTACTTATACCTATTTAAACGAAATTCCCAAAAATCCCATAAAAGGAACACCATTAAGAGCATATGCAAACTTTCGGGATGAAACCCTTTTCGGTTTGCTTCTAAGCCAAAGGTAGGTAGTTTGTCAGATCCGGCTGATGATTGGAGTTTAAAAGTTATATTAGTTACGCGGACTTCTATGGGTTTATGGTTCGATTCGAGTATAGTGTGAAGTCAATTGTCATGTCTGGTAAAAGCTTTTTAAACATCTCACGTTCGCATTCACCTATGAACAAGTTGGTGCCGTTTGTTTCATTTATTCCATACCTAATTCATAGGGTTTAAAAGCAAATTAGGTTTGTATTTTAGTATCTACCTGACATTTTTGAAGCTGAAGACAAGTGTTGAAGTCATTGTTGCGAAAGTGGATGATATAGAGAATCCCGAGAGATTCTTCGGACCAAAAGGTTCACGTTTCATTATATTTCAGTAAAAACCCCGTAGACGGTGAGTCCTACGAAAATATGCTAGTATGCTCCTGAAGCGTACACCCTTCCTTCCCAGAATGGAGACTGAGGTTGGCAAATGCTTCTTTAATTCGGGAAGATTTATTTGTAGGACCTACCTGGCTACCACGATCATTGTAACCTCTTGATCATTCTCGGTAGTGATAGACCCATCCAGGTGCCTAGTACAACTGTCCCTCAGTTCAGTCGTAATATCGCATCAATCATCTTCCAGTGACACGTCCTCACTTTACCAGTATAAATGTTTTCTAAAATGTAGTTATAGCACATAATTTTTATTCGCAAACATAACCTATCCATCCCACTGTGCCTCATCGATTTATAGCGACTATAGCTACAACTATTGTCTACCCATAAATCACATTCAATCTAATTTGTTCGAGATGCTATTCCTTGAAGCGAACAAACGCCATCATTTGACTTTTATTTGGAACGAACGTTTGTGTCGCCTGCTCTTCTCCTCTATCTTAGGGATGGCAGTTTTTGGCATACATTTTCTCAAAGATATTAAAAAGTAATAAAATCAAGTTATTGAAACTAAAGATGTCAGTTATAGCTTCCGTATAATGGCAAAAACTGTTTGAATTTCTGGCTTAAATGCACTTTGGTGGTATGAGAAAAAATTTATTTGCATTAATGTTTGGAAGAATGGATAATATATTTCGTATTGGTAATAGTGTGACAAGACGTTTTACACGGTACATGCAAATGTTTGTGATGCAAATAGGAAGATTGATTGATGCATCACTTAAGTTTTATGGGAAAAGAAATTAAGGCAATAATACTGTTCGTTGCAACGAGTTATTTGCAACAATTTTTTTTGACGTTATTTGAAATACAGATTAATAGAAGAAATTTGTTACATTAGTAGTTTAGGTTAAACATTTGTACACGTATACAGGAATACCGAGAATATAACTCTTAGGATAAAATTGATTTGAAAATTTTCAATATATTAAAATTAAATTAAACATTTTTTATCTAGACAACACTTAAACAAAGTCTTATATCCCTTTGCATCCAATGAATGAGATAAAATAAAGCATTTCTCATTTCACACGCATATATTTTATGACTCAAACAACCACCGATTACTGAAAAATTAATCTGTATGTTGTGTGAACCTTGAGTTAGTATCGACATGAACATGGTAACCTGTTACTCAGCGATTTATAAGGGTTGAGTGAATTACTTCAAATACAAATTCTCCACCATCAATGATATATGACAATAATACAGCAAAGTGGCACGTAAGTAAACAATCACAACTAAAGATTTCCGCGAGGCAATCAAAATACAGGTAACGAATTGAAGTAGAATTTTACAACGAAGTCGACTATAAGCGCCAAGTATTTATTTTTCTTCACAGGTCTCTTTAAGACCTCACCAATGCAAATTGCGCAATTATTTGGTTTTACGTCAATCCGCCCCCCTTAGCTCATTTGCTTAACCCAATTTTTAACATTAAATCAATCCGGGAAATCTTTACACTAAATAACTTTTAAGAATAAATTAATTAGTTATGCTTAAAGCTAAAATTATTTCATATTGAAAGAAAATTAAACTTTCATCCAAAAACCATCACGGGGTAAATATGTAAATTAGTGTAATTTATTCCTTTGCATCCTAGCGAACGACGACTGGTCACGTGGGAGCTGAACGTACAGCACCTCTCTATGGCGGATGGTACACCAAAAATCTATTTAAATTTCACAGCTATACATATCAATATAGGCACTTGAAAAAAAGTATAACCTGTATGCAAATACTTTTTCTTTGTCCGGAAACTGGTTCTCGTAGCATTGGAAGATGAATGGAAGCTACACACAATACTGGCAAAGAAAGCACAAAGCCCAACAGCTGCTTTAAATGCAAATCAAGTCAACAAGTGCTAAGGTGGAAAGCAAAAACAACAACATTTATTATTAGATTTTGAGTTTTTGGCCTCTTGATAAAGTTGTTTGTGCTTCGTAATGGATTTTCAAAAAATAAAGTAATACTCAAAACAATAAAAGTAAGTAGGCGAAAGTGAAATAAAAAAATGATTTTTCTTAACTTTCGCTGTATTTAAAATCACAGAATGGAAACAATTTTAAACTGATTCTAGACGACTGTGTAGGTGGCAATGTGTTTAAATGGAAATCATCGAGTGAACTTCTGTGTAAAAAGGGAGGAATTATGGCTAATTTGTTAGCCTTTCAGTAAGTGATGTTGAAATCTTAATACATTTTTCAATGTACTATTAAATTACAGGAACTCCTTGAACTACATAATATTATATGGGTATTTCCAGCGGAAGGACGGACGATTTCATAGTATAAAATTGCTATATTTTTAACTTATTGATTCTGTAATCATATAATGAATTTGTTGAACTTTAACAAAACAAAATATTAAATTTACGTTAAATTGTATCAAATGATACATCAAATTCGGCTTACGATCAGAAAGGTGTTTTTTTTTATTGTTTGATACTTTTTGGTCAAATTCAGTGTGTCACGCACTAGGATGACGCGTTTCGAACTCCATGACGAGTTCATCTTCAGACCCCTTTGTGACAAACTGATGTACAATGGAACATCATCAGCTGTATATATATCTACAATTATGTCAAACATGTACATGCGAAGTCGATATCAGCCGAAAATGTCCAGCACCAATTATAGGTTGAATTTGACCGTTAATATTCAAACATGAGAAGTGGAGGAAATTCTTTCCCCACGATTCCCCTTTTACCACAAAGCTTAAGCTTCTTTACAAGGTAAACTAAGATTACTTTAAATTGTGTGTCCGCAACGCACATTTAGATTGAAGTAGCATAAAAGGTAAAAGTATTTTAATTTTGATGTAAGTTGTTTATAAAATCCTAACATGTCTTCTTTATTTTACAAAAAAGAATAAACTGGTCATATAAGAAATTTCGCAAAATTTTACGAATTTTCATGGAAACTACAAGTGGCTATGGAAAAATGTGTGTGTCCGTTTGTATTAGCCATAATTTTGAATACAACATTTTAAATAAAGTTTCATTAAAAGAACAGGCAAAAGTGCAGAATATGGTGCGGGAGCCCAAAAAAAAAGATGAAAGATACTTTCGAGACGAATCCAACGGCGGTATTTTAAAGTTACTACGGGTCTCCTGGGCCGAGTTAGAGCAAATAAATTTCCGTATCTTTTATTTGAGTACACGCACATGGGGGGTCATCAAAGAACCGAAAGGAGCCCCTTTTTGACCCTCCGAGCCCAATGGGCCTGAGCGCCAACTTTGACCTACCATTCCTATGTTTGGGGACAATGGCATATTTATTTTTAATCGGGCTCCCGCCCCATTTTCTGCACTTCAGCCGACTTTAAAATATTGTTAATAAATTTTTAATCCCCAAAATCCCCGCTTAGCCGATAGATGTTTGTATAGCAAATTTCAACTCGATAGCTCTTAAAAGCTCTTAAATTTAGAACAGAAGGACACCCAAAAAGGGGGAGTTGGTAGGGGTGGTGGGTATTAGTTCTTGTCCGATCATACTCATTTTAGAACATAATCACCATTTGAAGGATAGAAGCTTGCATACTAAATTTCAGATTGCTGGATCTTAAACTAGGGTTGTGATAGTAGACAGACAGACGGACACCACCGAAAATAGGGTGTTTGCATGAAAGGTGGGAGTGGTTTTAATTTGATCTTGGTCATCTTAGAACTTAACCTTCGCTTGAGGATGGAAGGTTGTGTACCAAATGTCAGCTCGATAGTTCTTAAACTACTGCTTTAATCGAGGGTAGAGACAGACGGACAGCTCCAAAAAAGGGGATTTTGTATGGGAGGTGTAAACAGTTTGTGTCCGATCTTGCTAATCTTGGAACCTAAGCTCCATATAGGAATAGAAGCTTGCATTTAAAATTTCAGCTTCGGCTGTAAGACGTACGGTGGTAGTTAGATGGTCACACCCAACAAGTTTGAGAAGTGTGCTGCAAATATGGAAGAAACACTTTCAACCTCAACTTGTACCAACTATCGCGTGATCAGCCTTCTACCCATCAAGGTCCCGTCTAGTGTGTTATGTGAAAGACTAAAGCCCATTTTGGCGAAACTGCTTGGACCTTATCAGTGTGTCTTTAGACCTGGCAAATACACGATATTCATACTAAAACAAATCCTGGAGGAGACCCAAGAAATGCAGATCGACACCTACCATCTTTTCATCAACTACAAAGCGATCTCTTTAACACCGTAATGGAGATGATCATGCGGATGGCTGCAGTTAACAGGATTGGACCCATCTTTAAGAAAAATCACATGCTGTTAGCGGCCTTTTCGAGCATTGAAAAGTTGTAGGTGAAAGTGGGTCTGGTTATAAATGAGAACAAAACCAATTTATTTGTTTCCAAGAACAAGAAATCCACTCGCCTGAGACGCTGCATGAACATTGACAACTATAACTTTGACGTGGTAGCTGATTTTGTCTACCTTAGCTCCGCCATAATTCTTTTCTACGTGCGGCTACTGATAGATGCATTTCTGTTGCTGCTGTCAATTAGGAGGAAGAAGAAGGAGACAATTTTTACAAATGGTAAAGAGTATCTGAGCTTCAATATACCAGAAGATTTCGTTTTCATACAAATACATCCAAATATATTGTGGGTCTGGCCAGATCACATGTATTACGAATCTGATTAACGAAATAAGTGTTTTATTTATGTCGGACGTGAAACATAATTGGGATATTGCTATATTTGAAAGTGGTCTGCTTCCATATGGCTATGGTGTGATGTGTACGATCTACTTTCACCTTCACCTGAAGTGTCCAATAGTGGAACCTGAGTATGTAAATAAATTATAACAATTACCGCATATTCTTTGTGATATATTTCCAATCCGAAACTGAATGGTATGAAGTAAATGATTTCCATTCATGTCCGCCCAGAGTGATTATTTTAGAGATTCGAATATGTAAATACTCGATATTATATATATCGCATATATTTTGAGATTTATGTCGAATCTGAAGCAAAGTCGGGATATAACCTGCTTATGCTGGTGATCTGCTACCGTGGGGCTATGGCGTGATGCAAATGATCATCACCGGAGTGGGTAATCTAGGCACTCAAATATTATAGTCCTGAATATCATATCGGGACCGGCCGTGGTATGATGGTTAGAACACGCGACTACCATGCAGGAGATCCCAGGTTCAACTCCTGGCTCCAGTCATCTAAAAAAAAAACAAAAATTAAATTTTCTTTCATCGCTCGTCCCTTCGATGTTGTCATCAGTAACTTCGAAGTATAAGAGTCGAGTCAATCGGTACAAAAACAACGCGAGAAGCGATCCCATACCTCATTCATGGGTTTTAAATGAAAATTAAGTTTTTTTTAAAAAAAATATCATATATACTGTTTATAAACAAAAATATATAATATTAAACACAATATTCTGCACCTGAAATGATGCAACCGATCCTCATTCATCATCGACCCAAGTACCCACTTGTTTCGATATTATTTAAGTTTTAGTTTGGCTTAGGATTTTGTAATTGAAACCTTAGAATACAGAGTAGGTGTGTTGACAAGAATTGTTTATGACATAAATCTGCAAAACAAATGTAAAATAAGTAACCCTATAGGGGCCATCCGCCATAAAGGAGATATTAAAATAATTCAAAGAAAATTTGGATTTTAACCATTTGTAATGTCATGTGGAAGTTTATTACATCGCCGCAGCTAAACGATTTTAATAAAAAAAACTTCACCCACTTAGTAACATTAACTTTTTATCAATTCTTATAAATATGTTGTATTACCATTTGAGAAAAATACATTGTATGGGAATTTAGTGTAAGATATATATTACTTAGCACAAACCTTTCCGAGACCATATGTATGAATTTACACAAATCCACTTCCTAAACTTTACCTCGTGCTTGACAAGGCTGACAACCAACACAACACAAGCGTTAAGCGACAAAAGACAAAATCTATACAAAGGATGCTAAATCAAGTTTCGTGCCCTAAAACACGACAAACTTTAGCGTTATGGAGAAAAAACTTTTTGGAATATATTATAAGAAACTCATCAAAGAAGAAAATAAAAGAAATAAATAAATATAAATTGACTACGCTTACAAGGCACAATCTTATCATCATCAGCAGGTTAAACAAAAGCTAAAGTACATCGTAGCGACAAAAAAAATCATCTCCGCCAGTTTTATATTTTTTGTTTGTTTTGTATTTAAGTAACGGTGGACCCAGACACAAAGACTTTTATTACTAATTTTAAGCTTATGAATATAACTAGGGATATTTTCATGAAGTCTGTCTTTAGTGTTGAGAGCAGGTAAAAAGGCTAAATCTAAAAATTCTTTAAAAAACGATGTGTTTGTCTTTTGAAGTCATAATGTAAATGCATTTTTTTTAGCGTTTTAACATCCATGCAACTAGTCAACATTCCACCTAATATTTATCAGCTCATTTTTAATAATTAGCTTGAAATCTTAATAAAGACAACACAGTCCGAAAGCTAACAAAAATCTTGTCCGACAAAAAAATGTAAAGTTTTGAAGCCCCTTTTGAAAGAAATATATCTTGAAAATAAAATATTTTACAATGATTTGGTTAATTGTTAATAACACAGTACAACACATGATTTAGGGACTCAATTCTGACAACTGCACGTGAAATTAGCTCAAAATATGAGAAGTTCTGCACCATTCGTTTTGTCAAGTTACATGCCATAAAAATTTAATATCGATTTGAAGTTAGTAAGTATCGTATAGGGGAATATGTCACGTTTTAGGCTCTTTTGTTATATTGTTATATGGTGGCGTATAATTATTATAAGTAATATTCCAGGTAAATCATACGCCATGGTGTACAACAGTTTTATTATAACTGCTACAAAATAAACGATGAAGAATGTCGCATAGCGTCTGAGGAACAGGATGCTGCTTATATGGCAACGCTACAGCCAATTGTAACCCGTGCTGTTAGGGAACGGCATAAGGAGAAAGTAAAACGGACGAGACAGCTATTTAGGCGAAAAAAGCGTCAGATGAAGGAACGGGAGAACGAGGATATAGAGCGATACAGGGATAGAGGTGAGGCCCGAAAATTTTACCAGAAAGTAAGAGCAAATGTATACGGTAATGGCCTCCCCACCTGTAAGGACAGTGATGGAAATCTGGTCACGGATACGCAGAGTGTGCTGCACATATGGAGAGAACACTTCCAGCAACTGCTGGTCCCAGAAGGCAGCGCACGTGAAGTTATCACGCCAATTGTCGACGACGGCTTAGATTGCCCACCACCAAGTCAAGCCGAGGTAAGAAGAGCAAAAAAAGAAGAGCAACAAAGCAGCCGGTGCCGACGGTCTGCCCGCAGAGCTCTTCAAGTCCGGTGGCGAGGAGTTGATAACGAGCATGCACCAGCTCTTGCGCACGGTTTGGCTTAAAGAGTGCATGCCCGACGATTGGAATGTAAGCGTATTATGTCCTGTGCTGAAAAAAGGTGACCCAAGTGTGTGCTCCAACTACCGCGGGATCAGCCTTTTACCCATCGCATATAAGGTCCTGTCGAGTGTGCTATGTGAAAGACTAAAGCCAGTGTTATCCAACCTGATCGGACCTTATCAGTGTGGCTTTAGACCTGGAAAATCAATCTGACCAGATTTTCACACTTCGGCAAATCCTGGAAAAGACCCAAGAGAAACAGATCGACATGTACCATCTTTTTGTCGACTATAAAGCTGCCTTCGACAGCCCGATACGGCAGAAATTACTTGAAGCCATGGCTGAGTTTGGTATTCTAGCGAAGCTGATACGTCTTTGCGGAATGACGCTGACTGACACGAAGTCTTCAGTGAAGATTGGCAAGGACCTTACGGAGCCATTCTATACCAGACGAGGCCTAAAACAAGGCGACGGCCTATCGTGCGATCTCTTCAACATTGTGATGGAGATGATAATGAGAAAAGCTGCAGTAAACACGAGTGGCACTATTTTCAACAAAAGCCACATGCTACTCGCGTACGCTGATGACGTAGACATCATCGGTCGAAAACTGCGGGATGTGACTGCAGCATTCTCGGGTATACAGAAGGAATCAGCGAAAATGGGCCTAACGGTGAACGAGGACAAAACAAAGTTATTAGTTTCAACGAACAAAGAATCTACTCGTTTGGGAAACTGCGTGAACGTTGACAACTATAATTTCGAGGTGGTAGATAATTTTGTCTACCTAGGCTCCGCCATCAACAAAGAAAATAATGTCAGCCTAGAAATCCGGAGAAGAATCCTGCTTGCAAATAAATGCTACTACGGACTAAGCAAGCGTTTCAATGACAGAGCCCTCTCTCGACGAACAAAACTCCAGCTATACCAGATACTGGTTCTACCTGTCTTAATGTATGGCTCAGAATCCTGGGTTATGACACAAGCAGATGAATCGGTTCTGGCGGTATTCGAGAGAAAAATACTCCGTAAAATATATGGGCCCATCATCGTTAACGGAGAGTATCGGCGTCGTATGAATCATGAGCTGTACGAGCTGTACACTGACATTGACGTGGTCAAACTAGGTCTAGGTCATGTTGTACGCATGGACGAAAATGCTCCAGCTCGAAAAGTCTTCGACAATGATCTCGATGGACGGCGCAGAAGAGGGCGACCAAAACTCCGTTGGAAAGACCAGGTTACTGAGAACCTTACAGAACTCGGTGTGACTAACTGGAGAAGAAGCGCAGAAGATCGAGGCGCTTATAATATTTTTCTACGTGCGGTATATAATCCACTGGGATTGCATAGAAGTACCAGTTAAAAAAAAAAAAAAAATGCTACAAAATAAACACAGTTCAAAATCATTTGATGAATGCAACAGTGAAAATGTTGCTTATGTAGGGAGACGTTATATGAACAGATTAAAGAAATTGTAATTTTTATTTTTTAAATTTGTTTTAGCTTAATCGGACTAGTGGTTCTCGAGTTATGACAAACAAAAGAGCCTAAAACATGAAAAGTTCCCATATACTTACTAACTTCCATATACTTACTAACTTCAAATTGATATTAAATTATTATGGCATGTAACTTCACAGAGCGAATGATGTAGAACTCCTACTTTTTGGGCCTACTTTCATGTGCAGTTCTCAGAATTGAGTCCCAACTCAATGAGCTGAAAAATGTTGTGCTGTGTAAGTAAATACTCAAACATTCTGGCGTGATTTTTAAAGTGTAATAAAATTCGCCCAATCCTTCAAAATTACATTAGATAAAACTAGAATTTTCACCGTTACGAGAAAAGCTATCCCATACCATAATTTTTAAAACATTTATACCAATTCTTTTCATAATAATTTTCCCAAGGGCGCCAAATACTTAAATATGAATAAAATCACAGCATGTTTTTTGATACTAAATGTGTACTCTCTTCTCACAAATTAATATACTATATTGTGATGTAAAAATTTATGTTGAGAATCGTCTTTATATCGCTTTTCGTTTTGGAATCTATAACAATTTTAGGAAACGATGCATGATATAAAACTTCATGCGAATTAATTTGCTTTGAAAAGTAAACAGTAAAATATATTCAAAGAACCATGGAATGTCCTTCGGCAGTAATTTGTTGTAGTGATTTAAGTTTTAAAGTACATACTGATATTTCAACTGGAAGAAATCTTTATTTTAATATATGAACTTGTTGACAAAATAAAGAAAAAACTGTAGATACATTTATCTACACGGCTACAATGACATCGTTTTGCAATCTTCCCAATTTATTTGTGGTATTTTCGTTTCTTTAGCAGTTTTATTATTAGCGTGTTTGATTACAACCAGATCCAGTGCAAAAAGAGTAATGTCATCAATCTTAGTTAGAGTGGGATACAATTGAATTATTACTACAAATTCAACCGCAATATTTTCATTGTTGTTGTTGGTGTGGTTGTTATGGTGGATTTGTACATGTTCATGTCCATGACATTTGCAGTTTTTTGTAAAACAAAATTCATCTAACAGTAACCAACCACAGCTGCTGGATGGGGAGTGTTAAAAACTTAGGATTTTTTTGCTAGTTCTATTCCACAAATTTTAAATTAAATTGCATGCGCTGCTTTGATGCATTTGTATATAACCTTAAATGCTGTTATATGGAATTTAGAGTTTTAAATTTAAAAGGAAAATATTTGATAAGTAAAAAATGTTTAAGCAACATTTTTTTAAATTTCAGCGTATTGTTTTAATTTAATAGAAAGAACACAAGGATGAAAAAGAAACTCGGTATTTTTAGAGCCACATATAGAATATAGATATGAATTGTGCTTACTTTTATAAGGAATAGAAGTAGTTGAGTGAACTTATGAACCTACTACAGTGTTAAATGTTATATTGAATAATTTGTATATAATCGTCAACTATGAAATACCGACGAATGGCCGTGTCCAAAAGTTATATAATATTAAAAAGTAAAATTTTGCATCAAACACAAATCGAAATCAGATTTAATAAATACTGTTGACAACAGTGACAAAATCAAAACAATGAAATTCCCTACTTTACATACAACTTCACAAGACTCATCCTTGTCTCATTGCGTACTATTGCATAATAAATAAAAATAATTCCTTATATGTATCCTAATAATATAAACAATAATCTCAAGGTTGACCTGTTTTTACATTTATTATTTACTTTTAGACAATGAATAAATTGTGGTATTCTTTTTTTTTTTTGTTTTCCTTTGTGCCATCTTATGCAACTTAATTGAGCCAAAGAGTCAAATTAAACAAAACGATCACGAAATGTGCTAAGAGTGGAAGGGCATTTGCTTATCAAACGTGCACATCATAAAGACGAATACACGGAACCAAACAAAAAAAAACTCATACAACTCATCTTCTTGTAAAGTTAAGCAGCAAATAAGCAAAAGAAAAGGTATGCAAATCTGGCGAAAAAAAAAACAGAAGACAAACAATAAATGAAGATAGAGAAGAGAAAATATGAACGTACTGGAAACAATAGAAAGTCACATGACAAAGAAGTGCTCGCCATGAAAATCAAGAAAGGAACGACAAATGACACGCGACCTGTCATTTAAATGCTGTTCACAACAGCGACTACACAAGCATCACAACAGCAACAAACACACAAAAAAGAAGGTTACGCGATGTAACGACAACAACAACAACAACACCAAAATACAAAAGTTGAAAAATCTGACATGAATTTATTTATGTTATTTCATTTTAGGAGAATTGTTGTAATCTGTACTTTTAAGTCAGCTTCCTGTACGGTATGATGATAATCTTTGACAGTTTACGAAATGAAGCAACGAATAAATTAGAAAAACAAAAGTTTACCCCTTTTCTTGAACGTTTGCCACGCACTGTCAGCCATTTTACGTTGATGGTTGCGGATGACTAATGAAAGTCAAAGCCATCAAAGCCAAGGCTTCGCGTACAGCAGCAGAAAAGGTTTAGTTGTTTTATTTACGCTGTTGTATTACCAAGTGCTTAGAAGGTGAGAATTGGGAAGCCGCTAGACTAATTCATCATCAGTATCATGACTAGAGTGTTCAAATACCTCCATTTTTCAAAAACCCGGGTTCCGAGTTATTCGAAAAATTGATTTTTTAGAAAACTCGGATTTCGAATACAGCATTTGAAAGAAAACCGGTTTAACCGGGTTTTTTCGGTTTTTTCCTAAAAAGGTAAAAATAAAAATAAAATAAAATAAAATTTGGTTTAAAAAAATGCATTTTTTTACAAAAAATATAATGTGTTGTTTTATTTTGTGTTTTTACTTTTTAATAAATTTTTGGAATCTCTCATTTTATTATTTTGAAAAGGAATACATTTTTGAAATATTTTTAATTTTTTTTTTCTTAAATAGTATTTAAGAAATAGTATGCAATTTAGGCGTTCAATTTTGAGTCTATTCTTCTGTTTCGTTTTTATAAAACTTGATACAGAAAATTGTGGAAGTAGGATTTATTGACAAAAGCGTGTAGAAGGAAGTTGTCCTTTTATTAAATCTATCGAAATAGTTGATATCATCATATAGTCTTGTGGCGTTGCAATTGGTTTTCACTGCTGGATTTTGTATGTTATTTATTGTCATGTTTAAACCGTTACAAAGACTACCATTAGGGAATTCCTTCATCTTACAATCTGAACTGTTACTAGACTCTGCCGTTGTTGCTAAAATTACAGAATAAAGTCTTTTTCTTTTAAAAAGTTTGTTCGCATATTCCATCGTTCGCGCCTTTTTAGAATATAATAATATATAATAAGGCTATTCAACGTTTGTATTCTTCTTTCCTTAAATCTTGATATAATTTTGTCTCGCAGCTCCCGAGCATATGCGGAATCCATATTTTTGAGCTGTTACAATATAAACGCATATGGGTATTTGCACAGAAGTGTCAACCGTGATCAAAAAATTTAAAGTTGCCAAAAGTTGACTTGTATTAGTAAAGACGAATACTTAAATTTTATTAAATTAAAATGCCCAAAGCTTTTCTTAATTTTCGCGTTGATTTAGCGGACTGCAAAATTGCATTCTTTTGCTGGTCACCAGTTTTAAATTTTCATATTATATTTACTGATGATGTAAGTCCACTCTTATCATAAAATTTTAGTTACAACAACAAAAAGCTCCATAATAGTAAAAAATTATCATATAGCAGCAACTATTTAATTTTATTTTATTGGCGTTCTAATTTAACATTCGTGATCGAGTGCATGTACTTAAACAACACGCAAACTTGTGAAATTTCAAGAACTAACATAAAAAGCACTTCTATTTCGTGTAGCATAACGTAGGCCTGTGTTTTGCTAATATCTTGGATTGTAGTATTTTAAGTATGACGCCTTTTTTAAATAATGTAGAGCTAGTAGGGAGCTATTCAAAATATATTATAAAATACAAAAAAGTTTAACTTTTATGTGCTTTTTTCCAATTGAATCGTACGATCGTAACATTCGTATGGCTGAAATTACCCATATACTCCTTTATCGTCGATTAGAGTCACTGCATCATTTGATAATCTTTTAAAGGCTGAAGCGCTGAGCTTAAATCTCTCAAAACTGTTATTTCTTGTAAGCGCATGGTTGACTCATCGGTTAATTCTTGAAATCATTCAATCATTGCAGAAAAGGATCACTTCGACAATGAGCCTTAGTTCTTTATTGTACTCCTGGTAAACATAGCTCTGAAATTTTCTTTGTTTTTCGCTCGACTTGTTAAATGAATTAATATGCTTCCACAATTTTGCGATAATTTAAGACACGTTTTTAATGAGCTCGCATGATTTTTAAACTTCCACTATTTCACCGCATTCATCATCGTCATTATCATCTTCGGCGAGATTCACTTCGACTTGTTGATCCACGTAAATAACGTGTAAAAAGATTTTTCTAAATTAATTTGAAAATTTTACAAAGCTTCTAAAAACATTCTCGTTTACAAAATATAAAAAGTTTTTTCTAAATTAATTTCAAATTTGATTTTAAAATTTTAACTTTTTCAATAACTCATTTTAAAGCAATTTAAAAAAAACCGAGTACCCGAAGGAAAAAACTCGGTTAAACCGGTTATTCGAAAATGGCACTTCTGCAAAAACCGGCATACGGTTTTAAATAAAAAAAACCGGTTTACGGTTTTTCGGTTTCGGTTTTGAACACCCTAATCATGACCTAAAGCCCTAAGTAAAGGTCATAAAGAAAATCATATATATAGACAAGTGGATTACTATTTATGTAGGCGATGAATAAAATGCAAATTTTATGAAATTTCAATGTAATTTTGTATTCGTACAATGGAAAGCCAACGATCTGAAAAATATAGAAACTTGAGACAGAGTAGCTATAAACTCGATAATCGGATCGACATGAAATTTCGTGATATCCTACAAAAAATTGTTCTACGCAATAGTTCCAAGTTCGGATAGGATTGGATCACCCGTTTGGAAGATAAAGCCCACTTACAAAGTTGCACCCTTACGTCATCAGCATACGTACCTGTGTATGTTTAGTAAAATGCATGCAAATATGATGATATAAGAGATTCCATGAGGTCGTCCTCATAACCGAGTTAGAGTTTTCGTTGACAGATGGATACGCCGTTTTATATCATCGCCGACGTTGGAGCCCTCTTGACCAGAAGGCTTCTGTCGATCGTCCCTTTTGTAAACATTGAGGAATATTAAGTCAAATCCATACATAGTCCTATCTGGAGTCCTCCACCGATTTAGTAACCTTAACTACTTTCTAGTCCTGTTAGGTAGTTAACTGTATTGAAGAATTGCCAGGATTTTCATATGGTCGGAGGGTTCAGCGCAAATCTTGATAACAGATTGTAGCCCTAATACCAGCCCACATCATGACACTGCGGCAGTGGTCTGGATAGCACGCGAACGTATTTTATGAGCGCCACAGTAAGGGAAACGACAACTTGTTTCTGATGTCCGTGCAGGATTAAATTTGGATCTTTTGGATCCCGGAAGGGTAGTGTCTTCAGACCGCTGTCGCGTAGGTTCAGTTATCTTCCATTTAGTTCAGATATCCTCCGGAGAGAACTTTTTTCCTGCACCGTGACCGGTTTTTCACCGAGCCAACAAATTATTTTATATGCGGGACGCCTGGTAATAAAGCCCCTTCTTGAAGGTGTTTTGTGCCTAGGGGGAATAGTAGTGGATGTAAAGGCCATTGAGGCTAAAGGAGGTGCTTCGGAAGGAATCGAATTATTTTTCGGCTTTTCTCCTTTCTCAGCTAGAGGTACTAAGGAAGCAGAATTGGAGGCCAACTGGAGAATTGTTGCGCCAACAGCACCTAAAGCAGGGGTTTCGGCAGGATTACATCCCATCAGGACCTTGGGAGCCTTTGATGTGCCTGGTTTCGAAGAACCACTATGTACCAGACTTGAACTATGACTGCCAGTTGGCTGTGTCGGTTTGGATTTTGGCAAAAGCAGATCGACTAACGGAGCCTGGCGCCACCAATCCTCTTGAACTATGAGGACAGACGTTGCTGGATTTTAAGCACCGGACCGGCGACCTTTAGAAGGACGGTTAAAGACTCCTAAGGATCAACGGACATATGTCTCTTAGCCGGCCCCTTTGGGGAAAATTACACTCTTAGAGACATCTACATATATAAAAATACGTGTGTCTGCCTATACAACCAGTTTTTTTCAAAAAACAATGACTAAATATAAGGGTAAAACTGGTAATCATAAAATGTCTGAACCTTTTGTCATACATTGAAAATAATAAATTTTCCTAGAAACTGAATTATTAATATAACTAATTTTTGTGTCCAAATATTACAAATAAATACATTTTTCGAACAAATTAATAAAAATTAATGAAGATTAAAAAAAAATTATGTACGTATTAAAATTTGTGTGGCAAACGGAACTCGATAACTTTTCCTAGAAACTCATTGTTTGTGCATTAAAACAGAAAATAAATTATACAATATTTCAAATAAAAAAATAATACCGAAATTTTAACAATGAAGTTAGATATAAGCAGTTGACGTGCGTAAAACAATTCTACTGTTTACAAAAAGGTTAAAATTTTGCTACATTTGATACTTTTGAGATTCAAAAAAGTATTGTGGGGATCATCTCTGAAGTGGATTTGCGTAATTCAAAGCCACATAAATAATGTATAGTCAGGTTTATAACAATTTGCTATAGACAATCACACAATATACTAGAGAGGACCTTATTGGCAATCGAATAGAGGCAGGATACAGAACAATGAGATTTCAGTCCTCGGTTATGCTTTCTTAAAGCCAAGTATTTTCTATACTCTAAGCGTAGATTGAGTTATAAGAAGAGCAACATTGGACAAAAAAGTCTCCCACATCTCTTATAAAACTCTCCCTATTCGGGGGTGTCCGTCTGTCTGTCCCCCGATTACAGTCGTAGTTTAAGAGCTATGTAGCAGAAATTTTGTTAACAAACTTACATCTACTAAGCGGAGATTATGTAGTAAGGTTAGCAGATTGGGACAAAAAATTATTCCACATCTCATACAAAACTTAACTTTTCGGAGGTTAAACAATTCATAACAATATTATCAGCTCACATACAATTCCATATCAGTATTTAACATTGCAGTGAAAAATTATTGTCAAAAATGGATGTCTCCACATACCAAACAAACTCCCTTTTTTCGCGGTACAAAGTTAAATAAAATAAAGTTGAAGTGCAAATAACTAGATTTGTCGTAATTTTTATAAATGGTGAAGGATATCTGAACTTCGGCATAGCCGAAGATAATCACTTTACTAGTTATGATTTAACACGCTTCTATTTTACAACTCATATTTACTTACTAAACTTTAACTTAATTTCCCCTAACTCGCGATGAATGAGGTATGGGATAACTTTTCCTGTTATTGTGAATTAAAAATGTGTTCTATTTTTAGGGTCAGCAATGACACTTACTTGTTCATAGATGCTGTCGGCAATATAGAGGGGCATTCATTTGGACGCGATTGAGGCACAAACAGACAAGTACATACACATACATTTATAATATAATCATTTACAGGGTTTTCTACAAAATGGCCTCTTACATAGATCCTAAGAAACTTGTATGCAGTCATCACATTTTGTGCGAACTCATTTTCTATTCGTATATTTATGAGATACCAGGTCCTTAAAATCTCTTTCATTTGTTTGTCATTGCTTAAGACATTACGCTATTTCTTATGTACCATTTCATATGCAACCTCGTTCTCCCAGTTACTGCAGAAACTCTCTATTATTTTATTTATAAATTCCTTACATTTAACTTGGTTATTAATTAAGGAATTCGCATCTAATGTTAAAAGATCATACCTAACAACATCTATGCAACAATAACTCGGATAATGATGTTTTCTTCTTTATGCATACATCTTTGAAATATGCGTAATTTAATATGACATCTTTAAACTGTTAAAACAAAATGGTGTTTATTCAAAAGTTACAACTTATTCTCCCTCCCTGCAAGCCAATACGTTGGTTATCTACTTCGTTGTCTAACATTGTTAATGGAACATTCTTTAGTTATCCATATTCCGCTGTTATTGATTGAAACCTAAAACGACGATATCATGCAATCCACTACATCAACCAGTTATTCATTGAGTCGCCATCGCAGTCGTACATTAGAGTGGGAGTCTGCCAAGTCAATCAATCAGTAAAAAGCGCATTCAATATCTAACCAGTTTTTCCTCAATTTTCTCTGTGATTGTCTGTGTTCATTTGGTTGTTTGCTTGTTTTTTTTTTGTTCTCTATGGGAGAGTTTTCCAACGTCTGGCTATATAAGGAGTAACATTCAATTTAACAACCTGCCTTTCACAGCTGAAGGACATTACGGAACATGGAAAGAAAAAAAAAACGCACTAAACAGACAAAAAATCACGTAAAACGAAAAGTGAACAGATAAAAGGAATCGCATTAAAACTGCTAAAAATTCTAGAAGACAAAGAGAGGCCACTAAAAGCTGTTTTGGTAGATATCGCAACGAAAAACGAAATAATGGCAAATGTGGCGATTGGCGCCAAAGTTCAATTTATTGTCGAAGATGTGTTAGCAGTTTTGGAATTCTAGCAGACGTTGTTCTTGCATGTGTGATGGCACTTTCTTGTTTTTATTTGCTTGTCTTGAAGAATTCTAAAATGAACTTGACTAGATAAAGGAAACAAATGCATTGGACTGACAATGTAAGGTGATACTACATATTCGAGTAATGCAAAATTGTGAATGCGTATTGTTGTTAATAAAGAGGTGTTTTTTTAATTTTATATTGTGAAAAAGGTTTCATCAATAAAAAAAAGCGAAGGTAGAAACAGGAATCGAACTTTTAATTTGCAAGCAAGCTTTACACAGTGCGACAAGTATTCGTTGAAGGGTGCTACGAAGGGTGGCAAATGTCAAATAAGGCATCTATTGTATTTGAATATTAAAATTTTTTTACATTTCTCATTCTTGATATGCAAAAATAATATGTTTTTTTAAGATTTTTTCTTTTATAACAGTTTAGGCGTAATTTTGCTCACAAAAACGAAACCAGGGCGAGGTATGTATATTGAAATTACGTGTAATACCAACCTTAATTCAATATACCTTCCCCTGGAATTCATTCTAAAATAGTGTTCCCGTCCAAAAAACAGACCATAAAACCATATTTGTACACACAACTCATTACACAATACAACATTTTTCAGCTCATTGAGTTGGGACTCAATTCTGAGAACTGCACGTGAAAGTCGCCCCAAAAAGAAATAGTTCTGCATCAATCGTTTTGTCAAGTTTCATGCCATAATAATTTAGTATCGATTTGAAGTTAGTAAGTATCGTATAGGGGAATTTGTCACGTTTTAGGCTCTAGACAGATTTACCTGAAACAAATTAAAAAAAGAAAAAAATAAGAATTACAATTTCTTTAATCTGCCCAAATAACGTTTCCCTATATAAGCAACAGTTTTACTTTTGCATTCATCAAATGATTTTGAACTAGGTCTATTCTGTAGCAGTTACAATAAAACTGTTGTACTCCGAGGCGTATGACTTACGTGAAATATTACTTATGATAATCATACGCCACCATACAACAACGCAACAAAATTGCCTAAAACATGACAAATTCCCCTATACGATATTAACTAACTTCAAATCGATACTAAATTATTATGGCATGTAACTTGACGAAACGAATGATGCAGGACTTCTTGGTTTTGGGGCTTCTTTCACGTGCAGTTTCCAGAATTGAGTCCCAAAAACATATGTTGTACTGTGTTATAAAAAAAATATAAATGCAATATCAAATAGTGTCACTGCAATTGATTTGATTAAATTGCACCGTAAACGTTATTACTTGATTCACCCAATAAAAATCCTATAGATATATCCTAGATACAATCCTTTTACCGAAACTATTACCAGTGCTATCCCAATCACTTACCCAAAATGTTTGCCATAATTAATTTATCTTATGATTGCTCAACACTATCTACAGATTCCTACAAATCATTGTGGACGACCAACTGATTTAATGATATCAAATCACATCGTGATATGCCATCGTTTATGCCAACTTAAAAGTAAACTACAAAAACTGCAAAAGACATTTTACATTTCAGGATGTTTTGTCGTCTATTTTGTTAACTATAGCTCACATAAATCCCCTTCTTATCTCGATTTGATTTCACTCTGCTATAGTTTAGGTTTTTTGTATGTTGTTGTCGCTTTGCTTGTTTGCAGCCACAGAGTATGCGGAGCAAAAGGGAAAACAATGAAATTGAAGTCAAGAACTACAAATAAAAACAAGCAAACTGATTTCCATTCTATTGCAAAAACCTCAATGTCATGTATGATGAGTAGAAACCTCATTTTTGGTTTCTTAATTGACATTGTCAAATGGTTTTTGTGGTTCTACATTGTCATGCATAACATGGCTTTTGACATAACGATGAATATCATATATCTCTCTAACTCCTTACTATGCTCCTGTGATTTATTACACACACACACACACACATACATATATATATAAATGTACAAATGTGGCTGCTAGACACACACTCACTCAAACACAGACAAAAGTACACATGTCACGTCGGTACTAATTATTATGACGTTTGCTGGTTTGTCATCAGAGGTAGAATATTTAATATTTGCTGTTACCCGCTAATTTTCACATTAAACTTAAATGTCGCTTATAAAGAGTTTTCGGTTGATACGCTTATGAAAAACAAGTTGTCGTGTCAGTTGAAGCTATTGAGAGTGTATAGGGCGGGAGTGTAATAGTGCTTTTGAAAGAGGAGGTTTTGGTGGTACTTTAGCGTTGTTTTGCTACATAGTCAATTCAATGCAGATTCATTATATATCGTACTTGTACCAATTTGAATGTAAATACGTGATGTTTTTTTGTTTACCACCTGGTTTAAAAGTTAATAAGAGTTTAGCAGATGTTATACCATGTCGATTGATATCAAAATAAGGAATGACGAACATTATAGCTTTAACAGTTTGAGAAATTTGTTGGTAATTTCATGAAACTTTAATGTGATGTAACTTTAAAACAGTTATGTTGTTGCTAAGTTGCTTTATAAATTTCCTTTCCTCACCTCAAGTTTATGAAAAAAATATTTTCAGCAATTCCATTGAAACCATTTTTCTAACCGTTTAAATTCTTACAAAGAAGCATTTTCAAAGAATTTAATTTGATAAAAGGCTGCACTATTGTAGAAATACTTTAAAAAATGAGTCTCTTGTGTCTGTAAGAGAATCAAAAATTAAATTTTTTGTTTGTTTTCTTTTTGTTCTCTGCACTTGTCAACGGAGCATTATAAACCAGTTTTTGTCTGCCATTTATATTAACTGTATGAATTTAACATATGGTATGTACTTACATTATCCAATGCCCGATGGATGAGGTTGTTGTCCACGTTTGTAGAGTGAGATTTTTAAAATACGGTTCTTAATTCTTTGAACCAAAATATACCCTCACCCTATGCATGACACTGTTTAACTGTAGAGATATTGAGAGTAACCGATTAAAATGATATTACGTATGTCAGCGTAAACATTTGGGAATAGGACTTTCGGTTGTTTCGGGTCAATTCGGCCAATTGTATGTGTGGTACCAGAAAGGGTGTGACAAAAGTTTTGGCTTTCTTAAGTTACAAGGTTAATTAATGGACTATATTTAAATGTCTTCCAGCTGAAGTTATTTATAAGTTATGGAAGGAATACAAATTTTCCAAATATAGGTAAATAAGGTAATCCTGCCCATTATCCATCCAGGCAGCCAACCAGACAGACGGACATGACTCAATCGTCTTAAAAGTCCTGAAACGTATTAGATCTTAAGATACTTGGGATCTAACGTCTCCTTTAATGCGTTAGAGTTTTTATAATATCTAATGATACACCTATATGCTCTAAACCCTAAGGGCGAGGGTATAAAAAGTGTAACGCATTTAAGGAGATGTGTTGGACCCCTAGTATCTTTATACCAAATTCATTTTAGGACTTTTTAAAACGATTGAGCAATTCTTTTTTATCTGGCTTGCTGCTTTCAACAGAGTAGGAGCATAGCGGTTTTTGTTTAAGAATTTTGAAGAGAGTTAAACCACTGCTCCTTACTCACAAGTTTGCTATGTAGCGTATGAGTTGTATTTTACATTATTTGCATTACTCATACGTATAAAAAAATTTAATCGATCTGCATATAAATCGCCCCAGACACTATTCCTGCTGCTTCTTATGCAATATTACCCCCTGAATCTAAATATCTACCAATTGTGCTCCACCATGTACCATTTTTACGAAACGCCAACTTTTCTTTGATTTATTTGAATGATAGCAAAAAGTGTATAAAAAATATAAAGCAAATAAGCAATAAATTACACACTGATACAAAATGGAAAAAATTTAATGAACTTGGGGAATGACCCAGTGCATGGTGTAGGCGTGATCGAGTACAACATGAATCTGTAAACCAAACATCGGATCTTTCATCACTTATGAGCTAATAGCCAATTTTGGACTTATTAACGGTTTTTAAAGGAATATTCTTAGACATCTTAGACGTACTTAAAAATTGTAAAGTGTCCAACGTTATTGTGCGCCAAAATAACAAAAGGGACACCTGGAACAAAATTGGGACTGGTATTACATTCGTGCAGAGTCGAAATTAAATTGTAGTCCTTTAGAAGAGAATTTCGAAAATTTAAGAATACAAGAATACAAGAATTTTAAACTAAATATATATGTATATAGTTAGCTTGCCATATCTGTCTGTCTGTTTTTGCCACAAAATTGCAAACTTTGTTTATTTTTTTTAAATTTTTTTAAATTTGAAGTACCTTTTAGCCACCATTTTATTATATTACCCTAATATTTATAATATTACTCAGAAAGTGCATGTTGTCCTGTATGAAATCCATATTTGTTTGTAAACATCTTTGGACAAATTGTCAAGTATTTCAAGTTTTTCGAGGAACGCAATATTCATATCCCATACTAAAATGAATCTGAGTCCTTAGGTTACAAGTAAGCCAGACAAAAAAAAACCGGACTTTTAAAAGGAAATCACGATTTTGAGGGCGTTAGGAAATGTTCGTATACAGATTCATTTTGTACTTGATCAGACCTACAAAATACATAAGGTCATTTCCCAAAGTCCAAATGACTGTAGCACCGTATTATTATTTATTCTAGTTAGTTTAGCACATAGTTTAAGAATAAATTCAAAATTTAAATAAAATGTGATCACTTGGTGCTATGGCTGTCGGATTTTCTTCAAAATATATTGTGTTTATTTTATAAAAGTACAAAAAAAAACTTTCTTTCTAATGTTTTTGTTTTAATATTTTCTTTATATTTATTTACTTCGTTAAACCAAACACATCATCACTGAATCTAGTGAAATTCAGTACATGTAATTTAAGTACAATCTAAACGTCAAAGGGTCATCCTGCCTCTATTGGTAACAGTCGTACAAATAAGCATTTTTTGCGAAAAAAAAAACAATAATCTTAAAAATAACTTGCAAGAAATGGTAGTTTATCATGCCACGCCCACAAAAAAATGTTTGTTAAATTTTTTCTGGACCAAGCTTATTAAGCGAATCTAAAGCAACAATTAAATGAAAACTAACTTGTTCGCTAGCTTGTATCAAACGGTCCACTGTGGGTGGCATGGTGCCTCTAATGCAAGTATAGTAACGAAAATTAACTCAACTCTGGGACTGAGGGGCTTGGAGGTATTTTCCATACATATAGACTTATTGATTATAAATCGATGTTGTGTTTTTATACATTGGTGTCCTTTTCGATATTTTGCAATGCTAGCATTTCGTGTCTAATGTTTCCTTTTGCTTCGAGATATTTCAGAAATGATAGTAGTAGAGTATTTTTTCTTAGAAATGCAGGTATTCAAATTTGTTTGTTATATTATACCAAGTTAACAAGTACGTAATAAAGACAAACATATTTTTTACTATTGTTTGAACTTGATATTTATTCAATGTACATTTATTGGATATTATGAATTAAGATTGTCAGAGTACCTGCTTAGTGCTCTAATAAACCGCAAATCTTCACTTGTCACGCTATTCTCAATTGACACAATGATATTCCCAAACAATTACCCATACTCGGTATGATGACAAAAGTAGCAACTATTTAGGCTTATTGTCGGTATCATCATATTAACACTTGCAACGCCTCTTCATGTCAATCTTTATTGTAAGAGACGCCACTTGAAAGGTAATGTTTTACCAACATGCCAACTAGGCATTCTCATGCAATGCATTAAAGGTAACACATTTCAATGGCTGTATTTAATGGCAGATACGATGTCTGCTCTTAATGTGTTAATTGTAACGTAAATTATAAGAAACTCATCCCCCAAGACACTTACCTAAGGTGCATTCCACTGAATGCTACACACTCGTGTTAGTAACACCTTTAACATATTTCGGTTTCTTATTTGTGTGTGTGGAAAAACAGCAAAGTTTTACCTTTAGAAATATATATGTGTGTGTTTGTGTGTTTTTTTCGTTTATAGAGTTTATGATAAACTGTTAATTTGATTGCTTTTACTAAGTTTTTATGTTTCTTTATAGTTTATGAGAGTTTTAATGGCTTTTCTAGAACTTGTGTGTGTGTGTGTGTATGTACGTTCTGGCATAACTGTTGTATGTATGAATTTGTGTGCGTTATAGTATTTCATAATTCGTTGCTGTCATTTAAAAGCAAAAAATATTTTATGATAGACTTTATTTGTTTTGAGAGCTGCAAAAAACTGTAACAATAATTTAGAAGTCCATAACACCGAAGATATTTTCAATTCTTGCTGTCTAAAGTAGTCCAAGGTGTCTCTGAATTATAGTACACTGATGATGTATGAGTAAATGCCATAATATAGGAACAAAATAAGGTGATATGATATTAAATTATTCTTTGTTATACAGACAATATCTTAACCCTGTATAACGTCTGCAAGGCTCGCAACAGCGTTCACACAATGTTACCAAATTGTTCCGAATTGTTACCAAACACAAAGAAACAATTCCATGCCACTTTAATTTCCTGCATTCAGGACATTTCGGTTTGCGAAATGCATTCACCCACATCACTTATTCAGTTATGCATTCACAAACTATCATTTAGAACAAATCTTTTCTCCACCTGAGAGTTCCTCATGGCTACCACCAACAACGGCAACAATAACAACGAGAAAATCAACGTCAGCGTTTCCATTATACACGTCTTTAATTCTAAGTTCTCGCATGTGATGATGTCCTTTAGCATTGCCATTGTGTCTGTGCAAGTGCGTGTGGTGAGAGCGACTGAAAGTGTGTGCGTATGAAAGTGTCTGTGGCCTTTTCAGAGTATTGTTGTCGATGGGTATGAGGACTTTAATGTAGGTGAATGTGAAATTGTGTAAGAACAACACGAGTGTGAGTGCTTCCATGTGAATATTCCAAATGCAAAGGTAGGTCGGTCGGTAGGTATGTAGGTAGGTAATCTAACTCTTAATGGCTGTGTGCCACTTTTTGACCCAGAAAACATAAAACAATGCCAACGTCAAAACACTTTCATCTCTGCACCCCACGTACTTGATTCGTGCCCAGCCACCCTCCGGACGTACTTAAAAATTGTAAAGTGCCCAACGTTATTGTGCGCCAAAATAACAAAAGGGACACCCGGAATAAAATTGGGACAGGTATTACATTCGTGCAGAATCGAAATTAAATTGTAGTTCTTTAGAAGAGAATTTCGAAAATTTAAGAAAAACAGAATTAGAAAACTGGAAAATAAAGAATAAAAGAAAAGAAGTATAGAAGAATATAGGAATAGACGATTATAAGAATAGAAGAAAATCATAATAGAAGAATAGAAGAAAATAATAACAAATAAATAGAAGAATACAAAAATACAAGAATACAAGAATACAAGAATACAAGAATACAAGAATACAAGAATACAAGAATACAAGAATACAAGAATACAAGAATACAAGAATACAAGAATACAAGAATACAAGAATACAAGAATACAAGAATACAAGAATACAAGAATACAAGAATACAAGAATACAAGAATACAAGAATACAAGAATACAAGAATACAAGAATACAAGAATACAAGAATACAAGAATACAAGAATACAAGAATACAAGAATATAAGAAAACAAGAATACAAGAATACAAGAATACAAGAATACAAGAATAGAAGAATACAAGAATACAAGAATACAAGAATACAAGAATACAAGAATACAAGAATACAAGAATACATGAATACAAGAATACAAGAATACAAGAATACAAGAATACAAGAATACAAGAATACAAGAATACAAGAATACAAGAATACAAGAATACAAGAATACAAGAATACAAGAATACAAGAATACAAGAATACAAGAATACAAGAATATAAGAAAACAAGAATACAAAAATACAAGAATACAAGAATACAAGAATAGAAGAATAGAAGAATAGAAGAATAGAAGAATAGAAGAATAGAAGAATAGAAGAATAGAAGAATAGAAGAATAGAAGAATAGAAGAATAGAAGAATAGAAGAATAGAAGAATAGAAGAATAGAAGAATAGAAGAATAGAAGAATAGAAGAATAGAAGAATAGAAGAATAGAAGAATAGAAGAATAGAAGAATAGAAGAATAGAAGAATAGAAGAATAGAAGAATAGAAGAATAGAAGAATAGAAGAATAGAAGAATAGAAGAATAGAAGAATAGAAGAATAGAAGAATAGAAGAATAGAAGAATAGAAGAATAGAAGAATAGAAGAATAGAAGAATAGAAGAATAGAAGAATAGAAGAATAGAAGAATAGAAGAATAGAAGAATAGAAGAATAGAAGAATAGAAGAATAGAAGAATAGAAAAATAGAAGAATAGAAGAATAGAAGAATACAAGAATACAAGAATAGAAGGAGAGAAGAAGAGAAAAATAGAAAAATAAAAGAATAGGGGAATAGAAGAATATAAGAATGGAATAATAGAAGAATAGAAGAATTGAAGAATAGAAGAATACAAGAATACAAGAATACAAGAATACAAGAATACAAGAATACAAGAATACAAGAATACAAGAATACAAGAATACAAGAATACAAGAATACAAGAATACAAGAATACAAGAATACAAGAATACAAGAATACAAGAATACAAGAATACAAGAATACAAGAATACAAGAATACAAGAATACAAGAATACAAGAATACAAGAATACAAGAATACAAGAATACAAGAATACAAGAATACAAGAATACAAGAATACAAGAATACAAGAATACAAGAATACAAGAATACAAGAATACAAGAATACAAGAATACAAGAATACAAGAATACAAGAATACAAGAATACAAGAATACAAGAATACAAGAATACAAGAATACAAGAATACAAGAATACAAGAATACAAGAATACAAGAATACAAGAATACAAGAATACAAGAATACAAGAATACAAGAATACAAGAATACAAGAATACAAGAATACAAGAATACAAGAATACAAGAATACAAGAATACAAGAATACAAGAATACAAGAATACAAGAATACAAGAATACAAGAATACAAGAATACAAGAATACAAGAATACAAGAATACAAGAATACAAGAATACAAGAATACAAGAATACAAGAATACAAGAATACAAGAATACAAGAATACAAGAATACAAGAATACAAGAATACAAGTATACAAGAATACAAGAATATAAGAATACAAGAAGAGAAAAATAGAAAAATAAAAGAATAGGAGAATAGAAAAATAGAAGAATAGAAGAATAGAAGAATAGTAGAATAGTAGAATAGTAGAATAGTAGAATAGTAGAATAGTAGAATAGTAGAATAGTAGAATAGTAGAATAGTAGAATAGTAGAATAGTAGAATAGTAGAATAGTAGAATAGTAGAATAGTAGAATAGTAGAATAGTAGAATAGTAGAGTAGTAGAATAGTAGAATAGTAGAATAGTAGAATAGTAGAATAGTAGAATAGTAGAATAGTAGAATAGTAGAATAGTAGAATAGTAGAATAGTAGAATAGTAGAATAGTAGAATAGTAGAATAGTAGAATAGTAGAATAGTAGAATAGTAGAATAGTAGAATAGTAGAATAGTAGAATAGTAGAATAGTAGAATAGTAGAATAGTAGAGTAGTAGAATAGTAGAATAGTAGAATAGTAGAATAGTAGAATAGTAGAATAGTAGAATAGTAGAATAGTAGAATAGTAGAATAGTAGAATAGTAGAATAGTAGAATAGTAGAATAGTAGAATAGCAGAATAGAAGAATTGAAAAATAAAAGAAGTGTAGGAAGATAGAATCGAATAGTAGGCAAATGGTACAAACAATAGACGAGTTATATGTTGAAGGATCGCATTCGCCGATAAACAAGTATGTGCCGTTAGTTTTGAATCTAAAAAAATTGAAAGCGTGTTAATTCGCAACAACGCGAGAAATAACCCACCTCATTCACTTTAAAATTTGAAGGAAATATTAAAAATTGTTTGTCAAGAATTTAGACTAAATGTAGGCAATTATTGCAGCCAGTTTCTAACAAATCGCAAAGATATATCTTTGTGAAGAAGACTAAAATAGCTTTATTTAATCTACGGCGTATGATTATACACCATTACCGTACTAACACCACAACCAATACCAGTACACCTAGACTCATGTACTTTGTATAACAGTGTACTCCCACCCCAGATTCCAAACCGTAGTACTTACTATTTCTTGTCATACGAATGTATGGGTACCACGAATACGACTTTGCTCTATCAGACTGAGTAATCTGTCTGGGGGATGAATTTAACTAGGCGTAAGGCATAAGTGACAACCCTGATTATCACCGGAATTACAGCAATTATGGCAAATTGCTCTCACTGAAAACGGAAACAACAACAACAACGTACACTACAAATACCAGAGACAACTTAACAGAATAACGATAACAACAAAAAACAAAGCAGCAAATCTTTTTGTTGTTTGAGGACTTAGAATGACATTTAAATTGTTTGTTGTTCTTGCCTTCACAACATGATTTGAAAGTTTTTAAAAAGGGGTTTTTAGGTCCTCTATCATTGTTTAGTTGGAAATGGCCTACAAGTTGGCCATAAATAAGCATTAAAGGTATTTGACCCACACATGACAACAAAGTCCAAAGAATTATTGCCCAGTGTGTTGGGTTTAATGACCCAAAACGATAAATGTGTTGTGTTAACTTTTAAAGGATAATTCAATAAAGTTGAACAAGTAATCGTCTGCAGTCTGTGCTGTAACGGCAATAACAATTGGGATATAGATTTAAATTTTTTGGATTTAAATTATTAAAATAAAGGAGTGTAATGAAGGAAATTAAAGAAAAAAATTGCAAACAGTGATATAAATACCTCAGACATCGATTAAGAATTAACTGAGCTATAAGCTCATAAGTGAGGAAAGATCTGAAAACCCGTTTCTTTGATCCGTAATTCAAGATTTTGAGGGTGTTAGGAAACTTTGGTATACAGGGTCATGTTGCTCTCGACCAGACCTACAACATGATCTAGGCCACTCTCCTTGTTCCAATTTACGGTAATATAGTGTTATTAATTTATTAATGCCTATGAAAGTATTAATATATTTCTATAAAATTAGCATCTATTTCATCCATTCCCATTTTCCCTCTGCTAAAACTGTTTCTCAATTGTGTCTCTAATATTTTTATTTGCCAATACCAGCCTACCATAGACGTTGTTATTACTTAAAGATATACAATGTAATTACATTACATATACCCTAAGTTTTTGTGTCTCACATCTTCTTTGCCATGGTATTAATTTTCAATCAATTTAAGTGATATTTAACAAAGAAAGAACAAAGCGACACCATGCAGACACTGATTTTCTATTTGCATTTAGCCAAGTGTTTGTCTGTGTCGCTGGTAATTCCATTTCGAAAATGAATTTCAATTAATTGCGAATAAATTAGCAGACATATCCCTGAACTACGACAACAACAACAACAGCAGCCAAATAAATGGAAATGGGAGAACTCCAATCTCACAACGGTTTCAACAAATTCGTGACGAATCTACCTTTGTCTTCCCTTTCTCGAACACAAAAAAACACAGTATTACATCCACGTATTTTTTTCTACACTTGATTCATTTGGTTTTCAGTAACGAAAATTAACACCTGCAATACAATTCCATTTTCATTCTAGTATTTTGGCAATCAAGTTGTGCCAAAGTATTTCAACTGCACAAAAGCACCAAAAATGCCAATGGAGAGGGGAAAACAGACAACGATGATGATGATGAAAGTAGCTATTCAAAGTTGCTGCTGGCTACCATGAATGATACGAATGAATTATCCTGGGGGAGTATTGAAACCAAAGTAAAATCCTTTGAAGGAATTTACTAAATAATTGGCACTCTTGCAGCGAATGAAGAGTTTTAAATTAAAATTGATATAGAAATGAATAGATAAGTTCAGTTGATAGCTATAGGATTGAGTGGAAAGTAGGAAAATAGTATTAAGTTGCATGTAAAAAACTACAACGACTATGTACCCAAATTAAAAAGTTTACTAGTGTAAAGTTTGTGTGTGTGTGTATAAGTGATTGGTTTTATAGTTAGGTATAGGAAAATGTTATTTAAACGAAGTGGTTTAGTATATTTACGCCAAAATTGATGGGATGGGCTCTGTCCTGGCTATTATTGCAAGGGATCTAAGATAAAGGACTAAATACAAGTGAAGCCGTGGTTTGTGGGTATGCAAAACGATTTAGTTTAGTGAATATAGAAGTACAAAAACATATAAATTAATAAAAATTCGCTTATGTTAGTGGAGATTTACTGTCACCAGCACCGGAACAAGGCAATTAATGCCTTCGTCTGTTCTTTACTTTGACCAATTTTGTTTTAAATAATATGTATGATGTCTGTGCACAGTTTATGTATATTTTTATATAAAAGACCATATAAATTATAACTACCGAGTGATGACGTTTAGCTGTCGTCTACATTTATTTAACCGGGTAGTGTCGTCTTTCTCCTTCCATCCTTCTATTTAACACATGTCTACTGAACGATTTTGAAGAACAACAAATATTCAGGTAGTCGTTTAGCTGAATGTTCCATTTTTCGTAAAATATCACTATAAATAATTTTTAATTTTAAATAGGTAACTTTGAATAGAATGACCCACAAGAACAATCTGCGACATGTAGTTTTTAATAATAACCTTGCCTGCATTGTATGATATTTGTAATATCTATCTATATATTCTTCTTTATATATTAAAATGAGTCTGTGTTTGTTTGATTGGTTGTTTGTTTGTTTGAAATTTTCACTGAATGTAGATGTGTTGAAAATAGGCTACTTTAATTTTTGATACATCAAGTAGGCCAATGGCCCACCCATTGGATCCAATTTTAAAAACGCGATATCTGGAGGCCTGTTTGACAAATCGCCTTGACAATTTGTG